>CM038469.1:24602972-24992635 GCA_021464415.1 Lonicera japonica
TTGAGGAGTGGAGAGAGGATAGTATAATTTGAAATGTTATAGAAAGGTTAGAATTGGTAATCTACCAATTATGGGAAATATTTTAAAATTTTAATAAAATAAATTAGTTAGTCCTTCAAATAAAACAATATCGTTGATAGGACTGAAAATATGAATCCATTTCATATTCGAATCCGAATTTTGTCAATATTATGCGGATGGATATTTAGAAAAAAATATTTGGATAGTATTTTTAACTATTTGAGAAAATTGTTATGGATAATTATAATATTTGACCTAGATAATCTATGTCGGATGTGGATTATCCATATATTTAGACATCCATATCCGCTATAATTTAATATATGTATTGTATGTATACACACACATATATATATATATATTCTCTCACCCTCAAAAAATTCAGATAGTGTTAGTCTAATATTCACAACTGACCCAATTTACCAAAAAATTATATATAAAAGAAGGCTTAGAAAAGAATGAAAATGATAAAGAAAAATAAAGACTCAAATCATATTTACAACATATGTAACTTGCTAACATAAAAAATTCTAGCACATATCAAATTTAAATAATAATAATTTTCAACTTTGATTTGTCATTTGGATTTATGGGGTGGTAATAATTTTCAATTTTGATTTATCATTTGGATTTATGAGGTGGTTCTCTTATAATCTAGTGAATCTTATTTGGTTACATATGATAACATATTTATAGTTATATAGAAAAATGAATAGAAATATTATTCAAATTCTAGTTTATCATATCTATAGTTATATAAAAAAATGAATAGAAATATTATCCGAATTCCAGAAATTTAAACACAAAAGGGATACGTACAAGAATCTAGATAGCATTTATTTTTTTATTTTTTTTGTATAATATACCATCTATATTATATCCGTTTACCTCTCTAGTCTTTTGTTATTAATCATATCCTTTAAATAAAGGTTGTGACATTGGTACCTCAAAAACATTGAATAATACTACTATTTTTATTCGGTCCTTCACAACTGAATAAAATATATGTTACTCGGCTGTGATTAATCAAGTATAAACTTGATAATACTTTATTCGGTTGTTAAGAACCGAATATATAAGCTTATATTTGACCTTTAACAATCTCAAGAACTAAGTAACATAAACTTTATTCACGTGCAAATGACCGAACAAAAATAAATTGTTATCAAATATTTTGAGTGCTAACATTTTCGTCCTTAAATAAAGGCATCAAAATAGCTATAAGCACCATTTATATTGTAATTATTTTCAACATTCAAAACTCGTTTAGAAAAAGAGAAGAAAAGGAATTCTCATTCAAAGCTCAAAGCACACAAAAGTCAAAAAGTGTAAACCTAACCATGGTTTAAAAAGACAGTGAGGGAGAGCAATTTGGTTTAGGTTTGAACAGCTCACTCTCTCTCTCTCTCTCTCTCTCTCCCTCTCCCTCTCCTACCCCCAATTTTTTCCATCACCATCACAGTTCATCATCACTCTTTCCAACTTTTCCCGGATCGGATTCACAATCTCTCTCTGGTTAGTAACTACATATTCATCTACAAATTTGTTGCTATTGTTATTAATTATTATTATTGCTATCAATTTTTTGAGAGAGAGAGTTCTTCCAAAATGGAAGCCCTACTGCAAAATTGATATGTAAATGTTTGTGTTTATGTATTTATGTATCTAATTATGTTGACGGGCACATAGAAATACGCTTTACATTTATTGTGTTTTGAAATCATTTAGGGTTTTGATAACTAGGATTATGGAGGCCTGGAGGGTTTGTTTGCTTGGATTTTTATGAGAAATTGCAGCTGTGATTTTAGAATTTATAACATTTTGTGATGTGTGATTCAACTTGGGCGTTTATGAGAATTGCTTTTAGTAGAATTTTGACAATGTAGGGTTTGGATATAAACATGGGTTCAATTTAGTAATTTTGGAAATAAACAATTGATGAGAAAAAAAATTAGTAGCTAATTTAAGGATGAATTATGAATTTCAGTTTGAAGGTTTAGAATTGAAATTGGGGTTATGATGATTCAAATTCAAACTAATTTTTCTCCAATTTGAGTTCTGTTACTGTAGCTTGGAATTTGATTTCCCAAACCTACTTTAGAAGAATTGTGTGTGACCTTTGAATTGCATTATTGATAGTACCAATATGAATAGTATCTAGAATGAGGTTATCTATGAGAACTAGGAACTTCCCTTATCCATACTTTCTTGAGCTCTGTTTTTTGCCCCCCCCCCCTCCCCCAAACCACCCCAATAAATAAATAAATTAAATAAACACATAGAATCCCCAATGAAAGCGCAATCCCAGGAATCTGGTACTATTACCAAGCTAGCTTATGATGTGTTGTCCTTTTCCTTCATAGCTTCATTTCAGGATGATTCATTCATTTCTTGATTGCAATGCTGTTATGGTTGATGATGCATTTCTTGATTACAATGCAAAGTAGAAATGTTACGGTTAATTATATATATATAGAATAACCAAACACACTGTGAAAGCAAATTGAATCAAACAGTAGTTGGTCAAGGTGGTCTTTTTTTGTTGTTGGGTGTGGGGGGGGGGGGGGGGGGGGTGGAGTCGAAGCTTTGCTTCATGTAACGATGCCTTCTAATTGTCTTTGGATTGGGCTTTGGAATTAAGTAAACTCAATGGCATGAAATGCAGGAGTTATACAGAAGGGAATTATATTCGTAATTGAGGTCTCCTAATGCTCTCTACTGTAATATAAGATATGGGCTTACTCTGCAGTAGACATAACCGCTATAGTCAAGCTGATGCTGAAGACAATGAACAGGTAAATACCCTTTGACACATTTTACACTTTCTAACTTGTTTTCAGATTAGATTATAGACTACAGGGGTAAAGATTCAACCTAGCAAATTATCTCATGTCATGATTTTGTCTTCTCATCTTATATGGCCCTTCAGTTTGATTTTTAAATTGTTCATTTTCAGACTGCAGAAATTGAAAGGCGGATTGAACAAGAAACGAAGGCAGAGAAGCATGTTCAGAAGCTTCTACTGCTTGGTAAATGTAACTTGAACGATGCACTTATTATATTTTATCATTTCCTCTTCTTCCTTTTTTCTTTTTTTTTTTCTTTTGTATATTTTTGCTGATTGTCAGAGTCAACATCATCATTTAGGATGGTATAAGGTCGAAAGTGAATATTCCAATCAGTTTTGTGCTTAACAAGAAGTTAATTTTTCTTTTCCTTTGAATCTATATGATAGAGAGTACTTAAAAAGGAAAGGCCATCCTAAAGGTTAAGTTCAACAGTTCGTTGACTTGTAGGTTTAGGACTAGTTCTTGAACACAATGGACAAAGTTTGACAATAAAAATTTGGATTACCGTAGCAAATATATCTTTTGAAACTTTTTGGAGTAACTATAGTACAATCAAATCATTTGAACTTTCGGCTGTTTGTCTTGACGGACTAAATTATGCCCTTGAGTGGTTTTTTGTTTCTAAAATTTGAGAGGCATAAACATTCGGACTAGTTGTAAACCCCATATGGATAAATGAAGAACACAGACAAATGTAAATACTTTTAACCTAATAAAGGAAATAATTCATTCCCATTGCTGGTAGTACTCCCAGTTTTCTGCCTTTTGGCTTGATCTGTTGTTTTACTTGATTCTTGAAGTCCTTTTTATTCTTTTAATCGAGGATGAATTTAACATTGAACCCTAGTTTGCTAGTGAGTGCAATATTTTTGCTATATCATTTGTTATCAATATGGTGGGCCTATCGCGCTGACGTGCTCTACGTGGCACTTTTGAAGATGGTGGGAATCAAGTCGTCAATGAATATATATTCCTAGACTTGAATTTCCCTTCTCTAGAACCACAAATAACTACCATCAGACTCCAAAAATAATCCATTCTAGAGGTGAGAAGGCAAATGAACTAACTACAAACATAATTAAAGATATAGTGAAGGTTTTGGTCATTGTCATTGATAACCAATTTAGTTATTCAGTTCGAAACCGTATACATTCAGTTTCTAGTTTGCATATTAAGGATTACCCATAATGTGAGCATTTTTCATACTTTGCTCCTAATTTCTGTTCTACTTCTTTTGTGGGTGCTTGTGAGTTTGTGTTTTTTTCTTTTTTCCTTTTTCCCCTCCCTTTCTGTTGTTGGTTACCTAGCCCTAATATCGATGTCATAATCTTTTCTTTACAAGGTGCTGGAGAGTCGGGGAAGTCCACCATTTTTAAGCAGGCAAGATATCAAATTAGTCTGTTGATTAAAGCCCAATAGTTCTTATTTATTACCTTGTTATTACAAATATTTAATTATTTATAGATCAGTCCATTGCTTTGTTGTGCTATGTGCAGATAAAAGTCCTGTTTCAAACTGGCTTCGACGAGGCAGAGCTCAAGAGCTATATTTCAGTCATCCATGCAAATGTATATCAGACAATAAAAGTATGCAATACTTCAAAAGGGTGTGTTGGTTATTTCCCTTTTCACGAAGTATAAGAAGTACTATTGTCAAGCCTCTTGATAAAAATAATTAAATCTAAAATTTGTAATGATATTAGTAGTAATTGTTGTTACTTAAAATTTAGGAAATAGGTAGTTTTGTAACTCTATTGATATGTTTAAACAGATATTGTATGACGGGGCAAAGGAATTGGCTCAATATGAAGCAGATTCCTCGAAGTATGTTTTATCAGATGATAATAAGGTTTGAGTTCATGTTCATTGTTTCTATACTTTGTCATCTCCCCCCTTTGTAGGAATGCTTTAAAATATAGACCGAGGATCTATTTAATTTCTTGTATTATATCCGTGTGTATGTTTGTTTGCACTAAACCATTTAGCCAAGGGCTTTTTTGACTTTCCCAAATAGTCTTAATGTGAAATTAGGCTGGTCCCTTGTTTTCATAATCGTTAAACTTTGCTCTTGTTTGTGACGGAATCTCAAAGAATTACTTTAAAATAGGCGGCAGTGTTGAATTTTTTAACATAATCCATTGACTTAAACCCCAGTTTTTTTGTAATTCTGAGATTGCCCCACATGCAGGGGTCAAAGACTCAAAGTCTAACGATTATGAAAATAGCGGGTAAGTCTAATTTCATATATAAAATGGGGGCAAAGTTTTTAGGAAGGGACTGATTTTGGGAGAGAATAAATATTTTTGTGTATTAGGAAATTGGAGAGAAAATATCAGATATTGGGGGCAGACTGGATTATCCGCACCTTACCAAAGAGCTTGCACAGGAGATAGAAACTCTCTGGAAAGATGCTGCAATACAGGTAATTTCTGCCATATGTTTATTTTTTATTAGTGATTTTTTTCTTAGCATTATTCTTTATGTTTGGAATTTTTTGAGATTCATTCTTACAGCATTCTGAGTTTGGAAACTGTACTTATTACATGTAGGAAACATGTTCTCGTGGTAATGAACTCCAAGTTCCGGACTGTGCCCATTATTTCATGGAAAATTTGCAAAGATTGTCTGCTGTAAATTATGTTCCGACAAAGGTATGTTAAATGCTACAATCCTTTATTTTATTTTGTGTTCTTACTTTATACTGATGTTAGGCTAGAGGGCATATTGGATTATTTTTATGAATTAAATTAACAAGAAAACTTGCTTACAACAAATGAAATAAAAATCATGGCCGTTAAGCTTCTAAGATGTTGCTATAGTTTCTAAGATTTTGCTATCTATTGTTAAGTTTATTAGTTGTTTTTGTCATGCAGGATGATGTTCTCTATGCTAGAGTTCGTACAACTGGTGTTGTTGAAATCCAGTTCAGGTGAAAATTGCTTACTATAAAACTGTTGTAAATTACATAATTCCTTGTTGGTCCTTGGTTAATTGCTTTATCCTTTCATTTTCAAAATCTGCAATGAAACTAGTTCTAGGTTGACAAAATTTGATGGAATGGAGTTCTGGCACAGAATTTTATGTGGGAGATGTCATTTTCTCTTGATTGAAGTGAAACTACTCAGATTCTCTCTAATATTCCTCAGGAGGCATGAAATCATCATGATTTGCTAAAACTTGACCATAGCTTGCATGCCCATGTTAAAAAAGTAGGACTTTTTTTACTTGGCCCCCTATTCTTAATGCGAACTTAGATTTACCCATTTTCATAATCATTGGTCTTTACATCTTGCATGCAGGGGAATCTCAAAGAATTACGTAGATGTCTAATATTTAAAGTAATCGTTTGACTTAACCCCCTGTTTTTACATGATTCTTTGAGATTTCCCCGAATGTAGGAATGAAAGTCTAATGATTATGGAAAAAGGCGGGTATGTCTAGTTTCAAATATAAAATGGGGGAAAAGGTTAAAAAAAAAAAGAAGGAAGCCTCCCAAAACAGTAAAATAAATGCAGCAGTGACATGCCCACATGTTCTACTTTTAGTACACTACCTTGTATACATCAATATAGCATATTTGGTAAACACTCTTATCATCCTTTTGATAATTTAATAGCGATTATGATATTTGCAGCCCGGTCGGAGAGCACAAAAAAAGTGGTGAAGTATATCGGCTCTTTGATGTTGGAGGGCAGAGAAATGAGAGAAGGAAGTGGATTCATCTATTTGAAGGTGTTACAGCTGTCATATTTTGTGCTGCTATTAGCGAGTAAGAATCACCATTGCTTTCATTCACCAGTTCTGGCAACATATATGCACTCGGCAGATGAGAATTTAAACCAGGTCATCAGAATATATGTACAAAAAAGATTACTGTTACATTTTACCAAAAACGTTCATTGTGTCAATGTTTTGCACTAAGTTTTAACTCTTCTAAGTTACCTGTCAAAAAAGTGATTGGTATAAATTACTTCGTCCATCCCTAATTAAGAGTCCATGTTTGACTTTCATATTTTTTAAGAATGCATTAATTTGATCTCAATCGATGATGAGAGCAAATCTTATTTCCTGTTGTGAGTTTTGGTACGTTGATTATGTTCAGAAATGGAAAGTGGACTCTTAATTTACTAATTTAGGACTAAGGGAGTACTAAACTGGGAGGACATACAGCAAATAAAAAACTGGGAGTAGTACTAATAATTTGCTGACGAATGTCGGCTATTGAGTGGAATAAATTGCCACTTGCCACCCATGTAAATTGATGATGCATAGATTTAATGTATAAATGAAATTTTAACTGTGTTCCAGGTATGACCAAACGCTATTTGAGGATGAGAGCAAGAATCGAATGATGGAGACCAAGGAACTCTTTGAATGGGTCCTTAAGCAACAATGCTTTAAGGTTCTTGATTGGTCCAATATTTTTTTTTGTAATGCAATTTCCAGAGAAATGATTTCCTGTTCTTCAGGACTACGAATAATTATTTTGTTTTTGTGCAGAAAACATCCTTCATGCTGTTTCTAAACAAATTTGATATATTTGAGAAGAAGGTTCTAAAAGTAAGAGAAAGTAAAACTGCAAACAAAATATATTGATTGGTGGAGAAACATCTTCTTAAGGTTTTCTTTTGTGAAGGTACCACTGAACGTATGTGAATGGTTCAAAGATTACCAGCCGGCTTCAACAGGAAAACAAGAGATTGAGCATGCATATGAGTAAGCAGTTATACGTTTCTGCTTCTACACCTTATATACTGCACAAAGTCAAAAAAAGAAGTTGTCCCCCCCCCCACCCCCCCCCTCCAAAAAAAAAAAAAAAAAGCCCCACAAACCCCCCACCACACGAAAAACAGCAATAAATAAACAAAAAGAGAAAAGAATATTCTTGGGGTTCATTTGGTTCGTTCTTTGGATCTTTCTGGAATCCTAAATTCTTATTCATTCTTTACAAGAGAATCCATAATTCCTAGCAAGGGAGAATTCTGTGTTATATATATTAGTTTCAATAATATGTTTTTCCAAATATGAGGGAAGTAGAGTTCCACTCTTAACTAAACGCTGGTGAGGACTCTCAAATGTCAGGATTGGAGCTTTCCTCTCCAATCCTGGAATCTAAAATGCCAGTTTCTTTCCTAACTCGAACCAAACGAGCCAAGGTAACGGGAATTTTGTATTCAGAGGATGGGCAATTGACATTTTTGTATATATTATTTGCTTGTGGTAGTTTCTAACATTATTATGTCCAATGGAAGAAGGAAGTTTCTCAAAACCTAGATTTGTAGGAGTAACATACACTTTGCCCCAACTTACTGGTTATTCTTCCTTACACATACTAGGACGTTATGGACTTGTTGCCGGAGTCTATAACATATACTCCCTCTGTCTCAAATTAGAAGTCCTACTTTGACTTTAGTACTTTTTAAGAAAACACCAATTTCAACCTAAGTAATACTCAAAAAATACGACTTATAGGCTATTGTGAGGTTTGGTTCATTGATCATGTTTCAAAAAAGAAATGGGACTCTTAATTTGAGACATTCCAAAAAGAAAGTGAGACTAATTTGAGGAGGGAGTAATTACTAGTCTATTTCTACACTTACCATCAACAATGGGTTTGCCACCTTACATTTAAGGCAATTTATCGCTAGGGAAAATGTATCCCACATACGTGGGAGATTTAGTTATTTAATCAGTGTTATCAACCAATCACTTGATGCCATGTAGGATGGTAAAAAAAACAAGTCTTACCCATGATAATTCTTTATGATGCTAGTGGAGGTACTCAATGCCTATCTCATGTTATTTCTTGATTTTGTTTTTGTGCACTTGCAGGTTTGTGAAGAAGAAATTCGAGGAGTTGTATTTCCAAAGCAGCGCCCCAGATTGTGTGGACCGCGTATTTAAGATCTACAGAACCACTGCGCTTGACCAGAAGCTCGTGAAGAAGACATTCAAACTTGTAGACGAGACCTTGAGAAGGAGAAACCTCTTTGAAGCGGGCTTGTTGTGACAGCAGCCGGTTTTTTTGTCCCCCTGTAAAAAGGGAAAATGTCAATATTTTGGAAAGGTACGACGGATTTTGTTTTTTTGACAATGAAGTTGAAAAACTCATCTATTGATGAATTCTTCCATATTATATTCTCTACAGGTCAAACCAAAAGTTTTGGATCCGCTTTTGTATTTTATCCCCTTTGTGTAGAGGGTAATATATTTTACTAATTTTATTGGGACAAACGAAAACCTCTCAATATATCTATACACAAAAACATATATATATATATATATGTGTATAAATATTATTCAACGACCTATTTTTTGCGTTACTGATGTGGGATTAGAGAGAGATAAGCAGATAAGAATTTGACCTTTTATTATTAGATTATAGTTTCAGTTTAGTCATCATTTTACTCCCAGAGCAGGTGTTTTTATGTGATGTATGATCTTGTGTTCTGGCAAATTTTGGGTAATTTTGACTTTCGTTTTGCCGCTTATTTATCGTATGTAGACTTTGGCCATCATCTTTTCTGAAATTAGACTTTTGACAATGCTTTTTTAACATTTTTCTGAAATTAGACTTTAATATCTCAAAGGGGATTGTGATGTCCACATCTAACTCCAACCATTTCTTCTTTTGTTACCAAACACATACCCGCGATCAACCGCTTGAAGCGCAACCCGTCACAGCCAAAATCGACACATAACATCCCGATCGATCTATGCCAAATCACAGCCCCACGCACACCATTCACCACCACAATGCAATCCCCATCACAGCCACCATAGTTATTGAGCCACCATTCCACGGATTTAAATCGCCACTGATGTGGTGGATTTCTCCACGTCGCCATGAGGAATGGGTCTGAAGCCCAGCACCTGTGGCAAGGTAAGATAAGATAGCGTGGCTGGGTCACCCCACTCTACCTTTGTAACTGCCTCACCGTTTGAAGAATGAGTGAAGTAGCCTGTAGCAAGCAACCGATTTGTGATTCGTCCCTCGAGGATGCGGCTCAACCAAAGCAAGTTCGCCCGAAGGATTGTCGTTGGACTTTGGGACCACTAGAACAACGGTCCGAGACAGAAGAAAAAGGCCATCCCCCCCATCCACCCCACCATTCCACTCAACAAATATTTTTGCGCTTTTTTGGGGTTTCAAAATTTCCCTTTTGGACTGCCATAATTTTTTTTAAAAAAAGCAGTAACAAATAAATCTCAAGGACCAGAAGCCCATAATTTCGGAAATCTGACATAAATTGTTCTCGAGCGTTGTAAAACAAGGACATGGTGAAGTTTCATCTCAACTAGGAATGGTCATTGAGTCCGATCGATTGCAAATCAAGTGTGGGTGCGGCGCCGATTTCCACCCAAGAAAATCAAAATTCATTAGTTAATTTTAATTTTTGATTAGACAAGTATTTTTTAGGGATTCATTTGAACTCAGGAGGGATTCAAAAAGAGTCCAAATTTTCTATTTTTTTTAATTTAAATTGACTCTTTCTTTTTTTTTTAAAATAAAAAAACAAGTGTTAACTTTTTACATATATATATGTATATATATTACGACAATAATCCACATAATCTTTCACGTTACTTTGAAATTTCAAAACTTATTGACTAAATACCAAACACAATTCTTTCAAAGTCCAAAAACAAAAACAACAAAGAGAAACTCTCCAAACACGATCGACTCTTACTTCAAGTTTCATCTTCATCAAATTTCTTCTTACCACCACAAACCTTAGTTTTCTTGTTAGTACTAAGAAACCGTATTTTTCTTGTCATCGGTATTGAAAACTTAAATTTCTTGACACCACTCACCAATATAGTATTGTGACTATATGTAATTCTCAAACATGCAATCTAATTAATTAACTCAATTTTTATTTTTATTTTATTACCCCCCACCCCCACCTGCATCCTTTTTTTTTTTTTTTAAATTCTTAAATCGCCCACCCGAATCAAGTCGCATTCGAATCCCGTGCCCACATCCGTGCTTCATAATATCTAAAAAATCTTCTTTAAAACTTACATTACACTTAAAAAATTTCCCTTCAATCCTGAAAACTTGGTGTCGGCCCTGTACCTCATTTTAGTTCCTCCGCCAACCACCCCGTTGACAGAAATGCAAAAAATATTGGCCAAAGTCTAATTTAAATAATTTCCATGGCTGGAGTCAAAATCACAATAATATTGGAGGAGGTTGGTTAGGAAACCAAAAATAAAAGCTGCCCGCCATTCCTGTGGACACAATTTTTCATTCCTGTGTTTGGAAAACATTTGAAAACAATATTTTAAACGTGTATTTTGAAATCAAATTGATATGGTGGTGGTTGAGGCATTCCAAAAATTATTGTTTATCGTCAAATGTACTATTTCTCAAACATGGTGTACAATTTCTTTCAGCACGCACGTGTTGTGGTGATGAAAAACAACTCATAAAGGTGCCTTTAATGACCACTTTAATTATTATTTATTGTTTGGCAGTAATTTCTCACAAAAGAAAAATTGCTAATTAAGAGATGCTTTTACTAATTTACTTATTTTACATTGAACATACTAAATGCTACTTTTAATTTCAATTGTATAAGTTCTGAACCGGTTCTATGATTTGAGGGGTATTGTGCGAAAATTTAAAATAAGACTCTTTTACATAATTTTGTATATAAATAGATCATAAAATTTATATTACTTTACAATACAAAAAACGTTGTACCTATTAATTTTTTTTTATGAAATTATTATGTTTACTTGTTTTAACTAGAAAAATACTATAATGACATCTTTAAACGAACCGTTGTAAAAATTGAGAGGGAAGAAAGGAGAAAGATGCGCAAGAAAGAGACAAAGAAATTGAGAAGTTGAAATATGTAAAATGGCAAAAGGAAAAAGAAAAGGAATTGTTTTTTTAAAGATATCTTTTGTTAAAAAAAACATTTAAACAAGAAAGAGAAAGAAGTTGGAAATATAAAATGGGAAAAAGAGATGAAGTGGAAAAGGTTAGGGAAGAGAATTTTTTTTTTTATCTTTTTGAATATAACATTTTTTTTTTAGGAAAAAAAGAGAGAAAGAAGATGAAAATATATAACGGCAAAAATGGATGAAGTGGAGAGAGCTCAAACTTGAGTTGATGTAAAACTAAAAGTTAACTCATTTTCCAACTCATCAAAACTTCGTCATTTAAGTGTTTTATGTCTTTTTTTATTATTAAAAGACTACTACAAATCGTGAATATACGGCCCCTAAAAATAATATGATTTTGCCCTATTTTAGTATTAGGCCTTGTGCGGTTGTCCAATCCGCACACCCTCACGATCTATCTTGTGTAAGTTATCTAGGTGGGTAACCATGAAATAATTTAAGAAATAATTTAGTTACATCGACAAAGTTGAAAATGAACTACTTATATGAAAAGTCAGAAAAATAGATAAGTGGTATAATAAAAATTTTAACCTTTTCTTTTATTTTTATTAAGAAAGTTTCTTACCCACCATCTGAAAATTGAATTGTGAAAAATACCGAAGCAGCAATAGAATACACAATCACTCACCTTAGTTTTCAACTTCTTAAAACAAATGTTTTTTTTTTCGGTCATTTTTCAATGTTGTATCAAACAAACTATAGAGTTTCATTTGGCCCACTAAAACGAGGATTCTGGTTTGAATTATTATCAATCAGTTTTATTGTTTGAAACAAGGTTGCTTTCCGGTATGAATAAAAGAACAAAATAGCAAAAAGAAGTAAATAATGAATCGAGTCTTTTTTGATGTTACACGTTTATTTTATTTAGAGAAATAAACATTTCATGTGCTTTTAGTAACGCTTAGCTTTTTTTTTTAAGGGCGATGATAATGACGGACCTTTTATCTCTCATAAACAATCTACTTGTTACAAACACTCCCACTAAGTCACCTTTTTTTTCACCAAAACCCTCTAAAAAGCCATCCCATTTATCAAGATTAATTAACATTAATTACTAATTAATTATTAATATTAAAAACAAATTTTTTTTTTGATTCACCACGGGTGTCCCGGTCAGTTTTCGCGCACCTCGACTAATTCCCGCTCGCGGTTTATGGCTGCCGCTGGCTAAGCATTAATTATCAAAAATCAAACATGTTCTTTCCTTTCTTACCTTCAACACATATTCCTTCAACTCCTTCGGTGACTTTCTGAAGACAATTGCTGCAATTTTTTGTATTTGTTTGTCACCACTACCTTTCTATGAAACACCACCTCAACTTTGATCCAAGCTTTGTTTTCGATGATTTCTTGATTTTTGGAAGGGGGATGAAGAAATGCCGAGAGAGTAATGTTTGCTTTGGGTGAGAATTGCTTGGATTAATTTGTTAATTGTTGGATTAATATTCTTAACCATTAGCTAAACGATTAAAACAAGGGAGTGTTTATGATACATTAACAAGGTGTTGAGTCGTGATTTGAAGCATTCTATTCTAAGGTATTTGTGACAAATAAAATAGGGTGCTAATATTTACACTCCACAAAATACTTGATAAAACTCCCACCTTTTAATTCAATTTTTGAGAACCGAGAGGTGCGTGTTACTCAATTCTTAAGTTCTGAGTATAAGTTTCGCAATGCCTTTCTCGGCCCTTATGTACTATGTATATAGGCAAACCTGACAACTGGTCTTGTCGGTTTGGTTTTGTGTCGAGTTTGGGTGGCACACCACTAAAACCGAACATGACCCGTTAGCTTAACGGGTGGAATTTTAAAATAGGAAAACTATTCGTTAGATTAACGAGTCACCTGACATAACGCATTTCACCCGTTAAGCAATTGGGTGAATTCGGGTGACTCGAACCCGCTGACCCCGTTTCACCCGTTAAAACATGCTAAATTCTTTACAATATTCTTCAACCTTTAAGTTATTTAATATACTATTATTATATATATATATATATTATTAACGGGTTATTAGGTTATCGGGTGGACTCGACACGAAACGACCCAAAATATTAACGGGTCAATGCCAACCTATTCGTTAGTTTGTCATGTCTTATTGGGTTCATCCGATAATGATTCGAACCCAATAAAAGTCTACCCATTAAGTAATAATTTTGTGTCGGATCATTTCATGTTATCATATCATGTCTAATTTTGTCAAATCTATATAAATTTATACTCAACCTTTAAAAATAAAAAATAAACACTTTACTCAATTATTAAAAATCAAATAAAAATAAGATAAGCATTTTGTGCTGTATAAATATTACCATCCATAAAATAAATCTCAATACCACCACTCTTTTTTAAAGTTATTGTACTGTTCAATTAAATAGAAGCCTTGTGTCCTTTGGGAAAAGAAGATTTTCATATCTTTGACCAAATAAGGCTTAGAGTAGACCTAGTTAAAATCAAACTATTCCAATTCAGTGCCTTTCACATCACTAATCTGCTACTTCTGCTTACGCAATTAATTAATTTTTTAATGGTCGATCGGCTAAACTAGATTAGTCGACATGCATTTAATTTCATTAAATTCCTCCACCAGTCAGGTTTAAAGACAAATTATTCATGCCGACAACTAATTTATTATGTGAGATTTGTAATTTCAAAAACTATATAAGTGAAAATGATATGGAAAGACTTTTTTTTCAAAATTAGACTCAAGAGAGGAAATTTGAATAAACTCTTGAAATAACAATTCCGAGTTTTCATAGATTAGCTTAATTTGAGCATATTTTTTATATTAATTTTTTATATGTTAATTTTTTTTGTATATGCTTGTATCCCCCCCCCCCGCGTTAAATTCAAAATTCGCAGCTCATGGATGGACAAGGTTTTTTAAGGCAAAAGGTGCTAATAATTGTTTCGGTGTAAAATGAGTGGCATGTATCTGTCTCCACGTTGGATGAGTAATTTTGTTTGTTTAAGTTTTGTAAGTTAAATGATTAGTTATCTATATTCTTAGATTGATTATCACTCTTTTCGAGAACACAATGCTGATTTGAGAAGTATTTATATTATATATTTTTAAAGTTGTACATTATTTTAACAATAAAGATATATAGTTACTTTGACAATAATATCATTCAAAAAAATTCTTTCAATATGGTGTCATACCAGTAGCGTAACAACTCAAGTTTGTAGGTTAGGAGATTGTATAAAAAAATTAGTTATGTGTTATTTGACAAATATACAGCGAGCTCAACAGATGCTATTAAATTTTCCTATTACAATTTTCAAAAATATTTCTAACGAAATTACGGAAAAGAAAATGACATATGTATTAACTTAAAGTAATCATTAAATTAAGAGTTTAAATGACGAGTTTAGTGAGTTGCTTATTACGTGGATCTAGTTAGAACAATAATAAACGAACTTTTAACACATTATTTGAACTATATATTAGGCTTTAAACAAGTTAGAAAAGATAGCAAAAATAATTAATTTTGTGAGAAGTTTGATAATAATGAATAATGTAGTGAGATATTCTCTTACTTTTTTTTCTTTTTTCATGGAATAAAATATTTTGTATTAATATAAAGAAAACAAATTTCACAAAAAAAAAAAAAAATGTACTACGTTTAGTCATAAAATAAACATGAGATAAGATAGAAAGCATTTTATCATATCAAAATCAACTTATTTTTAACTTATCACAAAAATCAATTATTTTTATTATCATTTTTTATCTTATTATTAAAGGATTGCTATTGAGATACGTACATCAAAACACTTTATAACACTTTAACATTGATTTAACTCCTAAGGACTGAGTATGTTCACATATACTAAGTTCTTAGAAGCCGAGTAAATAGAATATTGTATAAGTATTTTGATATATATCAATAGCAACTCTTTGATTAGACGCAATCTTAAATTTATTATTTAAATTGGTGTATTATTTTATCACTAAAAGAAAAAAAAAAGTGGGGCTGTAGGGGTGGGGACCATATGGACTAGGACATTAGCATGTGTGGTTGGAGTGTAAATGGGCGATCCATGTCTTCATGCATTTCAATAACAAATTTGGCAGCAAAAACAAGGTTTTCCAAGTGACTAGTCAATTTGTACAAAAAAAGAGAAAGAAAGTGACTTGTCTTTTCTATCTTGGTATTTTTGTTATTTCTCTAATTGGCAAGTTAGGAACTTAGGATTTGTTTCATTTGCCAAAACAATAGAGTTAGGTTTTTTTAGTTCGGTGTTTTTTAGGTTCGTGATTTATTGCTTTTTAAAAAGGAAAAATATTGTGATCCGGATACTATAAGTTAGCAAATTTTGTTACTGTATATCACATTAGGCTCCATTTTGTGGGTGTGTCCGGTGAATACCCGTACAAGTTTCAATATTACAATGAAGTTCAATTTTATTATATTTTAGGGCCTTGTATTCAAATTTTGTAATGATCTTTTAATAATAATAGGGGCCAAAATTCATACTGGTTTTTAGATGAGTTGAAAAAGGTGTTTTCTTAAAATTATATAAACTCATGTAAGAATGGCAAAAATACCCGCGGTTCTCAAACTGATCATGAGGTTGGGTATGGAGACAACTAATCGGGGCCGAGTTCGGGTTGGCAATTTTTAAAATTAGATGGGTTAGGGTATGGGAGTTTTCATCCCATATACCCCAATATACTTAATTTTGCAATTTTATTACTTTGTGCTTATACGTATGTGTACATAAATATGTATATAAAATAAGTTCATTGTTTAAAGTATATATATGATTTCATTTATATATATATAACACTATTTGTATCTGTTTCTTCTCTTCTTCTTGATTTATATTTATGTTTTTTTGTTTTTTAAAATAAATAAGTTGTTGCGGAATTCTTGCTGGAACTTGTTACCCGACAGGAATGGGGATCACCCGATACTCAAAATCGAGGATGGAGGTGGGAATGTGGATGGTCAATTTTTGGTAGCGGGAACGGGGATGAAAGTCGTAAACCCGACCCCCTTGCCATCCCTAAACCCATGTCAACCACATACAAAGAGTGGCCCAATGGATGGCAACACTGGGATCATCTTTGTGTTTGACAAGAAGAGTGAGAACTCTCCGGCTTGAATCTTGGCAACTACAAGAACTCTTGGTGGCTAGCATTTGTACTTTCATGGGAGCGACGATTAGTCAAGTTGCGCAAAAGTTGATCCGAGCATCCCTTGAGAAACCAAAAGAAAAATATAAACCCATGTCCAATAGCACTCTATTTATTTTTAACATCTTATATTTCAACTTCTTTTTATTTTTTATTTTTTTCCTTTTCTCACTTTATATTTTCAACCTCTCTCTCTTTTCGATTTTTTAACAAAAGTTATTTTGAAAAAGATAATTCTTTGTTGCTCCCATTTTTTCATTTTATATTTCCAACTTCTCTCTCTGCAAAAAAAAAATATCTTGAAAAAGGTAATTCTTTCAATCCCCTGTTTTAATTGCGCCTCTTCTCCCCGAATTCAAAATTGTTGACTTTCTCAAGTGAGGTTAATATAACCCTCTATTATAATTGGTCAATGCATTTAAGTAATAAATGAATAATTGTTATAAGTTCATGTTATTTTAATGCATTGACCAATCCAGATGAAAGTCATGTTAGAGCATCTCTAACATATTCTGTAAAGTGTAAAAAATTTGAAGAGTCACGTAAGCAAAATGAGATACCTGAGAAATAGCAAAAGAGACTTTCAATTTGAAGAGTAGCTACTCACTCTTCAAATATATATATATATATATATATATTTAAAAAAATGTTAGTTTTTATTGTTTTATTCAATGTGATCTCACACCAAATTAATAAATTTTCTCTTTTTTCAAATTAAAAGTGAAGAGAAATACTAAAATAATCATATTTGAAGAGCCTTTTGGAAGCACTTGAAAAATCTTTTACAAAATTTACTCTTCAGAACGTCACATAGATCTACAAAGCACAAATTTAAAGAATAACTTATAAAGAGCCTATTGGAGATGTTAAGTCTTAACCCTTACTTGAGAATGATTAACAAATATAAACTCCATTACCCCTCCGCCGTCCAACGATTTGTTTCAAGAATCACATTTTATATTTTATTAGTTAAAAAATTCTACTCTCTCCCCCCTTTGTCTCTTCAAATTAATCGCTATTCAATCCCTCTTTCTCCCACTTTATCTTCCTCACACTTCTCTAATTAGTACGACCTTAATTTTGTTTGTTATTTTTGATTATTATATAAACTGGTCATATTTTAAATTTTTGCACAGAGTCCCTTAAATTATATAATCCACCTTGAGTTACGTATATTTTAGTGTAATTCACAAATACGGTTAGCTATATGGTTAATGTGATCAAATTAATTGATGGATGGTATGAAAAATCTGTGTTGAAAGAATAAGCTTTATAATCTTTAGTGAATCATCCATATGGCGCAAAGGTGGACCGGCTCATAAGTTGTAATCTTTTTCAATTAAATAATTAAGACCACGGTATGAAAGGGACACAAATGATAAAGTAACATTAAAAAATAAATAAAAAGGGGATGTCATATGTTAATTTAGAGAGGATAAAACCGGTGAGTTAACTGCCCATTTAAATTTGGGTAATCCTATATTTGAATTTCATCCGAGTGATTTGACTTGTCGCTACTTTTATAATGAGTATATCATATTCACAAAATTTTATTAAGAAATTCAAATTTAAAGTGGATATAATAAAAATTTGATATATTTGTTCATTTTCGACCATTTAAATTTTATATTATCATCTTGCTCATTTTAGATTAAATTTTTTAATGAAATTTTGTGAAGATCATCTCTATCAAGTTTTATAAAAAAATTAATCCGTTTAATCCTTTAAATTATTTGTAGTCGAAAAAAGAAATTTACGCCTTTTTTTTTCGACAAAGGAAAAAGAAAAAAAGAGAGGATAAGTGGGTAAATAATTTAAATTGGAAATTAAATGAATGTGAACGAGAAAGGCGGTCCGACACAGAGAATAGAGGAATCCAGACCACTACACACCCGGAACAACATTTCACTACATCTAACAAAAAAGGGAGAAAAAACAAAGGATAAATCCTTATATATAGAGAGTATTTTTGCGCATATCCATTTTGTGTAAAATCGTACGTGTTACAAAGTTTTACACGTAAATTATATATATATATATATATATTTTGTGTGCTTTAATAATATTCATGCGTAAAATTTAAATAGTTCAATAAAAATCATATAAATGAAATGTTTAATAATTTTTTATAATTTTTTTACACATAATTTCATAGTCATAATGGATCTTATTTTATAACTTTTGATGAGTAAATTTTAAATATATAAATTCTATTAAAAACTATTTTTTAGATTTTTAGTTAAAGTTTTTGTAAAAAATTAAGGAGAGAAAAAGATGACGTTGATGTGTGAATTGGGTTTGCATTTTACACAACTTTTTATATAAATCCTATGTGTTAAAGTTTTTTAAAAGACTGTCAGAGCATCTCCAACCGTTGTGTAAATATTTTTGTGTAAATCCTATGTGTCAAGACACTTTTACACAAAACTTAAAATGTAAAAAAAATATGCTCCAATGGTACATTTTTCAATTTTTGTGTAAATTTTGAATGAACCAATAAGATAATTATGCATATTAGATATTATTTTATGCAATTTTTTATTATTTTTTCTTGAATTTTGGTATACATAATATTATAACAATAATGGATCTTGATTTGTTGGTCTTAATGAGTAGATTTTAGATATATATTTTTTATTAAATTATATAATTTCTATTAAAAGTTATTACCCTTTAAAATATTGTAAAATAATTGAGAAAAGAAAAGGCTGATGCGGAGTGTAAAGTTGGGGTGTATTTTACACATTCGTTTTACACAAAAGCTAAATTTAAAAGACTGCTGGAGCTCAAAATTTTTACAAGTTTTGTATATTTTACACGAAACTTAAATATACACTACTGTTGAAGATGCTCTTAGAGACCATTTTTTACGAAACTTGTAAATTTACATAAGTCAAAATTATATAAGACTGTTGGAGAGGCTTGAAATATGGGTTTAAATTGTCAACAAACTTGTATATGATTAACATCTTTGTACTTTTGTAATAAGAGGTTACATGTTCAATACATATAGACGTGAGATAAATCTCTTTATTATATCTATATATTGTGATCATTGTAATCCATGCTGTTATAATATAGAAAACGAAAAGTTTTATACTGATTACTTTTTCACATTTGAACCATAGATGCACTTAGACATCTTTTTGCCAAAATTTCAACCACGTTTTTTGTGTTTTTGCAAACTACCAAAGACTTCTATTTTATTTTTACTTGTTATGTTAGAAATATTCCCTATTCAAACAATAGTAATAGTCTACCTTTAAATAATTTTTTCAACCACAAAACACGCAACTCCCAAACCCCCCCCCCCCCCCCCCCCCCCCTGCGTTGACCCAATATTCTATTTTAAAAGATTCAAAGCTTAACAAAAATCCATTGTTAGAAATGAAGTTTAATTTTAGGATTTATTTGATAATTTTATTTTCAATATATAATTACATTTTTGTATGTTAATAAAAAAAAGGGTAGAATGGCCGTATCATAAAAAACATTTAGTGGTCTCTTACTAAATAGCCTTTGAATATTTTCCCCAAATTCGGAGAAGATTATTATATAGATAATAAAACACACTACATTTATTATATTATGCTATATGATATTTTAATAAATGTATTTACTTTACAATATTCTCTTTTTATTGCTTCTTCCTTGCTATTTTATAAATTCATTTATCATATAATATTGTCTTTTCATCTTCTTTCATCTTTGCAAAATAGTTGTTGTTTGTTTACTCTGTAAACTACTATATTTTTTTCATTAATTGATACTAATGATTGCATTAATTTCAATCAATGTGTCATTTCATTAATTGATACTAGTGACATCCTCTCTAGTCTTGTATTAGAGAGGTCACAGGTTCGAAACTCATGGATGCGGTATTCAAACTTAATAAAGTGGTTTGTCTACCCTTATGTGGGTGGTTGGATATGTCCACCTCTTATGTGGGTGGTTGTTGATGCATATGGTATGGTTCGTGTGGTTCGTGTGGTTGGTGACGCAGAAGGAAGCTGAAGCTGCTCTCTCGGTTCGGTTCGGTTGGGAGACTCTCACGAGAGTGACGCAAAGCAAAGCTTATTTATTTATCTCTTTGGTCAGCGAATTATGTAGTTCATAGTTAGCTAGGGCGATAGAATTCTATGTTTGACTTCATGTAATTGTCTTTGATATGAATGATTAATCAAAAAAATAAAAATAAAAAAAATAAGCGTGTGTAAATTTTTGTCATTAACCAATATTTATGATTCTGTTAATCTCAATCAATGTACCATTTTGATTTTCTTTGGTGATTATTTACCATTTTAATACAAACATTCTATGTGTATATGCATCTCTCTCTCTTTATATTTATGTATATTGCCTGATTTATGAAGCAGTGTTTTTTTCATTTATCTGAGTGTCCTTAATCAGTTTGGAAAAGGCTAAATTTTGTATATTTCCAATCAACTACTTTCTTAATTTGGCTACTATTTTGTTGATTTGTGTTGGTTTTTATTTCAATGTACTTTCAACCCTTTTTGCTCTAATACTTCATAGAAAATTGTCGACTACAAGGTGCTTTTCTTTTTCCCTTATCTAAACTTTTTATTAAACTCTATAATGGAGTTGATTAAATATCTAAATGGGAAAAAAAAATACAATACGATACAATACAATTTCATTTATTTTTTCTTGGCTCATTAAGGAATTCCTTACAAGTTTTTGCGATTCTATAAGTGGATTCATAAATTCTAAAGTCAGGGGTACGTAGTGTCAAATTAAAATGATGGTATTTGTTTATTGTAATTTTTGAATTGTATGTATTTAACTAATAGTTTGTGCTTTTACTTGAAACACTAATAATCCAGTTTGTCAAAAGTAGTATTTAATTAGTTATTTTTGGTTAAATATCTAGCTAATGTCCAAAGCTTTCAAAACTCTTGAAGCCTAACTTGCTGTGTATATATATATGTGAATAGCGATTTAGCTTAAAAAGATGATAAGAAAGTCTCAATAGTGTGCAAATTGAATGATCACACATGACCCTAATTATATTAACAATTATAATAATTTATGCAAGGCTTAATTTTCGTAAATACTTCAAAGAATTACTCTAGAGAATACAAATGCTTCCTTCACTATTTTATATACATATACATATACATACACTTACATATATACATATCATTAAATTTGAATAAATTAAAATTAAATTAAATTAAATTAAATTCCTGCACATAGTGCAAGATTAAAGCTAGTTTGTGCGATTTTATGAAACACAAGAGGTTTATTGAGCTTTGATTATAAAATACTTAAGTTGATCAAGTGACGAGCTTACGTTGTCTTATGAAACATAGACACGTTATGAATTTAGGCCTTTCGAGGCATAATGAGTAAAGTGACAAATAATTTACTTCTAAGAAATAAATTGAGAAGGAACTTAATGCAAACAAATAGGTCTAGTTTACCCAAATTGTAGACTTAATTACTAAGTTGCTCGGCCGAAAATTGAACTCATGACTTTTAACATAAAGACGATATTTACTTACTATTAAATCAAATGCCATTGTGTATTTCAAGAAGAGGCGTATTACTAAAATAATATTCTCTTTATCAAATCATATTAATATTTTAAAAGATTATATTATATATTTTTAAAATTATATTGGTACATTACTTTATTGATAATTATAATTATTTTAATTATTATTAAAGCACTTGTATATTATCAAATTAATATATAATTAATCAAAATATGCAAAAATTCACATAATGTTATTATAAAGTATGTGGAAAAAATAAACAAATGAGAAAATGCATAGAAAGAGCAGTCAGAGATTTTTCGTAAGTGAATTTGCTTTCTTTCTTCAACTGAAAAGAATCTCATAAAATTTCAGCTTTTGACGTCTCCACACCGAAAAGCAAAGGCATATTCCTCTCTCTCTAAATCTTTCTTTCTCTCTCTAAAACTCCAAAAACCCTAATGCCTTCCACGCACACGCTTTCTCTCTGAACCATCGACTCCCATTCTCAGGTTCATTCCAATTTTCCCTATTTCTATGCATTACGAATATATATATATATATATATGTATGTATGTATGTATGTATGTTGAATTGTATATGCACAAGGCCATTGCCGCTTCTACCTTCAATTGACTTTGAACAAGTTTAAAATTAATCGCTCTTGCAATGTTGTGATTGTGATCTGTTTAGTTCTAACACTATAATCTTATTCAAGTTTTTCTACAAAATTCCTTGATTCATTCTCACAATCAATGTAATTTGTACAAATTTCTAATATTTTGTATTGTATGCTCAATGACCTAACCCAATGTAATTTTTTTTTCTTTGATTTGGATAATGACGGTTTTTTAGGGCTGTAAACGAGCCAAGTCGAGCCAAACAAAGGCTTGTTCAAGCTTGGTTCATTAAACATTTCGAGCATATAATTTTGTTCGGGATTGGCTTGTTTAGCTCTTTAGCCGACTTCAAACGAGCTTTTAGCCAACCTGAGCTCGAGTAGTTTGATTTTTTAAACATAGTCTTATAGTGTTTTGGGGCTTTATTGAGCCGAGCTCGTTAACATGTGGAGCTTCAAAATGTGTTCAAGATTGTTCATTTGTTTCACAAATGAATTTCGAACATGCTTCTACTCGAATGATCGCGAGTTGAGCCTCGAGCAGCTTGGTTTGTTTTACAGCCCCTTGGAGTTGTTCCATTCTGATGCTGTAAAAACCAATTCTTGGCTTTATTTTGCTTGCACTGTGTGCCCCTGTACCTTTTGAATTTAGAATGAAAAATTGGAAAAGTGATAATGTAATTTAAGTTGATCACTATTTTTTTCTCAGAAATATTGGTTAATCATGTTGAACAAAATGTTAAAAGTAGTGCATATAAGATGAGCGATTTCGTTCAATTTCATTAACAATAGTCTTTCCATTTAGTGGGGAAGAATTGTAACTCCTTCATGTTTGTGTTGAACATTTTCTTTTAATTAATTGTTGCTGTGAATCTTTGCTGGTCTTTTTAAATGTTTTAATTGATTCTTTTTTCTCTCTTGATTGGAATTTGTGCAGTTGTTTTGTACTCTTTGTTGTATTGACAAAGTGTTAAGCAACTGAGTTGTGATAATCGCATACGAGCATACTTAATAATGCAGAACAATTGGTTGTTTCCCTTGGACTTGGATCCTAATGGAGGGTCGCTTAATATGTTTCCGGTGGAACCACTGGTATCTGGTCATTTGTTATCGCACATTAGTTCATTCGTCGACAATTCACTTTACAATTTTAGATACATGTATGTCCCTGGAAGTCTTGCTCTTCAACAAGCTTTCAGCCGCCTTTCAAAACTTGCTGGCACTTTCCTGTTTTGTTTTGCTAGTGGGTCCAATATCAACCACAGATTACCGAACAATTCTCACGGTTCTAATCCAAGAAGCTGCAGATCTTCCACGCGAATAAACCGCGTTTCTTCTGTTAGACATAATCTTGTAGGATTTGACTGCAACCGCTCTAGACAACAAGGAGAATCTAACATGCCAGTGATTTTTGGTAAATTATCGAGATTTACCATCAGACAACTATGCGAAGAAGTTGGGGAGTTTAAATTTCCTTTGCTCTCATTGGCTGCTGCTCTGGTACCGCCATTTGACAATGTGTAAGCTCTATCCTTTTGACTGTTACTTGTGTGACCTTAGGTTCCGTTTGGTTCATTCTTTGGATCGTTTGTGAAATCCTAAACTCCAGTTCATTCATGATTCCAACTTTTGGTTGGAGTTTTGAAAAGTAATCTAGGATTCTGAGGAAAGGAGAATTCCCATATTCAATGGGGAAAGCTAAGAGGACTCCTGGGAATCCTTTCCTATTTTAATAATTTTTGACAAAATTTCCCATATTTATAACAAATAACTAATATATTTTTTCTTTGCATTATAATAAAGTAATTTTAACAATATATTGTCGCATAATAACTAATTTGAATAGAATTATTTTTATATTTAATAATATATTTGTAAGTTATTCTCAAGATAAGGGGAGGAGAGTTCTAGTTTTAATCAAACATTGAAAAGTATCTCAAATGCCTAGAGGCCAATTCCTTTCCTAAATCTCGAACCAATCGAGCCCTTATCTTTAATTTTGCTCTCTAAATTTCTCTTTGTGTTTATGGCCATCAGATCTCGGAATGTATTAGCCGTTCCACTTGCGGATGGTGATGTAGTAATGCAGAGATGCATGGGTTCTGAGGTTGAGCAGCAACAGGGATGTGGTGATTTTTCTTTTCATAATTTCAACTGCGCAAGAAGTGCTGTTGAGCCCAGAACTGGTATTGAGTTCCCCGCTATTTTGGAAAACATGTTAGCTGGAGGGACTAATTCCAGTTTAATGTCAGAGGTCAGCATTTGAAACCTGAAAAACTTTTATTTTTCGATTTTTTCGAGTTCTTATTGGCCTAATATGTGACACCTCTAGAGTTATGAGCCATCATCTGCATTCTTTATCAGTTCAGCTGCTTCTAGTATGTCTTTCGCACTACAAGGGGAAATTTTTCTATAGTAATACCAAAAGATGGTAGTAATTAGTCATTAGTTGGTTTCTTTTTGGAGTGCATTTTTGTCAAGTACTTACGTGTTTTTCTATTCAATTAAACTTATTGTGTTAGTGTTGCCCCAATAAAGATGTAAGAAGCTAATTTGAAGCATGAAGGCATTTATGCCAGGCCAGCAGATAGTAGTTTCTTCTGCAGGTAATCGATATGCCTGACTCCTGAGTCTATGCATCCAATAGTTGTTTTGGCTTTTCACTTGTTGGCGCTCACCTGCTCGGCACTTGGCATTGACAATCTCAATGTCATCATATGCTTCTTATAGGAAGAAATTTACATGTAGGGGAGGAGGAGCTTTTATTGCTTGCTGGATGGCTTCAATCTGGATTCCCCTTCCCCCCCCACTTTCCCCTATTTTTTTTTTTTTTTTTTCTGTTTCATCTTTCTGTTTTTCAGTTGTGTTGGTGGCTGCTGGTTCACCTATATTTCTATACTTGCTTATTCACAATTGCCCAATATTGTCTTGAAGTTGATGGGTTTCGAACCAATCATAATCATACCAAGGGAGACATTTTTTATCTTGGAAAATCTACATTTAGGTTTCAGGTTTTGGGAGACAATAGGGAAGGCTATGACAAGTCACCCATCACTAAAATCAATATGAATGAAACTCTTGAAGATCCTGGGCACGAAGAAGTAGGAACTTCTAATATGAATGAAACTTTAACATTAATAGCCTAATAGGCGTGTCAATGAGATGTATGCTTGTTTTAGAAAAACCAATCAAGATTGTTAATGGATTAGAGGTCCTTAGTTTGGTAACAAGTTTTTACAAAATTTTGGCCAAACTGTTATCATTAGGCCAATGGTGTTCCTTCAATGATTCAAGTATAGGTTGGTGGCACATAAAAAAGTGCATATTTGCCCCAATGTTTATCTATCTCCTAGCTGGTGTGTACTATAAAGATGAGCAGCTGATTACTGGTGGCAAAAACTGTGTAGAATTTGGGATCAGTTGGGTGCTGTCTAAGATAGTAGCAAACATACATCTTAATTTCGAAAGCTATTTTGGTATGATTCAGTTTCATATGGCATATTAATGGGAGTAGACTCTAGACAAGTTGCCTACTGGACTGCTTGAGATTGCTTGTTGTCTTCCTCTTCTTTTATACTCCCTCTATCCCAAACTAGGAGCTCACTGTTCATTTTTGGGATGTACCAAATTAAGTCTACTTTCCCTTCCTTTTCGAAGCATAATTAACGTACCCAAACTCATGATAGGAAACAACTTTTAATCTAAACCCATTGCTAGGAAATTAGTGCATCCTTAAAATGAATGTGAAAGTCAGATATGGAATCTTAATTAGGGATGGAGGAATTATTTATTTATTTTTTGTTCTTTCTTTTAGAGATTTCTTTTCCCTTATAAGTCATGTACAACATCTTTAATAACATGCGTTTCTTTCTGATATTGAAGTTTATGTCTTACGATGGCTGCCATATTTGTGGTGTAGCTTTATCTATTTTACCTAGTTAAATTAGAAGAGGAAATGATATTTACATTGAAGCAATGAATTTTCTTCAGAGTTAAGTAGTTTTGTTATATTTTATCTAGAATCTTGGCTACTGCTAATGTTATTGTAATTTCAATTTGTCTTATTTTCCGAGATTTATGCGTGACATTTATAAAACGCAATATATACTATAATATTAGTCACATATCTTATTAGACTTCTTGGTAATTAAATTTGTGCTTTCTTATTTGTCTTCGTAATATCTCTATGCTAGTAGCATTTTTACTTCTGTTCTAGAAGCCCTTGGTTTCTGTTTTACTTCTAACTGGCTGTGAACAAATCTATCTTTATATTTCAGGTCCTCGTTGGAACTGGTTCTAGAACAATGAAAATAATTAAAATTAAATCTCTAAAGGTCTATGCATTTGGTTTCTGTAAGTATGCCTATTTCTTGATCGGTTGATGTTTCTGAGTTTAACTTGAACCATGGAAACAGTTTTCATGCATGTAACAATTTTATTTCCTTCTCTTATAGATGTTCACCCTAGTGATGTCTGTGAGAAATTGGGAGCGAAATATGCTTCTATTCCAGCCAGTGAACTCAACAAACACCATAGTTTTTATAAGGATCTCCTCAGGTATTAATTTGAGGAGTTATTTATTTTCTTGTGGAAACAATGCTTCTCGTTTTATTATTTAATTATTTTTTGACGAGCTTTATTTTTCAAACATCAGTGTGATACTATTGAAATTAAGTGATGCAGGGCAGCTATGTCTGCCCTAACAATAAATAGATTGCTGAAAGGAGGAGATGAATAGAGAAATATAGAATTCTTTGGAAGAAGAAGAGCAGAATTTTAAGAAAAAACTAAATTGCAAGCTGAATGTCGTGGTTCTACAATTAATTTGTCTTCATCTGGATGAATTTTCTTCATATGTTGCTAATTAATTTCTCTGGTGTGGTCGCTGCAGGGAAGATATTAACATGACTGTTAGGCTTGTGGTTAGTTGCAATGGGATGAAGATCAGTACCGTTAGAGAGTAAGTGTTTTTTTTTTTTTTTCCCAAAAATGTTTGCACATCCGGATGGGAAAAGTGTGAATTTGTTATACTTGTAGTCATTTCTGTCTCTAATTATTGGCATCTATATATGATTATTTATTTATTTTTTTCTGCAGTGCTTTCGAAAAATCCCTTCGAGCACGATTAATAAAGGTAAATCATCTGCTTGTTGTGTGGCCTTAGGAGTAACAGCTTTTTACCCCCCTGACTGTTTTCTTTGATTCTTTAGACGAACCCAGACACTGATTATGACTGCCTAAAGACTTTCGGTTCTCTCTTCTCAAAAGATATTCCTATACATGCGGTATAAATAATGCTACTTCTCAATCTTTATACATATATATCTATATATATATATATTTTAGTATCTGACAAATTATATTTGGAATTTGTTCAGGGAACAACAATCTATTTCCGTAGAACAGCTGATGGACATCTAGTCACTGAAAGTGAGTACTCTTGACATAATTAATTACGTATATTTTGTACTTTAGATATTGTTCTTTGATTTTTCTGTTTTGGTTATTTCTTTTAGTGGAAATTGTTATGAACAAACGATTTATGGTGGAATGATTTGTTTGTGCAGTTGGTGGCAGTAAGATTGGAGCAGTTCACAGCAAGGATTTATGCAGTGAGTGAATGTTCTGTTCTGTTCAGATCTTTCTTTTGATCATTTTTAATTGCATATGCTTAAATTTGGTGTATATTTAAGAAATACCGTGAAGCGCAGACAGAGAAACGTCATACCATATAGGCATTTTCACGGAATGTAGGATACGGACACGTAGTGGACAAGTGCCATTGTTTTATATATTTAATATATTAATAAAAGAAACATGGCTCTGCTTGGAAAGTGGTTATAGAGATTTCCTTTGGAGAGAGATTTACTTTGGCACGCGGTCATAGAGAATATGGGGCCCTTTCTGACGGGTGGGATGCTGGTATGGCTCTTCTCGTGCCCCGTGGAAGTCGATTTCTAGAGTGTAGATTGACTTTATGCAAAACATTAAATTAGTGGTGGGTGTGGGGGACAAAATCCGTTTCTGGGAGGATATATGGGTAGGGAGTAGTCCTCTAAAGGATATATTTCCAAGGATTTTCAGATTATCTTGTAATCAGAACATGTTTATTCAAATGGTTTCCTCTTGGTCTCCAAGCTTCTTTTGGGATCTGTCTTTTCGTAGAAATCTAAATGATAGGGAGATTGTTGAATTCACAGCTATGATGGATCTAATCCAAAGTGTTTCATTAAATCAGAATTATCTTGATAAAAGTTCTTGGGTGGCTCATTCATCCGGGTCATTTTCATGTAAATCCTTTTTTAACATCCTTTCTCAATCTTCTCAGTCAAATTTGGCTTCATTGTCTAGTTTTATCTGGAAGCATGCGGTTCCCACCAAAATTAAAGTGTTCACTTGGCTCGTTCTTAAGGGGAAGGTTAACACGTGATGTGGTTCAAAAGAGGAGGCCTTTTTGGTGCTTGTCCCCCTCTTGGTGTGTGATGTGCAAACAGTTTGATAAAAACATTGATCATATTCTCCTTCATTGTGGGTTTGCAAGAAGGATTTGGGTAGGGTTATTTAAGGCATTCGGGATGGTTGGTGCTATTCCCAAGAAGTGGTCAAAGTTTGTGGAATTGATATGGCACTTTGATAAGGGTTAGGGCAAAGTAGAGCTCTATGGAGATTTGCGTTGCTAGCGGCAGCTTGGGGTGTTTGGATGGAGAGAAACAAACGTATTTTTGAAGGGAAATCTAGTTCTGTTGAGGATTTGTGGAAGCATATTTTATATCTTATAGGACTGTGGGCTAGGGCGTTTGGCGTTTTAGATAGCTCAGAAGGCTTTTTGTTTAGTATTGATTGTAGTAGTTTTTTGTTTAGTTAAGTGTGTCCTGTGTAGTGTGCCTCTTTCTAGTTGGTGCCCGGGGGGGGGGGTTTGGAATTCTCTTCCACTAGTCTGATTAATTTCTTGATTGCTTTTGTATTGTTTTCTTTCGTTGAGTTGCAATAAAAATTTCTGTTTCGTACCAAAAAAAAAAATATATTAATAAAATTTCAAAGAATTGACAATATTTCAATTTCTAAATGAATCACAATACCTTAATGGATTAAAGTCATTGCAAAATAAAATTGCACTTGGATACCTTTTATTTTAATAAATGTACATTCCAACTCCCAACACGTGCTTGAACGGTTTGGAAGAAACTGAGAAATTCACTACTAGTCCCAATTTTTTTGTTGTGCTTCATGTTTAGGATGTGCAACAATTGCCTTATGTTTTGCTTCGTACTTTCTGTCAGTGTTTTATTTTCAGAACAATAATAAATATGTTTTTAGTCCCGTTTTTAGAAAAAAGTATCTACACCTGTCAACGCGTTATTTGCTGAAAAAGACGAACTAGTCTGATTAATTTCTCTTCCACTAGTCTGATTAATTTCTTGATTGCTTTTGTATTGTTTTCTTTCGTTGAGTTGCAATAAAAATTTCTGTTTCGTACCAAAAAAAAATATATATTAATAAAATTTCAAAGAATTGACAATATTTCAATTTCTAAATGAATCACAATATCTTAATGGATTAAAGTCATTGCAAAATAAAATTGCACTTGGATACCTTTTATTTTAATAAATGTACGTTCCAACTCCCAACACGTGCTTGAACGGTTTGGAAGAAACTGAGAAATTCACTACTAGTCCCAATTTTTTTGTTGTGCTTCATGTTTAGGATGTGCAACAATTGCCTTATGTTTTGCTTCGTACTTTCTGTCAGTGTTTTATTTTCAGAACAATAATAAATATGTTTTTAGTCCCGTTTTTAGAAAAAAGTATCTACACCTGTCAACGCGTTATTTGCTGAAAAAGACGAACTAAAACGTAAAATTCTAATACCATTACTTATATATGCCCTTTTCTTCCCTCCATATTCATTGAGTTCTTTGTCAACGTGGTTTGTTAGAACTGTAGTTTTGGCCCTTTTGAGCATAACAAGCATCACACAGGTCACCACTTTATCCATTGGCGGAAAAAATTGGGACTAAAAACATAAAACAATCATTGCTGTTCTTTTCTTGAATTTGGTGTATTCTGTCTATTATTCGCATGGGCCCTTGTGAAGGGGAAAAGAAAATGAAAAGATGAAGTTGTAACATGTTGAATGTGTGTATAAATATTGCTATTGCAGGGGCATTCTTTGACATGTACATCGGAGATGTTCCAGTGTGTGAGCAAACAAAAGAAGAGATTGGGAGAAATGTTGCTAACATCATTAGGAGGTGCTAAAACCTGAACTAAGCTAAGTTCTCCTTTGATTGATTGATGATGATGATGATTGTTGATTCAATGGTGCGATCACCGGAGCACACATTCGGCATTGATCAGCCCTTTGGTCAATAGACAACTACAAAATCTTATGAAAGTCGACTTTCCATCGACATTGTATGTTGTAAAAATTAGCACCTTCTTCGTCTTTCTTTCTTCTGAGTCCTGAAAAAAAACAGAGCTGCGAAAAAAAAGGTTCATTCTTTTATAGAAGTAACTATATATAATATATACAAGAAAATAGTTAGATTTAATTTTTGTGGAGTAAGTTGTGTTTGGATTTGATTAGAACAAGTAGAGTGGTAAATAACAGTAGAAATTATGAACTTTGTGCATCTGTGTATTTTTATCAACCCAGCAGCAGATGGAAATGGTTTGTCATCAATATTTTTTTCATTTAGTTACAGGAATAGTTAGTTTTAATTTTTGTGGTGTAAGTTGTGTTTGTATTTGATTAGAACAAGTAGAGAGTTGTAGATGACAGTTGAAATTACGGACTTTGTGTATCTGTTTTATTTTTTTAGTTCAACCCAGCAGCAGGTGGAAATGGTTTATCATCAATATTTTTTTCAATTAGTTACAGGAATAATTCATGAGCCATGAATAGATATCCTCTATTCAAGTTCAACTAGTAATTCTTGTATTATTATCAACATGACAGCCATTAGCGAATTTTAAAATAACATGTAGGCAACTCTATCTTACGTAGAACTGGAATATGGACAATGGTCGCGTAGGTATGTAGGAGTTTTGAAAATCCTTTTGGTCACAATAGATCCAATTAACGGAGGCATATATACAATAATTTTTCATGAAGATAAAAGTATTTGTTTAAGTAAGCGCGAGTTTACATGAATAACTCATTTGTTAATTTAAAAGTGGAGTTTATAACATTTTACAAGAATAGACCAATACAACTAGATGTAACTATTTTGTTTTAATTTTTTTATACTTGTGAAAAATTACTATTACACACATTAAAGTCGGTTTATGGATTTGAATACTTAGGAAAAGAAAGTTTTTTCTTTGTGGTAAGCACAAATTTCCGAAATATTTTCTTGATGGATAGAAAAGTAAGGGGTAAAGTCATTCATCTCAAAACTCATGAGATTGATTTGTTTTTTGTGATTTTTTTAACATTTATTACAAAAATTTTGGACGACAATACTCTTACCTAAATACTTTTCATACTTTATCAAATACTAAAAATAAAACTTAATAGGAAGTTTAGTTTCCTACTTTCATAAAAAAAACGAGAATTAATTTTCCTTTCATAAATCAACCGAAGCCAAAATGTATTATTGAATTTAGTTAATATTTAATTCTCTTACCTCACCAAATTAACCGCCATTAACAGCATAATTGGATTGATGGAGGAAAACGAAAAGAAATAATTAATAAGAAGCGGGATTGAAAAGACGTCTTACTTAATTGTTGTTTGGATTATTATTAATTTATATTATAAGGAAATGCAGTCAAACACATTTTTCTATTAAAACTTAAAAGCCCACTAGATCAAGACTCGAGCTCGTAATTCTTCTCTTCTTTCTAAATACAACATACATCCTTAGATTTGTTTCGTAACTCACATTTAAAGGCCAGATACATATATATCCAACAATCAGATGTTAATAAAATTTATTTATAATTTTAAAATATAATAATCAAGTTTAATATATGAGATCTATTATAACTATAATTTTTTTTTTATAAAATTTATAAAGAAAAAGCTATTGAATAATATATTTCAAATGTTGTAGAATAATTTACAAAGTGAAAAATCCAGTTTATCAATTTTGAAGTACTAAAGATTGAATCATAAAAATTTATTATTTAGACAAGATCGAACCCCACTCAGATTTTTTCATGACCAATTTGGTCAAGTCTCCTGAATTATTTTCCCTTTTGGCCCATCAACTTTTATGTTTAACATAGTAGCCAATTTATAATTTTTCGGTATTTTTGTTTTGAGAAAAATAATCCGTTTGTTAGACTACATATACAAAAAGGAAAGTATCTGTACTCTAACATATGGCATACTTTTGCAAACTATGACATACTTTCCTTTTTGTATATGTAGTCTAACAAACGGGTTATTTATGTTTAACAGAAGCGTACTCTAGTCCATTTTTATTTTTTTAAAAAAATTTTAAAAATAGAAATGACCAAAGTATGCTTATTTGATTGAGTTTTTAAAAAACCATACTGTATGCTAGGCTAAATTGAAATGACCAAAGTATGCCTAATCGTTTTTCTCACTTCTAGCCATATCATCGATTAAATAAAAATGTGTTGTGATTCGGTATAAACTATCAACTCCTCCATGTTCTTACTCCTAACTCCCTCACACATTTTTTTTTCCCATATCGTCAAATTTTATTTGTTTGATTATGCCTTATGGCACATGGGTATACCCTAGTTATTAATAAAGAGAAAATAATTCTTGTTTGAAAAGGGTAGATAAATCTAACCTTGAGTGCATAGCTACACTTGATTGCTTTACACAAAAGTCGCTTGTAATTAAGTTTTTTTGTATAAAAGAAACACAAAATAAATTGTATAGTACAGTGAAATTTACCAAGAATGGGAGCAATTGTGCCCTATAATTTTAATTTTTTTGTCTTTTTACATTATATTCTCCATGAAAATTAATAAATATACATATACTAACTATTTTGCCCCCTTGTTTTGAGGATAATAATAATATTAATAATAATTTTTCCCTCCATTTAACTATAATATTTTTAGTGCTATAGATCGATACCTCCGCTTTACTAAATTCTGGAATCCACACCTGACATTGTCTCATTTAAATTTTGAGAATTCAAGTTCGAGTCACCGATTTTTCCAGTTATAAAAGTGTGCAATAGAGGTGTTCTATCGAATTCGAAAACTGAAAGATAAAACTGTACTAATTCATTAAAAATTGAACTGAGAAAACACGGAAATCGAAACAAAAGAACACAGCACAAACTAAATAGGTTTGGCGTGTCCCATCGTAGAACCGAACTAAATCATTATATATAAGAATCAAAAATAATATTACTTAACTATTTAAAATTTTATGTTCATAAAATTTACAACTCTAATGAGAACACACCTCTTTGAGCTATTATGAATATTTGAACTATATTATAAATACGAGAGTTAATTTTTATTGAATAAAATAAGTAGGAGCAAGTATATAATTATTACTTTTCTAACCAAAATAAGTATTGTCCTATAATTTATTATTTTTAAGAAAAAAAATATATGATCGAAAACCGAGTAAAATAGAAATTGAATTTGAACCGAAACCAAATTTTTTACCTTGACCGAAACCAAAAAACATCCCTAGTGTGTAATTATTGTTGTTTGAATGCGTAACTCAACGTTCAATGGTTCTATACATCGTTTAGATTCTTAATATTATAATGTATTGTATTTAAGTATTTTCGTTTGGAAAATGACTACCCATATTATCAAAACAATTGTTTTTTCGTCAATGTATAATACTGTTTTGAGAAGTTGTAATACTATAATGCTTTTAAAGATGTACATTCCTATAATAATTAATACTACACATGATTTCTTATTATTAAAAACCTTCAAAAGCAATAAGGTAGAAATAGAAAATGCGCGAGAAGAATAAAGACTTGTCCACTATGTTAGCAAAAATTGAATGCATTATTATTATTATTTCACTTAAGAAGGATCAGGAAAAAAAAAATCCAAGTATTCAATAAAAACTAAAAATAAGAGTGAATGATATAATAGTTTGTTATAAGTAAAATTTAGGCTCCGTTTGATAGCAACATGAAAAATGAAAATAAAAACAATTAATTTAGGTGAGAAGATGGAAAATAAATTGAGATATATGATGAGATCCTCTCCATCTCATATTCATTTTTGTGAATATATGTCCTCCATCTCCCTTTAATATTTTGTTAAAAAATTTTCTCCACCATTACCCAAAGAAAATTGTCATGGAAAAAAGTAAAAAGTAAGAGTTAATCTTACCACATCCCTTAACTTATTTTCTATCTTCTCACCTAAATTAGTTATTTTTCTTTTTATTTTTCATATTGCTATCAAACGGAGCCTTAGTATCTAATATATTTCATTATTATTTTGAATTCAATAAATATGCAACATGTACATCTTTAATGCAAGATTAATCTTTGCAAACTAGTAAATTAAACTACGTACTTGTTAAATATTAAATGAACCAATGCTCATGAACAAAATATATATGCTACAAATTCTACACAAACACCAGATTATATATACACAAGACCTTTACATACATAACACACACACACACATATATATACACGTACCCCCAAAAGAGAGCAACATGATCTTGGCGCCGAAGGATAATTTGAACAAATAGCACGCACATAAGGAGCGGATTTAATTAGGGGTGCGCCGAGGGTTGTTGCCCAGTTTTCATTTTATATATTTTTTTCTTGATATTAATTAAAATATTAATAAAGGAATAGTCTAACACAGTACAAAATATTATTTGTGACAATAAAATTCTCGATAGTTCAACTTTAGGTGGTAAATGAATTTATATTAAGGAGAGAGTTCATGAGTTTGAATCTCCCATATCACTATCATTTTTCTTCTGACGCTCCTTCTCTCCCTCTGGCTATATGAAATTTTCATGAGAAAAATAAATTTGCTATTTATCAATATAATAAGGGGTAATGGTATTTAAATTTTAAATTGTATAATAGATAAATAATTTTATGTCTGAAATTTTAGATTGAATTGTTGATAAGCACGGGTTATGACTTCATTAATATATGTCATTTGAGAAATATTTATTACTTTTACTTATTATTGACAAAACAATAATAAAGAAGTAATTTAATAAATTGGGTCAATTATTTTTTGTACAAAAAAAGTAGTAATGAAATATTTTTAGAGTTAATTGCACTTTGCGCGTCTCAACTCTGACCTTACTAGTATTTTACTATATGAACTACCAGTTTTAGCAATTAATTCCATCAACTATCCAATTTGTTGCAATTGACACCATTTTGATTGTGTGTCTGAAATTTTTTTGATAGTTTTTGAATTATTGATAATGCGTTTGGCATGGGTTATGAATTAATATATATATTATTTGAGAAATATTTATTACTTTAAGGGTGTGTTTGATTGGTAACATTTTTCATGGAAAATGTGCATTTTACACTTGATTTGACAACTTAAGGTATTTGATTGGCTTTTTTTTTCTAGGCAATTCAATTCCCACTTTTGGCTCATACATGTGCATTTTCAAGACAATTGAGGAAAATGTTTTCTTAGGGGGGAGGTGGTTTTTTGTTTTCCATGCTTGGGCACGGTTCACGAGACAAAGTTTTTACCATTTTCTACATCAAAAATGCCATAACTTAAAATATAAAATTCAAAATAATATAAAAAATTAATATTTAAAATATACTAATAAAGATTAATTAAACAAGATCCATCATGATTATATAATTATGTAAAAAAAAATACTAATAATTTTTTCTACATTAAAAATGTCATAATACAACTTATATTTTCCAGTTAGAAAATTTAGGCAATCAAACACACTACACTACATTTTCCATTAAACTCAATTCTAGGCAATTAAATTACCGGTAACTTATTTTCTTTCCATGTAAATTTCACGCTTGCAATCAAACGCACCCTAATTGGTATTGACAAAACAACAATGAAGAAGTATTTAATAAATTGGGCTCAATTTTTATTTTTTTGAACTCTTTTCGTACACGAAAAGATAAATAGCATTGAAGTAATTATTTTATTATTTTGGATTTTTTTATTATTTGTGACAATAAAATTCTCAGTAGTTCATCGTTTTAATTAAATTTTAGCATAACCCTTTTACAAAGCAAATCTCGGATCCCCCTTACGGTAAAAAAAGCAACCAAAAGAAAGAAAGCATTTTGCTCTGGCAAGCTAGACTTTTTCATAACAAATTAAGATTATTACACAGTAATAAAAGCAAATTTTGATGTGTTCCGCTGAAGATACATGTTGAAATATCTTCAGTTTACTCTAGCAATGTATCTTGGCGCCGAAGATATGCTTATATGCTTTATTACGCTGTCCAGTAGCTCATCAAGCTTTGCTGTGTTGTGGAGTGGATACCTCGTCATATCAGACTCCTAATTGGGACGCTAAGGATTTGATTTTTTCTTTTGTGGGTTCTTTAAAATCGCGCCTTCAAGAATTAGTAGCAGTTTGTTTTTGGCAGCTGTGGTACAATCGTAACTGTATAATTCACGAAGGGGTCTCTAAGGAACTGGGGGTACATAGCCGCTGCTGCAAAAAAAATTCTTTCTCGGTTCCATGAATTTTGATGCTGCTACGTTTGATGAGTTGAAGGTGTGCAGTGTCGGAATTGTCATTAGAAATGAAGACGGAGGTTTTATAGCTGAGCTGCCCTCTCCAAATTTGTCCCTACTCTAATGAGACCTAAAGTTGCGGAATCGGTGGCGGCTCTGAGTGCAATACAATTTGCCCGAGAATATGGTCTAACTAATGTTGTGTTTGACGGAGATTCACAAGGTGTTATCAACTTTTTAAAGAGTAATCTTTGCTCTGCCGGCCATATAGGTCATATTATTGAAGATATTCGTTGAGAGTCTAGATGTTTTAGATCTTATAATTGGTCGTTTGTTCGCCATAATGGCATTGAGGTCATCCACTGTCTCGCTAAGTGAGCGAAGGTTGTGTTAGGCTCCGCGTCATGGAAGGAGGAGACTCCATAGTTTTTGTTACCTCTCCTATTGTTGGATTTTTCTTCTCTCTAGTTTTTTTTTATTTAAAAAAAAATTTATGTTAATGTTTTTTTTTTCTTCTCTCTAGTTATACATTATGTTTTAAAAAAAAAGTATCATTAATAAATTTGTAACGGGCACGTTAACGTTGTTTCTTAAGAGCACATGTTATATATGAAACTTTAAATAGAAGAATTAAATCCTAATATGTTAAATTAGACAAAGATTCTCATATAAAGTATTGTTCTTTCCATTTATAGTATTGTTAACATATGCTATTAGAGAATCTTTAATGGTATAATCAAAATAAGAAGGATAACTAATTTTAACAATATTGCTTCCAAAATGCACCACAGTAGTCAAATCTTAATAATTATTTAGTAAATAATCAAATCCATGCACGCTCCTCAATAATTAAAACAAAAAAACCTTTTTCAATAGTCAAAATGAAAGCCTATAAATTATATATTTCTATTGGTTGCATTAAATTATAAATATAATTATTTTAGATTTGGATAAGAGTTAGTAACACTTTTGACCTTCAAAGTATATTAGTAGTTTTACTTTTGTCCATAATATTTCAATTTGGGCACATTAAATTCCAAAGTTTAGAAATTGTTTCAATGCTATTCAATTAGTAACTTCAGTTAAGTTTTTTAACGGAATTCCACTTTTTTGGTGAAATTTTGAGTCAAAATTTCGGACATCTAAATGATCGAATTTGAAAAAATGCTGAACTACAAAATTGAAGCTCTCGAAATTCCCTCCGTGATACACTCAAGAAGATTCGGAGTCTTGGCAAAAAAATTATGCTTTGAAAATTATTTGAGTCACTTTAGGTATCTTTGAAAAAATATTGAAATTCAAACCCTTTTTTTTTTCTCTATAAACCTATTTTCTCCATATAATTTACATTCAAATAATTTTACTCAATTTATCTATTGCAAATTTAATGGATGATAAATCCAATTGAGGCCTAATTCTTCTTTTAGCTTTAATTTTTTTTTTTTTGCTTAATCTTTTAAAAACTTAATTATTAGAAATCTAATTAAGGGAGGCTAAAAGTAAAACGGCTGATTAGATGTACTGAAGCCAATATCCCTAAAGAATGAATATCATAATCGTCCATTTTACTTTTAGCCTCCATTAATTATATATTTCCAAAAATTATGTTTTTAAAATATTAAAACAAAAAAACTTAAAAATAAAAAGAATAATTAAGTCATAGTTGTGTATAACAACCATTAAATTGACAACACATAAATTGTTTAAAACGATTTGAATATAAATTTTATGGAGAAAATAAGCTTAGAGATTAAAAAATAAAAAATTGGATTACAATGCTTAAATTTGTTGAATTTGTGAGACAAGATACCTAAAGTAACTCAAATAATTTTTAAAGCAATTTTTTCTCAAGACTTCAAATCACAAGTTTCTTGAGTGCATCACGAAGAGAATTTCGAGAACTTAAATTTTGTTGTTCAACATTTTTTTCAAATTCGATCATTTAGATGTCCGAAATTGCGACGCAAAATTTTAGCAGAAAACTAGAAAAGAAATTATATGGCCCCATGCACATGTTAATTCCATTAAAAAACTTAACGGAAGTTACTAATTGGACTACATTGAAACAATTTCTAAACTTTGGGATTTAATGCGCACAAATCGAAACATTAAGGATAAAAGTGAAACTACTAGTATATTTCGGGATCAAAAGTGTTACTAACTCTTTGGATAATCTTTCACTTCCACTTTTCTCTAGTTAACTTCTAACCAATGAAGACAATGGGCCCACAATTCTGGTTATTAAAAAAATTAACCATTATATATAGAATATGTCGTGGTTAACTTTAAAAATATGTTAAATGGATAGTCAAATACTTATTTGATTATAAATTTTGGGTATTTCGTTGAAGATGCTCTTTGGGCACAAGTACATGTTAACTCTATCTTTATTAGATCTTTCCTAATTATTGGAAGATGGTGGTCCGGGGTGGCAATTTGTAACACAATACAATAAAATGACTCGAACTCAATACATAATTAAAGGGTTAGAGTTGAGCTTAAACGGGTTCATGCCAACCCGTGTAACACAATTAATAAATAGGCTGGGTTTAGGTTTGAAAATTTTGACACCATTAACTAATCTTATCGATTTAGTGTTTACTTCTCTAACTATATCAACCTGTATAATACGATACGAATCGACATGACACAGCACAATTACCTCCCCTAATGGTGGACAGTGGGCAAGACCCAATAGTGGGTTTCCCCAAAGGAATTAAGAAAGATAGGTCCAATTTACTGAAAATTTTGAACGTACAAAACTACTAATATTAGTAATATATATATATATATATATATATATGGCTATGTAGATTTCGTTTGAAAACTAAAATCTGTTATATATATATGGCTATGTAGATTTCGTTTGAAAACTAAAATCTGTTTAACTTTTTTTATATTTGTAGATTTTGTTTGATAATAAGATAAAAAATAGTAAAACAAAATTCTTTGAGCTAGTGGTGAATCTCACATCCCTTAATTAATTTTCTAACTTAACAAACAAATCAATTGGATTTGCTATCATGTTTCATCTAGTTATCAAACGGGCCTTTAATGTTTATCTTTACTCTTATGAAGAGAAATTAAGATGGATAAGTAAATCTCAATTAATAAAGATGGATAAGTAAATCTCAATTATTAGATTCGTGAAGCCATTCTTTTAAACAATTTTTATAGAAACAAAAAAATATATTATTTTACCCGTGCATATTATTTTCCATCTGTATATTTTTCTAGGAAAAAGCCAACTCTCTTCGACATTTTCTTGGACAAGAAGGAAAACTAGTTAAAAGTACTCGAGTTAAGCTTTTTATAGTTTTTAGTACCTTTGTTAAATATGAATAGTTTTTACACCATTATGACCATTTGTTGTTTTTTTTGCTATTTGACGGTTTTTGTTTTTGATGCATAATTGACCATTATATAGCAATTATTGAATTCAAACACGCTTATGCCTTTCGTTGTCCAAGAGTTCCATGGTAGACCATTGGCTCCAATTAAAGCTTATTTGTTCTCTAAAGTAGTTAATGTTTTCTTATAATACAACTCACTCTCTATGCTCCCACACAAATGAACCCTCCACCTATTTATAGGTGAGGCCTTCCCGAATAGACGGTCAAGATCGATCCGATCCAATGGTCTACATTTACATTCTAGAACTTTCTCTATAAATATCTCTAACTAGAATACTTTAGAATAATCTACCAAGATTATTTACAACTAGGCTATTCTAGAAAGTTCTACATCTAGGCTCTTCTAGAATACTCTAGAAGGTTAGAGGCTCTTCTCCATTATTCCATAAGGTTCTAGAAAATTCCATAAGCTTCCGTAGTATTCCGGAACTTTCCGGTTTTCTTGGACAAAATAGGGTGGGTCGTAACAACCAGCTCCCCCATGCCAAATGGGGTATTTGAATTTTTCATCATGGCCCTTTGAGTTTGAAAAGCATTGTATCAAGTAAATGGTTCACTGCATCGATTTTGCCCTTATACATTTTAGTTTTTGTCACAAGTATTAGTTTAAAAGCTAGTAATATTCATCTTTACTTGATTTACTCATCTAAATCTGATTGTGTGTCATTTTATTCGAATTGGTTAAGGAGATGTTGGTGGAGTTGGATTGGGTGCATGGAGAAGGAAGGTATTAAATGTGGTTATAGTACAAGCTGCACTTGATGAGCCTTCTTTCATATTCACGTCTAGAGAGATTAATATACGGTCGTTCATTTTCAACTAGTTTTTGATTAGAGGTATTTGGTTTATGAATTTTTTTTTTATTTCGATTTGTATATATAGATGTAGTAAATTGATGAACATGGTGCATATGTGTTGATCCTTGTGTGGTTCTCATGGTTATGTAGGAAATCCATTAAACTTTTCTTTTGTTTTTCCCTTTCTTTTTTATTTTCAAATATGCTATATATATATGGGTAAAAGTTGTTTTTTAAGTGATTTTTTAGGGATTTCTTGTTAGCAGATTATATGCGAAAAGTGAGTGATGTGTTATTTTTTATTTTTATGTGTGTTGTTAAGTTTTTACTTAGTACTTCTTTGTATATTTTGTTATTTTATCTTTGGTTTTACATGTTTTTTTTTTCTTGAGGCTTATTAATGTTTGTTTGTTTTAAAAGTACTTATATATATTGTGTTCGTTTTTTATGTACTGATGAAGTGGAGAAGTTTTTTTTTGTATGTTTTTTGAGTTTCTAGTTTATTAGTTTCTTAAGGTTAGTATTGGAATTTCAAGTAGTTAATTTCCTTTAAATTGTCGGGTAGTTATTGTCTTAGGTAGCGTTAACAAGATAGAAAAGTTTGATGTTCCTAAAACTTAAAATGTCAAAATAAAGGTCCCTAAAACTTATTTCTTTCTTATTAAGATTCGCAGTAGTACGAAAGAGACGGAAGACAAAATATCGTTTCCTCCAACAAAAAAAAAAGAAAAAAAAAAGGGAAAAAGAAGTCGTCTTTGCATTAGGAAAGCTAGTCTTATCAAAGAATTTGCAGCCCACCGTGGGGTCACATCAGAAATGTGAAAAGTAAATTTTTTTTTATCTTAAGAAGAAAAATGTGAAAGGTATTCTAAGAGCAATAATGCAACAAAGAAAAAACAGACATATAAACTTACCAAAGTCCAAATAGGTCTTTGATTCATCATCCCTAATTAACAAAAGATGGTGCTAATTGTCAAAAAACTTACCAAAGTCGAAACACATCACCAAAATCATGGCCTTGACAATTAAAGTATGAAGAATGAGAATCGAATCGAGATTCTTTGAACACCTCTCCATGCGAATTGTCTTGCTTTTGTTACTACCGTACACCAAGCTTGCATGTTCATGGAGTCACTTCAAGAATGGGAGATGCTACTGAGGTTGAGTGCACAGAAAGCGAGAGACGAGCTCTACGCAAGTTTAAACATGGCCTTTGTGGATGATTCTGGCCGTCTCTCTTCTTACAGACGAGCCAAGAAGAAGACTGCTGCAAATGGAGAGGGGTCAAGTGTAGCAACCACACCGGTCATATAACTGTTCTTGGTCTTCCTAGTAGGGCCAAAACTCCTTATGGGATATAATGGTGTCAAGTTTTAAGGAGTTATGTCTAATCAAAATTATTTTAGGAGATTATTTCAATTAAAACTATTAATGAAAGAACAAAGACTTTACCACTACGTTAAAGTTGTATCATAAATTGGTTGGATAGTTATTTTTCCACTTAATAAGGAATTAAGGATCAATAAAAAAAAACCATCGAGTCAATAAAAATTAACTCATATGAAGAGAGGACAATCATATCATTTGAACTAAAACTTAATGGTTAATATATTTCATTATTATTTCACTTACTTAGGTCAATAAAGGAACTAGTTTTGGATTCAAGAAATGTGCAACATTTTCATCCTTAATTTAAGATTCAAGATTAATATTCCAAACTAGCTACTTGTTAAATATTAAGTGAAGCAATGCTCATCAACAAAACATATATGACTTATATATGCTAGACATCCTTATCTGGGGATCCTACTACTATATATATTAGTATTTAGCAATTAATATTTCAAAATTAGGGAGATTTGTCATCTCCTGATTTTTTTTTAGAAAAAATAAGTAAATTAAATATTAATTACAGCAACAAAAATAGAAATACTAATCACTTCAAGTCACATTCAATAGCAAAATATGTACAAGTAAACAAATACGTGAAGGCAATTATATTATAAAATAATAACAATAGATTTTTTCACCATTGAATGCATCGTTGCGTAAAATAAATCTTTATTAACAATATGGGAGTAAAAAAAATCATAGCCAAATCATTTATTATCTTAAAATATCATCACAAAAATATAATATATTTTTTTATAATAAAATAATATATATTTTAGCCCCCAAAGACTAATCGCTGCCTTTGTCCCTCCTACACATTTTACACAAACACCAGGATATACACAAGATTTTTCCGTACATTATGCATATATCCCAAAAGAGAGCAACATGAATTCTTGACACTTCAAGGATAATTTGAACAATTAGCAAAACATGTACGCACACAAGGGTGGAAATTGGTTTTTTCCGGATATTAATTTGAATATACGTACACTGATAAAGGAATAGCCCAGCCATTATAAAATATTAATTTATTACTTATAGATAGGCCGAGTACAAAAATTATTTTCGTTTTCAAGTGGTAAATGAATTTTATATTAAGGAGAGAAATCGTGAGTTCAAATCTCTTATCTAACTCTCATTTTTCTTCTAAACTCTCTCTCTGCCCCCAGTCCCTCCCTCCTTCCCCTCACCCTATATGAAATTTTTATGATAAAATTAAATTTTCTATTTATCAATATAATAAGAGGCAATGGTATTTATATTTTAAAATTATATAAGAAAAAAAAAATTATGTCTGCGATTTAAGATACTTTTTGGATTGTTGATAGTGACATTGGCACTAGTTACAACTTAATTAATATATATTCTTTGAGAAATGGGAAAGGTTCAAGTTACTTTTGGTGTAAAACAATAAAGTTTTACAACTGTCAATAACTTTCTCATATTTTCATAATTCATCAATCTAGTCATTGAATAGTTAAACGTGCAAAAAAATAAATAAATAAGAATTGAAAAAGTCTCTCATCATAGTTATATTATATATTGAATTAGGAACCTTACAAAAACAAAGAAAAAATAAATATAGTGATTATATGGTTATAAATATTGGATTGATTTGAAACTTTACATGCTTGATAAAAAAAACAAAAATAGCTTATCCAATGGTGAAATTGATAAAATATGAATTTGAAAAAAAATTTATATGGATGTGTGTAAAATTTCTTAATCTTTCACCGGTATAATTTGAACTTTTCCCTTGAGAAATTTTTGTTACTTTTAATTGCTATTGACAAAACAACGGTGAAGAAGTATTTTAATAAATTGGGCTCAAATTATTTATTTTTTTTCACTTTTTTTTGCACAAAAGAAAAATATTGTTGATATACATGTTTTTTTTCATTAATTGTGACAGTAAAATTCTCGAAAGCTCATACCTTAAATTAAATTTTAGCATAACCTTTTTACGTAGCAAATCTCTTATAGAAATCTTGGATCCCCTTTACGGGTAAAAAAGCAACTAAAAGAAAGAACGCAATTTACTCTAGCAAGCTAGATTTTTTCATAACAAATTAAGATTATTACACAGTAATAAAAGTATCATTAATTTTTATCTTTACTCTTACGAAGATAAAGATGGACAAGCAAATCTCAATTATTAGATTCGTGAAGGCATTTTTTTAAACAATTTTTATAAAAATAAAAAAAATATTATTTTACCTATGCATATTATTTTCCATCTGTATAGTTGATGATATAAATTGTACAATTCCTTACCATAAGACATGATTTTCCAATTAAATTAAAAAAATAATGGTTTAATTTGCCAACTATAATAGCATTTCTGAATTAATGTGAAAAGTATTTTTTTTTTTTTTTTGAAGAAGAAAAATGTGAAAAGTATTCTAAGAGAGGCAATAATGCAACAAAGGAGAAACAGACATATAAACTTACTAAAGTCTAAATAAGTCTTTGATTGATCATCCCTGATTAACAAAGATGGTGCTAATTGTCAAAATACATATAAACTTACCAAAGTCGAAAAACATCACCAAAATTGTGGCTTTGACAATTAAACTATCAAGAATGAGAATTGAACCAAGGTTCTTTGAACACCTCTCGGTGCTAATTGTCTTGCTTTTGTTACTACCTTACACCAAGCTTGTTCATGGAGTCACTTCAAGAGTGGGTGATGCTACTGAGATCAAGTGCATAGAAAGCGAGAGACAAGCTTTACTGAAGCTTAAACACGGCCTTGTGGATGATTCCGGTCGTCTCTCTTCTTGGGGGACGAGCCACGAAGAAGATTGCTGCAAATGGAGAGGGGTCAAGTGTAGCAACCTCACCGGTCATATAACCCTTCTTGATCTTCATGGTTCGATTGAAGGGTCTGATTCTCAGATACTCAGAGGAGAGGTTAGTCCTTCTTTACTTCAATTAAAGCATTTGAACTACTTGGACTTTAGCTCCAACGAAATATCCGGGCAACTTCCTGATTTTTTTCAAATGTTGGCAACGGATGCAGAGAAGTTATTAGAATACTTGAATTTAGAAGGGAACCGATTTAGTGGTTCATTGCCTGATTTTACGAGATTTTCATCCTTGAGGGAATTGCGACTTGCTAATAACAAGTTAAATGGATCGTTCCCAGAAAGCTTTGGTCAAATTTCTAGTCTTGCTCTTCTTGACGTGTCTAATAACCAAATGATTGGGTCGCTGCCCGACCTAGAGTTTCTCCCTTCATTGAGAGAATTTCACCTCGGAAGCAATAAGCTAAATGGGAGAATACCAAAAAGCCTCGGTCAGCTTTCTAAGCTTGAAATATTAGATGCCTCTTTAAACTCGTTTGAAGGTATAATCTCTGAAGCCCACCTCTCAAACCTCTCAAAATTGAATAAGTTAGACTTGTCTTTTAACTCGCTGACTTTGGAAGTCGACTCTAGTTGGACTACTCCTTTTCAACTACAGAGTATTTGGCTTGCGAACTGCCAGCTCGGGATTTATTTCCCTATATAGCTGGCTTCAATCTCAAAATAATCTTTCCATGCTTGATATTTTGGGTGCTGGAATTTCTAGTACGGTACCTTTTGTTGACAATTAGAGAGAGAGATGAGAGAATAAATTCTATTTGATAATAATGAATGAATACAAAGGTTCTTTAAATAGGGATTGAATGGGCTGTACATGGAAATAAAATAATATCCCATAATTCTAGGAATTATGGTGATAGTCAACTATACCATTTACCATATCTATATATCCTACCATATCGATAATAATATATCCTACCATATTTATATATTCTAATACTCCCCCTCAAGTTGGCACACATATATCGAACATGCCCAACTTGCTAATTAACTTGGTGAATATCTTCTTTGTCACGGCCTTGGTGAGAATGTCAGCTAACTGATCTTCGGAGCGAACATGAGGTGTGACGCCCCGAATCCCGTTCTGAGATTTTCACCTCCGGGATCCGGTTAATCACGGATGCCGTACGCGACGGCGGGTTTAAAATATAAAATCCATGACTTTCAAAAACTTTTCCTCAACAAAATGTCCAGTTTTACAAATGCTCGGTATGTGGAATTTATTTAAATAAAACCAAGTTTAAGAGGTTTACAAAACACATTATCACAAACACAATCACAATCACATTCAACTCCACATCTATATATAAAAACCGTTTGTACAAATCCATAGCCCATTATCCAAAATAATGGTAAAGTCCATACATAAATAGAAAGAGTTTAATACAACCAACGATTATATACAACCGAGTCCTTAGTTCAAGGACTACAAAAGATATAGGACATCAGAGGCTACTAGACTCGTAAACCACGCGCCAATCCCCGATGCTTGACCTGCAAAACTGTTTAGAAAACGGGGTGAGGCAAATCCGGGCTCAGTGGGAACTATATAAGTTTTATATATAAAATAGTTGTTTTACGTCAATGCAGCAGTTTGTAAACCAAACAATGCAATGCAACTCACACACCCGTGTGTGCAGAACCCACTAGGAATCCCATCCTAGTCATCAGGAAGCTGACTATCCAATCAACCTATCCCATCTGTAGACCTCCCATGGAATACCTTAAGTCGATCTCACATTACTAGTGAATCGAGGATATAAACCTACTTAATACGTTCTCAAGTGTAACTCAAGGTTATACTATGCCATCCGGTACCTATACCGTATGTTGTGACAGTTGGCCAAGTATCTATTATTTTCTCTTTAGTTATAGTACGTTATGAATTCCATACTTGGCCACCTACGAGGCCTTATCTCTACTTCGTTCTCACAACCAAGCCACGTACTCACACTTGTATACCAGGTTTCTATGGCCATTAGCTATCAATGCTTTTCACTTTATCTGTTAATACATTATGATTGGCCAACGCTTTCCTGTGTATATTATATTCCTTACAATAGTGTATATATCATTACTCTCACTAAAAGTACACTCGTCCGAGGCAATATATAATCAACCATGCCATACCAGATATGATACAATACAATAATAATGATAATATAAACAATTCACATCCATAACACAACAATCCGTATCATATCTCCAGTATAGTGCCTCAGTTTCACCCCGCGGTCTGACCAGGCCCAGAACAGAGAATCCAGCGAGTCCCGAAGGATCCCAAGCTCTTGTCCATGTCTCCTCCAGGTGGGGAGTGGTTCAGGGACTTAGTTCTCCAAGTAGGTCATTCGGTGATAACCCGCGCGGCGGTCACTTTCCCGGGGACAAGACCCCGAATAGTTAACGAGGAGAACACCACATACAAACCACATCGACACTCTGGAGAAACTACACCAGGCGATACCCTAGTGGGTGATGACCATTAGTAGCCCAACTACTTCCCGGGGACTCACCCTTTAGGAAGTAGTGGCACACGGGACCTGCTCCGCTTGCCGGGGAAACTCATCTAACCAAGGACACATAGTCCAGTTGGAAGGCAAGATACCTAGAGTGGGCTCTCCTTTGTGGGCAACACAACCACCGGTGGAGTCACCGACTTCATTTTCCCCGTGCACGGTTTAGGGCCTTTCACCCATGGGCGGCAATAGGCGGCCCTCCTTCGAGTCACGGGGAGCTACCCGGTGCCCGGCATATCATCATATCCAGCCCATATGTGTGATCACAATAACATACATCATATTCATTCATTTCCCACAATGAATATCATCATCATCATCAATCATACATCACACATATGGCTAAGCATCACATATATAATCATACAAGCGCCCACTCATCCATTTATCATCATTGACATCATCGTCAATCATTTTTACAAGAGTATTCATCACTCGTATACTCCATACGTTTATCGTCACATGATCATTCTCATAATAAGGCCAATTGATTCGGTAATCGCGTTATACACCTCATCATGTGATACGTGTATTCAACTAAGACCGTATATGTTCCATAATGATTCACTAGCTATATCTTTAAGCCAAGTATTCATTATTAACCTCATACTCACGTCATCCTATCAAGCCATGTATTGGTTGTTATGAATCTAGCTCATCCGGCATACCAATACAACTCGCCTAGGTGTCCGTGTCCATGACCAGGGGCAATCCGTGCCCTAACAACTATGTTTCATGCGTTCTAAAGAGTATCAAGACTAAACTCTCGTTACGAGTGCCTAGCACACTCTACGCAAGCCACTAGACTCGTACGTTAAGGCATACCATTCCACCGTAGTGGATTATCACCACATATACCATAAATAATACCCTTCGGTCGTATCTAGTGGTATAGATGTGTATTTCTATCATTAATAACCCATCATCCATCTATAAGCACAAGACCTAAAAACCCCAATTTATAAGTCATACGAATAGCTACGGAGTTGGTTTCACATGAACTTCTAGATACGCATGCTAAATCGTGGAACTAGATAATCAATCACGCTGTAGGAGTGATAATCTATCAATATCTATCATTAATCTAAGAATCATCTAGCCCAAATCCCAAGAGATGCAAACAGCACATGCTTTTGATCAAAATCCCCAATTTGTAGTTTAAATCGCTAATCATCAATCAAACATTGGAAAACAAGTTTTTTGTACTAGTGTCCCCACCTTAGACAAGCCGAACCCGCAAGTTGATGAAGCGTAGAAGCCGTATTGTCCAAGCCCTAGCTTCAACGCAAGCTCCAACAGAAGAAGAAAGCGGGAAGGATGATGAATAGTGAAGAATAAACGATTCGGCACTCCAATCTTGGATGGACGATGAGAGATGTGCGTGATCTCTTATCTCTCTCTCTAGAGCTCTCTAGAATCTCCCTCTGTCCCTCTCTATGTTGGATGCACGAAAGTGAGGGGTTGTGGGGTGTTAAATGACGTAAAAATGGGTTAAAAACGCTCAAAACCGACTTACAGGTGAACCATGATCGATCATGGGTCCCCCATGATCGATCATGAAGCGTTCTGGAACTCTCTGGAGGACCATGATCGATCATGGCCCCTTCCATGATCGATCATGGAAGTCACTGCAACAGCAAATAACTTTCTGAGCTCGAAACGGACCTCGAAACGGCTGAATCTCGACTCGGCCAAAACACGAAAGTTGTAGAGGGAAAAGAAATGAAGACGTGGCCGAAAACGGAGAGTCGTTTGGACATCAGATGAAGAAGTTATGGCCTCTCAAAGTTGGCCAAAAATCTATGAATCGCGAAAAGTCGAAACACGCGATTTACGCCTCGGTTTCAACTCGAACCACTCGAATAACATAACGATCACTCCCTCAAACTAAATATAACTAGCATGACATACTAGAACTATCCGGTCAAGTACGAAGGACTCGAAACCCAATGCACGCTCTCTGACGGAGATTAAGCCTTACCGGGCTTAAGAGAATGTCAACGTGGAAAAAGGAACACGGGGCATTACAATCTCCCCTCCTTAAGAAATTTCGTCCTCGAAATTTACATGGAGGTAGGAATAGAATAAAAAATACACAAGATTGCGAAAGTTGCACCCAGTCTCCCCTCCTTAGGAGACTAGCCACGGTTAAGAACAGGTTAGAATCGAATCTAAAGAATAAATGAGTAGAACAATCCAAGGAGACATCGAGGAGATGAAACAACAAGGCTAGGACTTCTAATGGGTCAACACAAGAATGATTCTACTCCCTCACGTGACATCCCTAGCAAGGCACGGAATAAATCCTCAAGGCTAGGATACGATTGCATGACCCAAAACTCCGAAGAGGCTCAAACACAAGACATGGCCCAAGATGATCCCCACAACTAAAGTCGGCAATGAAACAATTTGCCACACCGTGTGGACTAGCGACTAGTAAGCTCTAGGTGAGCCAAAAGATACGAAACTCGGTCTCAAACTCTGAAATATAAAAGCTAACACATGACACTAGGAATACAAGGATAACAACCACTAATTACATCAAAACAATCTTATGCGTAACAAGATGCTAAACCAAAGTCGACACCGTTCCTAAGGTGCACTCTCAACTGAAGAATCATATCGACAGAAAAGCTCACACATTCTAGTTTCCTATGAATCCAATCATAATGATACTTGAGAAACAAATACAAATATGCTTAGTCAATTCCAAGAACACAAACAATCCACGTTTCACTTTCCGTTGGCGACAGAAGACCGCAGATTTATAAGTTAGTCATCCGTTGATCAGGCGGCTGACTAAAATATAACTCGACAGTCGCCTATTGCTAACTTGGTAGCAAAACACATCCCGAGTATAAAACACATTCTCAAGAAAATAAAAGATTCATAAGGAAACAACACGATTATAACACAAATCACCAATAAGACAAAATATAAATATGGTCAACACATATAGAATGAACAAAGGAGGAAACATCTTTCCTCGAGACGACCGCTCACCGGAAACTTACTTACACTATACTCATAAATATCCAAACCAATGGTCCCACTACGATTCCGCTACGCTACTCTGATCAAAACTACTCTATCCACCTTCTCCACTATTCCCAGAGTGGAGTCGATATTAATACGAATTCTCATGAAACTAAAAGAAATGTGGTGCTTATGTCACTAAGATAACACCTCCTTAGAGAATATAAATGCTAAATGCTCATAAGACAAGGGTGTAATATGCAAGTGAGTGATTCCTAGCGCAAAACAACTCGAGACTCAACTGGATTCCACTCATAATACTTACCCAAAATGCATAACCACCCATAAACCACGTGAAGAAAACCAAACCTATACCTCTGATACCAACTTGTGACGCCCCGAATCCCGTTCTGAGATTTTCACCTCCGGGATCCGGTTAATCACGGATGCCGTACGCGACGGCGGGTTTAAAATATAAAATCCATGACTTTCAAAAACTTTTCCTCAACAAAATGTCCAGTTTTACAAATGCTCGGTATGTGGAGTTTATTTAAATAAAACCAAGTTTAAGAGGTTTACAAAACACATTATCACAAACACAATCACAATCACATTCAACTCCACATCTATATATAAAAACCGTTTGTACAAATCCATAGCCCATTATCCAACATAATGGTAAAGTCCATACATAAATAGAAAGAGTTTAATACAACCAACGATTATATACAACCGAGTCCTTAGTTCAAGGACTACAAAAGATATAGGACATCAGAGGCTACTAGACTCGTAAACCACGCGCCAATCCCCGATGCTTGACCTACAAAACTGTTTAGAAAACGGGGTGAGCCAAATCCGGGCTCAGTGGGAACTATATAAGTTTTATATATAAAATAGTTGTTTTACGTCAATGCAGCAGTTTGTAAACCAAACAATGCAATGCAACTCACACACCCGTGTGTGCAGAACCCACTAGGAATCCCATCCTAGTCACCAGGAAGCTGACTATCCAATCAACCTATCCCATCTGTAGACCTCCCATGGAATACCTTAAGTCGATCTCACATTACTAGTGAATCGAGGATATAAACCTACTTAATACGTTCTCAAGTGTAACTCAAGGTTATACTATGCCATCCGGTACCTATACCGTATGTTGTGACAGTTGGCCAAGTACCTATTATTTTCTCTTTAGTTATAGTACGTTATGAATTCCATACTTGGCCACCTACGAGGCCTTATCTCTACTTCGTTCTCACAACCAAGCCACGTACTCACACTTGTATACCAGGTTTCTATGGCCATTAGTTATCAATGCTTTTCACTTTATCTGTTAATACATTATGATTGGCCAACGCTTTCCTGTGTATATTATATTCCTTACAATAGTGTATATATCATTACTCTCACTAAAAGTACACTCGTCCGAGGCAATATATAATCAACCATGCCATACCAGATATGATACAATACAATAATAATGATAATATAAACAATTCACATCCATAACACAACAATCCGTATCATATCTCCAGTATAGTGCCTCAGTTTCACCCCGCGGTCTGACCAGGCCCAGAACAGAGAATCCAGCGAGTCCCGAAGGATCCCAAGCTCTTGTCCATGTCTCCTCCATGTGGGGAGTGGTTCAGGGACTTAGTTCTCCAAGTAGGTCATTCGGTGATAACCCGCGCGACGGTCACTTTCCCGGGGACAAGACCCTGAATAGTTAACGAGGAGAACACCACATACAAACCACATCGACACTCTGGAGAAACTACACCAGGCGATACCCTAGTGGGTGATGACCATTAGTAGCCCAACTACTTCCCGGGGACTCACCCTTTAGGAAGTAGTGGCACACGGGACCTGCTCCGCTTGCCGGGGAAACTCATCTAACCAAGGACACATAGTCCAGTTGGAAGGCAAGATACCTAGAGTGGGCTCTCCTTTGTGGGCAACACAACCACCGGTGGAGTCACCGACTTCATTTTCCCCGTGCACGGTTTAGGGCCTTTCACCCATGGGCGGCAATAGGCGGCCCTCCTTCGAGTCACGGGGAGCTACCCGGTGCTCGGCATATCATCATATCCAGCCCATATGTGTGATCACAATAACATACATCATATTCATTCATTTCCCACAATGAATATCATCATCATCATCAATCATACATCACACATATGGCTAAGCATCACATATATAATCATACAAGCGCCCACTCATCCATTTATCATCATTGACATCATCGTCAATCATTTTTACAAGAGTATTCATCACTCGTATACTCCATACGTTTATCGTCACATGATCATTCTCATAATAAGGCCAATTGATTCGGTAATCGCGTTATACACTTCATCATGTGATACGTGTATTCAACTAAGACCGTATATGTTCCATAATGATTCACTAGCTATATCTTTAAGCCAAGTATTCATTAATAACCCACAATCATCCATCTATAAGCACAAGACCTAAAAACCCCAATTTATAAGTCATACGAATAGCTACGGAGTTGGTTTCACATGAACTTCTAGATACGCAAGCTAAATCGTGGAACTAGATAATCAATCACGCTGTAGGAGTGATAATCTATCAATATCTATCATTAATCTAAGAATCATCTAGCCCAAATCCCAAGAGATGCAAACAGCACATGCTTTTGATCAAAATCCCCAATTTGTAGTTTAAATCGCTAATCATCAATCAAACATTGGAAAACAAGTTTTTTGTACTAGTGTCCCCACCTTAGACAAGCCGAACCCGCAAGTTGATGAAGCGTAGAAGCCGTATTGTCCAAGCCCTAGCTTCAACGCAAGCTCCAACAGAAGAAGAAAGCGGGAAGGATGATGAATAGTGAAGAATAAACGATTCGGCACTCCAATCTTGGATGGACGATGAGAGATGTGCGTGATCTCTTATCTCTCTCTCTAGAGCTCTCTAGAATCTCCCTCTGTCCCTCTCTATGTTGGATGCACGAAAGTGAGGGGTTGTGGGGGTGTTAAATGACGTAAAATGGGTTAAAAACGCTCAAAACCGACTTACAGGTGAACCATGATCGATCATGGGTCCCCCATGATCGATCATGAAGCGTTCTGGAACTCTCTGGAGGACCATGATCGATCATGGCCCCTTCCATGATCGATCATGGAAGTCACTGCAACAGTAAATGACTTTCTGAGCTCGAAACGGCTGAATCTCGACTCGGCCAAAACACGAAAGTTGTAGAGGGAAAAGAAATGAAGACGTGGACGAAAACGTAGAGTCGTTTGGACATCAGATGAAGAAGTTATGGCCTCTCAAAGTTGGCCAAAAATCTATGAATCGCGAAAAGTCGAAACACGCGATTTACGCCTCGGTTTCAACTCGAACTACTCGAATAACATAACGATCACTCCCTCAAACTAAATATAACTAACATGACATACTAGAACTATCCGGTCAAGTACGAAGGACTCGAAACCCAATGCACGCTCTCTGACGGAGATTAAGCCTTACCGGGCTTAAGAGAATGTCAACGTGGAAAAAGGAACACGGGGCATTACATGAGGAACATACATAACTTTCTCTTCTAACTTCTCTTTGATGAAGAACCTATCCACTTCAACATGCTTTGTTCTGTCATGTTGAACTGGATTGTGTGCGATATCACATGCTGCCTTGTTGTCGCAATATAGTACCATGGGTTCTGTTGGAGGAAAACCGAGATCTGTTAGTAGCAGTTTCAACCACAATAACTCTTGTATACCGACTGCCATTCCTCGATATTCTGCTTCTGCGCTTAATCGGGATACTACATTTTGCTTCTTACTTCTCCAAGTAACCAAGTTTCCTCCTACAAATGTGAAGTACCCTGAAGTAGATCTCATGTCACATATATTACCTGCCCAATCAGCATCAGTGTATCCTTCAACCTTCAGAATATCCTCATTTTTCTGGAATAGAATTCCTTTTCCAGGAGCTGCTTTAAGATAACTAATAATCCTCATAACTGCCTGCATATGCTTCTCCCCTGGATTATGCAAGAATTGACTGACGATACTCAATGCATATGATATATCAGGCCTTGTATGTGCTAGGTACATCAATCTTCCTACCAATCTCTGATAGCGCCCTTTATCGACGGGTACTTGATCTGTTTCGATTTCTAATTTCAATTCTTCTTCCATTGGAGTCTCTGATGGTTGACAAGCAAACATCCCGATTTTATTCAGTAAATCTAGGGCATACTTTCTTTGAGATAGAAAAATGCCTTTTGATGATCTAGACACTTCAATCCCAGAAAATACTTTAAGCTTCCAAGATCTTTCATCTCAAACTCCTGAGATAAGAGTTTCTTCAATGCCTGTTGTTCTTGAGGGTCGTTTCCTGTGAGCACCATATCATCTACATAAACGATAAGAGCCGTAATCTTCCCATGGCTCATTTTCAAAAATAAAGTATGATCGGAATTACTCTGACTGTATCCAAACTTTCGCATTGATCTCGCGAATCTTCCAAACCAGGCTCTAGGGGATTGTTTTAACCCATATAAAGATTTCTTCAACTTGCAGACTTTATTTGTATGCTCAACCGGGATCTTATATCCAGGTGGGAACTCCATATATACTTCCTCCTCTAAATCCCCATGTAAAAAAGCATTCTTCACATCAAACTGTTGTAGAGGCCAGTCCAAATTTGTAGCCAATGAGAGTATCACTCACACCGTATTGATTTTTGCGACTGGTGCAAATGTCTCCAGATAATCAATCCCATGTGTTTGTGTGTAGCTTTTTGCAACTAGTCTCGCCTTGAATCTTTCGATTGTACCATCTGCTTTAAATTTTACAGTGTACACCCACTTGCAACCCACCTTCTTCTTTCCTGCTGGTAATTCGGTTAACTCCCATGTGTCATTTTTCAACAAGGATTTCATCTCCTTATCCATTGCTGATTTCTACTTAGAATCACATAAGGCTTCCTGCACACTATTAGGAATAGATACAGAAGATAATTGATTCACAAAAGATTTGTTAGATTTAGTTAACTGATTATACGACACATAATTACTCATGGGATATTTGGCTTTGCTGGTAAAATTTGGGTCATATGTGGGTTTAGGTATACATCTATTTGCTCGGTTAGAAAGTTTCTTTATAGGGATATTTGAAGGAGATACCTGGGAGACTTCAGTTTCAGGGATATTTGAAGAGGACGATTGGTTGTTTATGTTATACGGAGATGGAGCCGATGCAACTTCACTAGAAAAGATTTCTGTTGTTTCTGTTAACTCTGCGATTAGTGGGGTTTCGGTTGTCTCTGCTGTTGGTGGTGAACCTGAAGTCAACGTTGGAACTACTTCTATTGAGCTTGCCTCTTCCTCATTGACATTCCCAAATGACTGAACTTCCTTATAGTGCTCCCCCTGAAGTTTAGTCCTATCAAAGTACATAGTTTCTTCATGAAACGTAACATCCATGGTGACGTACAGTTTCTGTGTAGGAGGATGATAACACCGATACCCTTTCTGAGAGGCTGCATACCCGACAAAGATGCACTTGAGAGCGCGAGGTTCAAGCTTATGCCGTTGTTCCTTTTGTAAGTGGACAAATGTGACACATCCAAACACCCGGGGAGGAAGATTGGACACGGTAGGGGCCGAGACAAACTTAGCTAGAACTTCGAAGGGTGTCTGAAAATCAAGTGTAGCGGAGGGAATGCGGTTTACCAAATATGCAGCCGAGGACAGTGCTTCGCCCCAATATGAGGTTGGTGTGTTTGCGCCAATCAATGATGCCCGAACTATTTCCAACAGATGACGATTTTTCTGTTCGGTAACCCCATTCTGTTGAGGTGTATAAGGACATGTAGTCTGATGAATGATTCCATGGAGTTTGAAGAATGCCTGTAACTCTGTACTCATATATTCACCACCATTGTCACTGCGGAGAATTTGAATAGTAGCGTTATACTGTGTACGGATCTGTTTATGAAATCCTTGGAACAAAGCACTAACTTCACTTTTTGATTTCATGAGACAAATCCACGTCATTCGAGTGCAATCATCAATGAATGTGACAAACCATCGTATACCACTTAAAGAAGAAATGTGAGAAGGACCCCATACATCAGAATGAATAATCATAAATGGAACTGAACTTTTATTTAATGAAAGTTTAAATGAAGTACGATGGCTTTTAGCCAGTTCACAAGTCTCACAATGAAAGACAGAAGAATCAACTTTATTAATTAAACTGGGAAATAGTTTCTTTAAGTAACCAAACGATGCGTGTCCTAACCGACGGTGCCATAACCAAAGTTCATCGACAATTTTTTTTTCAGATGTACTAGTATTCAAGGCTTTGTGCAAACGATCTGTACTGTTCAACTCCAGGTCTAGTTAGTACAATTTTCCGCGCCTAACGCCACAACCAATCGTTTTCTTCGTCTGAATGTCCTTAAAAACACAATGAGAAGGCCAAAATATAACAATACAGTGTAAGGCATTAGTTATTTGAGCAACAGATAATATATTATAATCTAGGGATGGTACTACTAGGACAGAGCTTAGGTTCAGGGTGTCTGATAGATTGACTGATCCTTTTCCTACTACAGGAACTGGAGCACCAGTGGCAGTGGAAACAAAGGTCTGAGATGATGGAATTAAGGGAGTAATCATGTTTGAATTAGATGTCATATGATCAGTAGCACCAGAATCAATTACCCATGTATTATTCAAAACAGAGACAGAATTTAAAGCCATACCTGATGTACCTGTGGTGGTGAGTAAGCCTGAGGCCTGTTTGTTACCTCCCTCTGTGGTTGGACCTGTTTTGTGATTGCGAGAATCCTTCCACCAATCAGGATAGCCAATGATTTCATAGCAGTCCTTTTTTGAGTGTCCGGTAAGTCCGCAGACTGAGCATGGAGGATATTTGGAGTTGGAGCCCCGAGAGTCATTGGGACGGTTACCAGATCGCTTATCTGAATTTTGCCAATTGGAATTGGAAGGGGCTTGATTACGGGCTACCATAGCCACAGTGTCTGTTGTGGGGCTCATTGTTTGTCGTCGAAGGACTTCACGACGAACCAGGGCATATACCTCTTATAGTTCTGGCATCGGATCCTTTCACAAAATCTCACCTTGGATCTGTTCAAGTTCATTATCTAGCCCAGCAAGAAAGATGTGGACTCTCAAGCGCTGAATTGACCTCCTGTATAACTCTACATCAGTAGGACTTTCCATAATTACCTTATCACGGTGGTCCAACTCGCTAAATATTTCTGTCAGCTCTCCATAAAATTCAGATATTGATCGCCTACTTTGTTTGGCAGAAAAAGCTCGTTGGTTAAGAGAAAAAACCTGTAGTTCATCAGCCCCATCATGAAATGCCTTAGATAATGATTTCCAGATTTTACGTGCTGTAGGAATGCGAATATAGCGTTTCATAATTTCTGGTTTCATGGACATTAAGAGCCAGTGTTTGATTCGTTGCTTATCGGGGTACCATTTATCAAACTCCGGTGTTCCTGCTTTCGGAATTGAGGCAGAACCTTGAATAAAGGAGAATTTATATTTCTCTGCGATGTGCATCTCCATGAGTTGAGACCATATATCATAATTTGTCTCATCTAATAAGAGGCCGATATTAAAAGAGGAGCCCTCAGTTTGAATGATGAGAGGGGAATCCTTTGTGGATGAGCCAATTATTGAAGTGTTATCGGAAGCCATTGAAGTAAGACTGAATACCTAGTGATCGAAATCGAATCTGGAAATTTTGAGGTCGCGGCTGTGTTCAGAACGTCGAAAAATGCCAGGAAGGACTTCTGTGGTCAACGGTCAAAGATGACGTGGCGGTGGTCAACGGTTAAAGATGACGTGGCAGTGGTCAATGGTCAACGGTCAAAGATGACGTGGCAGTGGTCAACGGTCAAAGATGACGTGGTCAACGGTCGAAGATGATATGGCAAAATACGTGTCAGATGACGTGGCGGACATGCTAACGTGGCAGCTGATGTGGGGGGACAGGCTGACGTGGCGAACAGGATGACGTGGCAGAGGACTTGTCAGCGGACGTGGCGGGTGACGTGGCTGTAGGGCTGACGTGGCAGCTTGCGTGGCGGTGATGTGGTAAGTGTATGTTGAAATAGGAAAAAGATTGTTGCGGCAGGGATTTGAACTCTGGACAAATCTGGGTGAATTTGATGCTATTGCCAGTCGAGCTACGTGCTGCCTTTTTTATATATTTAGACGTTAATTTATTTTGACCTGTGTTTCTGAGTAAGATCTGACGAATAGAGGCGCGTGGCTGAATCGAGGAAATAATGGTGTAGTATTCTCTGGGCGCGTGAGAGCGCGTGGATGCTTCAATCGAGGTGGTTCTTACGGTTTTGGAATCGTCTATTTGAGACGATGATGATGGTATGATTTTTGGTTTGATTAAGTCTCGGTACGCGATGAACGAATGAACAGAAGATAGATCTGAGGGTAAGGTTGATGTGGCTGAGGGCGTGGTGGTCTGGGGTGACTTCGTGGTGTTTTGTAGTGTTGTGTAGGAGGGTTTCGTGGTGGCTGCTTGGTGGCTGTGTGGTTGGGTAGGGCGGCTAGGGTTTGGGTTTTGTTTTTCCTTCTGATACCATGTTGACAATTAGAGAGAGAGATGAGAGAATAAATTCTATTTGATAATAATGAATGAATACAAAGGTCCCTTAAATAGGGATTGAATGGGCTGTACATGGGAATAAAATAATATCCCATAATTCTAGGAATTATGGTGATAGTCAACTATACCATTTACCATATCTATATATCCTACCATATCGATAATAATATATCCTGCCATATTTATATATTCTAATACCTTCATGGTTTTGGGATCTCCCCGGAAGATTAACACACCTAAATATCTCTAATAACCAAATCCACGGCCTCATACCTGATTTAACAACAAAGTTTTTGGTAAGTTTGGGAATGTTAGATTTAAGTTCTAATCGTTTCATGGGCCCAATACCGTTAATTCCTCCAAATGTTACATTAATTAACCTTTCCAAAAATCTGTTAACGGGTTCGGTTTCATTCCTATGCACAACTGGCAAACATTCTCTCATTGTAGTTGACCTCTCGGATAACCTATTGTTAGGAAAGTTTCCCGATTGTTGGACGGAACATCAAACACTAATCTTTCTCAGTTTGGCAAATAATAATTTCTCGGGGGAAATTCCAAGCTCTATTAGCGTCCTAATTCAGCTTCAAGTATTATAGTTACGCAATAATAGTTTTGTAGGAGAATTGCCTTTGTCTTTGAAAAGTTGCAAGGAGTTGATGTTTCTTGATTTGGGTTTAAACCATTTATTTGGAGAAGTACCGGCATGGATTGGAATGCACCTCAAAAAATTGATTGTTCTTAATCTACGAAGGAACGAATTCTATGGAAGCATACCTCCCGAAATATGTCAGCTCAACCTTACTCAAATTTTGGACATATCTCAGAATAATATATCGGGAAACATACCACTATGCTTCAACAAACTTGATTCTTTAGTTGAAAAAGATAGTTCAAACTATGATCTTTATGTGGGCTTTATCATTACTCATCGGGATCATGTTCGACATTTTGCTAAGTTTTTCGCCAATGCATTAGTGCAATGGAAAGGAAAAGAGTAAGAATACGAGAATACTATACGGTTGTTAAAATGCATTGACTTATCTAGCAATAAACTAGTCGGAACTATTCCCCTAGAATTTGCAAGTCTTGTGGAATTAGTTTCTCTAAATCTGTCGAGAAATAATTTGACTGGAAACATCATTCAAAAGATTGGTCAAATGAGAATGTTAGAAACTATTGACTTCTCTAGAAACCATCTTTTAGGTGAGATACCAATGAGCCTTTCTAATTTGACTTTTCTCAGTGTCTTAGACTTGCCAAATAACCATCTTTCGGGTAAGATTCCATCAAGCACTCAACTTCAAAGTTTTAATGCCTTTGCATATGCTGGAAACTGCAAACTTTGTGGGAGTCCACTTCCAAGTAAGTGCCTAGGAGATCGAGCAGCTCCAGTTCCTTCATCTGTCAACCACGGTAAAGACAACAACAAACAAGACGACGAGGATATATTTATAACAACAGGGTTTTACATAAGTGTGACTCTCGGATTTGTTATTGGGTTTTGGGGATTTTGCGGTCCTTTATTGCTCCAAAGTTCGTGGAGATATTCATATTTCAAGAAGCTAGACAGGATAATAGACTGGATTTATGTGAAGGCAAAAGTGAAAAAGGCAAGCCCAGAGAGGAAGCTAAGGAGCTAATTGATTGGTTAGTATATTACTTCTTTTATTAACTTTCCGACATTAGCAAGTTTTGATTCCTTGTTTTAGTGTTCTCAATCTTTTCTTCTATTGAGTATGTAAATCCATTGTCTAATATATAATATGCAATAAAGTTTTTCGTTCTAAAATGGAGCATTTAATTTAAAAAATGGTTGAAATGATGACAATTGACAAAGATATGCCATGTTACTTATATTTTTGTTTATTGTAGATCTTGATTCCAAGAATCAAGTGCATGTTTTCTTTCTAAGTTTGTGATGGCATATATACTTGTTTTAGGAGTCTTGCAAGAAGCTAGACAAGTTAATGTACTGGATTTATGTGATGGCAGAAGAGAAAAAGGCAAGCTTGTAAGGGAAGCTTTGGAGCTAATTAGCCGGTTAGTATCATCTTCCTGTTTTATTCATTTTCCTATATTTGCAGGTTTTTCATTCTTGTTTAAATATTCTCATTTTTTTCCACTATTAGGTTTGAAATTCCATGTTGTGATAAATATTAATTACTCCTTAAGGATATTCATCCTAAAACTACATTATCATATGATAAGGATATCTCATGTTACTTAGAATTTTGTTTATGGCAGATGCGGTTTCCAAGAATCAAATGTCTTCTTTCCGAGTTTGTGATGGCATACATACTGGTTTCGAGAGTCTTGCAAGAAGCTTATGTTTCAACTTCAACAATTTAGTTTATGAATTAAATATATTTCCTCCGGATTGCTTTTTCAGTACGTGTACTATGCAGCTTAAATTTGCCTTTGAAATGGTTATGTTTTGGCTAATATATATATGTGTGTGTGTGTGTGCCTGCATAACAACTATTTACCTTATAAATGTGCGTCTTAACTATACCTTGATGGCGCTCTACTATGTTGGTTGGAACTAGAAGAGTAAATGCTTGTCGAGTTACTTTTTTTGCAAACTATGTTGATTTTTAGCTTTTCAATCTTTGATAAAACATATCCAAATAAAGAAAAATAAAAAAGATTTAAAGAAGAATTTTCAATTTCAATGTAATATAATCTCCTCCATACTTGTACATTAAGTCATACATACACGATGAGTGTATGTGTGAGAGTGAGAGAGAGAGAGAGAGGAACATACCACCCAAGAATAATCAACTTTCTAAGAGAGAAAGATAGAGAGATAGAGAGGGCATACCACCCAAGAACAATCAACTTTCTAAGATTCTATAGACGACCTAAATTTTTGTCCTATCTTTACACATTTTTTTAAATCAAAGTAGCTTTCCATGTAAAAAGTTTCCAGTTAAAAGGCGTTCTAAACTGTTACCGAAAAGAGATGGACCATTCCAAGTGGTGCAAATGATCAATGACAATACATATAAACTTGATATACTAGGGGAGTATAATGTAAGTGCTACATTTAATGTTGCTGATTTAAGTCCATTTAGTGCAGGTGACGAATTGAGGACAATTCCTTTTTAAGAGGAGGGGAATGATGAATCCAAGAGTAGCACTGGAGCTGGATCATGGAGTAACGACTTTGCAGATCCCATCCGGGTTTTAAGTGGTCCAATCACCCGAGCTAGAGTCAAGAAGATCAAGGAAGCACTTATGGCCATGGTCCAAGAGATGATGAGCAAAGCTGAGGCGTGGAGGAGCATTGATGGGGATCATGAATAAGAATGGAAGACATTGCTTAAAGGCCAAGAAATTAAAGGCGCAATTGGAGGTGCTATGTTGCAAGCCCAAGGCAAGGGAGTGCGAGAATAAGTTAAAAACATGTAGTTGATAAATGGGCTGGGCTAGACTTTATTTATTTTTATGTTTTAGTTTTATTTGGGCCCAATGTTTATGGGTAATTGTTATTTTTGTTTTTGCTTATTTTCCTAAACCTAGTAGGTTTGTTGCTCCTTTAAAAGGAGGAATTGGTGATTGTTAAAATTAAGTTTTGTTTTGATATAGATTGAGCGTGTTTTCACCTCATGTGTTCTAAGAACATCTCGAACGACCAGAATTAGGGTACTTGTTGTTCTTCAACTTATCAATTAATTAATCCATCGATTGATTGTTTGTCTACGACTATACCAAGGTTCAACTCTCGTTTGTAGGGTTAAGTTGAGGTTCCATCTCCATTAGCTTCGCGTGGTTCCAAGTTTCTTGCGTATTCAGCGTCAAGGGTCGAGGATTCATCATATTGGATAGAAATACGATTGTGGTTCATATCAACAATATTTCCCCTATTTATAACAAATATGTAATATGTTTTTCCCTTTTGCATTATCATAGCTAGGTTATATTAATAATATATTATCGCATCATAACTAATTTTAATAGAATTATTTTTGTACTTAATAATATATTTGCATGTTATTCTCAATACAAGGAGATGAGAGTTCCAATATTATCCAAGCATTGGGAAGGAGTCTCAAATGCCAGGAGAAGAGCTTTCGTGGAATCTAAAATCTGAAATGCCATTTCCTTATCTAAAACTCGAACCAAACAAGCCCTTAACTTTGGTTTTTCTCTATAAATTTCTCTCTGTGTTTATGGCCATCAGATCTAGGAATGTTAGTTGTTCCACTTGCAGATGTTGATGTAGCAATGCAAAGATGCATGGGTTTTGAGGTTGAGCAGCATCAGGGATGTGGTGATTTTTCTTTTCGTAATTTCAACTGGGCAAGAAGTGCCGTTGGTACTTGGCATTTCGTATTGACAATATCAATGTCATCATATGTTTCTTATAGGAAGAGATTTACATGTAGTAAAGGAGTAGTTTGTTGTTGTGCTTTATATACTCACAAGTGCACAAATCGGATACTAGAATAACTTAGGAAAGAGCAAGGTCGAACCCTAGGGAGTTAACAGATGGAACGTACATATCTCTCTCACTAACTCTAATTGATTCCTAATCTATCTTAAAAACTAAGTAGGATGGTTTATCAACTAAAATTACGAATAAAATAATCAATTAACAAAATACTAATAAAATAATCAATAAATAAAATACTAGGGTGGTAGAGTCATATATTTGATATCTTGTTCCTAATATTCATGCCCAACAAAATCTACTCTTTATCTCGCACAACTTGATCTCTCGACTTTATTAGATACGGAAAATAAAATAAAAAATGTCCAATTAATTTTTAAAATCCAATTATTAATTCTTCCACAACAAAACATATGTATAAGATCAAAACGCTCATTATATCCGTCAAAACACACCCTATATCCGCTCTCAACAAATCATAATGTGAATCTAACAAAAAATAATGTGAATCCAACTTTATTTTTATCAATTAAAATAGGCATTCAATATGAATAATTATTTTTAACATTAAAGCATTAAATTGGTAAAGTCAATTGGCATGAATATTGGCAAAGGAATCAATCAAATATATTCATTCTCAACCCTTAAAAATAATCTAGTCTAGCATGCTCGTAATTAAAATACAAAACATAATTAAATAATACATAAATAAATAAATAAAATACTTACTTGAATATGCGCAAATAAATTAAAGAACAAAATTAATTTTGAATTAATTGTAGTAAGTTATCAAGCATCTAAATATTAATTAATCAACAATAAAAAATAAAAATAAAAGAAGATTGAATAGTCTCGGCAAGAAGAAGATAGAAAAAAAATAGAAATAGTTTGCAGCTCTCCTCGATAAACGTGCAAAAGAGGGAAAGAAAAGAAAAAAAAAGAAAAAGAATTATGGCTCCTTGATTGAGCACATCAGAGTTTTTATTGGTGGATGGATGGGTTCAATCCGGACGATTTTTTTTTCTTCTCGATCTCGTTTTCCTCGGTTTCATGTGTCTGCTTTTCAGTTGTGTTTGATGGCGTGCAGCTTTCCATGGACCTTTTTTCACAATTGCCCAATGTTGCCTTGAAGTTGATGGATTTCGAAACTAGCATATCACACCATGGGACACATTTTTTTATTTTTTTTATATGCGAAAATTTACATTTAGGTTTGGGGTGTTTGAGACAAATGGTAAGGCTCTGAAAATCACCATTTACTTTTACTAATATGAATGAAACTTTGAAGATCCCGGGGAAGTTGGATGTTGTTATTGCTCCAATTTCATTGAAATTGACTAAAGAAAACATGGGAGATATATATTCTTGCGTTTTCTTAAATTATGAACATTTCCTAAGTTCATAGTTCTTCGTGCCGGTACGCAACTATGTATCTGGTCTTTTGTTTGTGGACTGTATTGGAAAACACCTTTTCAGAGGAATTAGTGAAGAGGGTGAATAGTGTTGTTTTGGGGCTCAGATCATTTGGAGCGATCTATTTATTTTAGTGACGATCGAGAATGTTGGCACATTTTGAAAGGAGATTTAATCATTTTCTAAACGATTTATATGGCAAAGTGTAAGTTAGTAATTGTGTTAATGAGATGTGATGTAGATTTATTTGATTTTGAAGAAAAACCAATTGAGAGTGCTAAAGAACTTTGGCCAAAGTGATATTGTTGTGGCTCAAGGAGAGGATAAACTCTTGTGGAAGGAGTGTTTGTGAGAGGAAGGAAAATTGGTCAATTAATGCTAGTTGAAAAAGAAACAGTTGGAGAGTGTAGGACAAAGAAGAAAGAGGGATTATTTTCAAAAATGATTTTGAGAAGGTGTATGACCTTGTAGATTCATATTTTATCGACAAGTTGCTACAAAAAATGGTTCAAATAGAGATGGAGGCAATTCATAAGTTTATGTTTAGTTTCAGTTTAATTCTTGGTAAGCTTTAGTTTCAGTTTAATTCTTAGTAAGCATTAATGGAAAGAAAGAGGTTTGTTGGAGGAACAATAGGATTGGACAAAGGGATGCCATATTCCTATTCTTGTTTAATATGCTAGTTGATGTATTGGAGAGGGCTAAATCGGTGGCGGTGTTTTGATTTCTAGAGTCCTCATTCACGTTAAGATATTAGTGTTTTTGAGGGGGTGATGAGGATGAAAAATGAGATCCTTTATTAATTAAAACTTGTCAACAGAATAGTCGATTGTGAATGGGGTATTTAGAAATTTCAAAATTTAATATTTACTATAATATTACTTCTGTTCTGGAAGCCCTTGGTTTCTGTTTTACTTCTAACTGGCTGTGAACAAATCTTTCTTTATTTTTCAGGTCCTCTTTGGAACTGGTTCTAGAACAATGAAAATATTTTTTAGTCGCACCACTAGTGGCGATGAAGGTAAATCATCTCCTTTTTGTGTGGTTTTGAGAGTAACAACTTTTGACTAAACCCGCTGACTGTTTTCTTCGATTCTTTAGACGAACCCAGACACTGATTATGACTGCCTGAAGACTTTCGGTTCTCTTTTCTCGCATGATATTCCTATACGTGCGGTCTAAATAATGCTACTTCTTAATCTTTATATATATAGAAATATATTTTTTTACTATCTCACAATTTATATTTGGAATTTGTTCAGGGAACAACAATTTATTTCCGTAGAACAACTGATGGACATCTAGTCACTGAAAGTGAGTACTCTTGACATAATTAATTATCTATATTTTGTACTTTAGATATTGTTCTTTAATTTTTCTGTTTTGGTTATTTCTTTTAGCGGAAATTGTTATGAACAAACGATTTATGGTGGAATGATTTGTTTGTGCAGTTGGTGGCACTCAGATTGGAGCAGTTCACAGCAAGGATTTGTGTAGTGAGTGAATGTTCTGTTCTGTTCAGATCTTTCTTTTGATCATTTTGAATTGCATATGCTTAAATTTGGTGTATATTTAAGAAACAGCATGAAGCGCGGACATAGAAACGTCACACCATAAAGACATTTTCATAGAATGTAAGATACAGACACGTAGTGGACAAGTGATAGATCATGGAGTCGGCAGAAATTCCTGTGGGCTTTAAAGGGCTTTCATGATCGATCATGGGGTATACCATGATCGATCATGGTTACTGCACTTTGCCTATTTAGTTAGTTTTTGGCTCATTTGTGTAAATATCTTGTAAGTAAGACTTGAGAGCTAAAAAGTGAGAAATTTTTTCTTGTGTGCTTGTAATCACTCTTTGTGCCAATTATCAATAGAAGCTATCGTCTGGGTGGATTAATGGCTTTTACGCCGACACCACGGTAAACCCTTGTATTGTACGATTGTTGCTTTATTTCTTATTTCTCTATTGTGAGTGTGCTTTTTTGTGTCGATTCTTCTTTCGATAAACCAAGTAGCTTGTGAGATCCCTCCGCGTTGCGTCGTGCTCGGTTATGAGCGGTTTGGCGCACCAAATTGGTATCAGAGGCTAAAACGAGAAAGGTGGAATTTATGTCGCACGCCAAGTGTTTGATAAAATTCCAAAGTAAGATTTTTTCAATCTTTGACTCGTTGTTGGTTTGTTAAGTTCTTTGGTGATTGAAGATAACTACTTCTAAGACCTCAAAGGTGTCAGCGATAAAGTTTGACGTAGAGAAATTCGACGAAAAGTTGGTCAATTTCGGCATGTGGCAATGTCAAATGCGCGATGTCTTGATCCAACAGGAGTTGCATAAGGCATTGTTGGGTGTGGTAGCTAAGCCCACGACGATGACAAATGTTGCATGGGAAGAATATGATTTGAAGGCTTGTAGCACTATCCGGTTGCATCTAGCTAAAAATGTGATATACTACGTTATGCGTGAGAAATCCGCGGCTAGCATATGGAAGATACTGGAAGAGAAGTATATGACGAAGAGCATAGAGAATCGTCTCTATCTCAAGAAGAAGTTGTTCCGGTTTGAATATGCTAGAGGTACATCAATGAGTGAGCATGTCGATGAGTTTAACAAGATGATTTCTGATTTGTTAAACTTGAACGAGGACATGAAAGATGAGGATAAGGCTATCTTGTTGCTCAATTCACTTCCGGAATCCTATGACCATTTGAGCACCACGTTGTTATATGGCAAGGATTCAGTGAAATATGAGGACGTTTCTTCGGCATTGATTGGTAATGAGCAGAGATAGAGGGAGAAATGTAGTACATCGTCCGATGCGTTGGTGAGACGGGGAAGGACAGATGATCGGAAACAAGCAAAGCACAACAACTCTCGGTCCAAGTCACGTACTAAGTACTTGGATAACATGGAATGTTACAAGTGCAAAAGGAAGGGGCATATGAAGAAAAATTGTCCTAACGTTTGGGTAGACAAAGGGAAGAAGAAGAATGCGGATGATACCGTGAATTCAGTTACTTCAGGGGATGATGATTTCGAGAGTATGTTAGTGGTTACTCCTAGGGAAAGCTCAACGGACGAGTGGATTCTAGATTCGGGTTGTTCGTACCACATGTGTCCAAATAAGGACCTTTTTCCATACCTTGACGAAGGTGAATGGAGGAACAGTTTTGATGGGCAATGATCACATTTGTAGGACGGAGGGTATTGGAATGGTTAAGTTGAAGCTACATGACGGAGTAGTCAGAACTCTGAATGAAGTCAGGTACATTCCGGATTTGAAGAAGAATTTGATTTCTTTGGGTTCTTTAGATTCCAACGGGTGCAAGATTGTGCTCGAGAATGGAATGCTAAAGGTTACTTCCGGTGCCTTAGTGTTGATGAAGGGAAAGAAAGAGGGTAATCTCTATTTCCTTCAAGGTAGTACGGTGACAGGTAGCGTTTCAGTTTCTACGGAAGCTGGTGGAGCAAGTACAAGTTCGGATTCGACAAGATTATGGCACATGAGATTGGGACATGCCGGGGAGAAGGCGATGACAGTGTTATGTAAGCAAGGATTACTCAAGGGTGCGAAGAGCTGCAAGCTGGAGTTTTGAGAGCATTGTGTGCTCGGGAAACAGACGCGAGTAAAGTTTGGGACGGCTATTCATTGCACGAACGGATTGCTTGACTACATACACACGGATGTCTGGGGACCTTCCAAGACGAAATCCTTAGGAGGTAATCATTACTTTGTTACATTTTTAGATGATTTCTCTAGGAGGATTTGGGTATATCTCATGAAGCACAAAGACGAGGTCTTTGGGGTGTTTCTAAGGTGGAAGAAAATGGTCGAAAATCAGCTTGGCAGGAAGATCAAGGTACTTAGATCCGATAACGGCGAAGAGTACACTAGTGATCCGTTTAAGGAGTATTGCCAAGATGAGGGAATTGTTCGCCATTTCACGGTTAGAGGTACACCACAGCAAAACGTAGTAGCTGAGAGGATGAACCGTACCTTACTTGAAAAAGTGAGGTGTATGTTGTCAAATGCAAATTTGAGGAAACAGTATTGGGCAGAGGCCTTATATCCTATGCTAGATACATTGTGAACGTGTTGCTATCTTGAGGGGTCGATTACAAAACTCCTATGGAGGTTTGGACAGGATCTTATGCAAGTTACGATTCATTACACATTTTTGGGTGTCCAGCTTATTATTACGTCCGTGAAGATAAGATTGATCCAAGAGCCCGAAAGGCGATCTTTATGGGTTCAAGAAGTGGAGTCAAGAGATATAAGTTGTGGTGTCTACAAGACCGAAAAATGATCGTTAGCAGAGATATTGCATTTGACGAGGCGTCTTTGCTCAGGATGCCTACGGGAGAAAATGTAAAGGCTCTTGATGAGAGTGAGAAGAGAGGAGTGGTGCAAACGGAAGTTACTACGCCAGTGGTGACTATTCGGTGTAATCGAAAGTGACTAATCCGGTTGATTCTTCTGATAGTGATTTGGAGAATATGGAGATTCCTATTGAGGGGTCTAGTCAACAACAAGGAGAGGTGCCGTCATTGGCACGCGAAAGGGAGCCTAGAGCTCGACGAGCACCGCAACGACTTGGCTTTGAAGATAGTGTGGCATATGCATTGGTGGTTTATGGCGATGAACCTACTTCTTATTGGGAGGCAGTGGCGGATAGTCATTGTGATGAATGGAAGGCAGCCATGGGTGAGGAGATGGATTCTCTTCACAAGAATGAAACCTGGGATCTTTACAAGTTGCCAAAGGGGAAAAAGTCAATTAGGTGCAAATGGGTGTTTGCCAAGAAAGACGGGGTTTTAGATTCGGATGTTTGGTATAAAGCAAGATTGGTAGCTAAGGGATTTGCACAGAGGGAAGGGGTGGATTATAATGAAGTCTTCTCTCCGGTAGTAAAACATACTTCCATTAGAGTGCTATTAGCTATGGTATCGCAGTTTGACTTAGAGCTTGAACAACTCGACGTCAAGACGGCGTTCTTGCAGGAGGAGATTTATATATCTCAACCGGAGGGGTTCAAGGTTGTTGGCAAGAAAGATTGTGTTTGTAAACTGAAGAAGTCCTTGTATGGGTTGAAGCAATCGCCTAAACAATGGTACAAAAAGTTTGACACATTCATAATGGCTCAGAAATTCAAGCGGAGTGATTTTGATCATTGCGTTTACTTTAAGAAACTCAAGGGGGATTCGTTTATCTACTTACTCTTATATGTTGATGATATGCTTATTTGTTCATCGAGTATGTCTGATATCAACACGGTGAAGGCTCAGTTGAGTCTCGAGTTTGAGATGAAGGACTTGGGTGGAGCTAAGAAGATTTTGGGAATGGAGATAGTAAGGGAGAGGAAGAAGGGAAGATTGTGCCTCACTCAGAGGCAATATCTAGAGAAAGTGGTAGTCTGGTTTGGGATGCAGGATTCAAAGCCTGTGAGTGTTCCATTGGCTTCGCACTTCAAGCTCTCGACAATTATGGCTCCAGAAACAGATGAAGAGGTGGAGTATATGGCTCAAGTTCCGTATGCGAGTGTGGTAGGAAGCTTGATGTATGGCATGGTGTGTACTCGACCTGATATTGCTCAGGCAGTGAGCATTTTTAGTAGGTTTATGGCAAATCCGGGGAAACAGCATTGGAATGCCGTTAAGTGGATTTTGCGGTACCTACAAGGAACGAAGAATAAAGGGTTTGTGTACCAGAGAACCGATGGGTCTATTATTTGCGGGTATGTTGATTCGGACTATGCTGGGGATCTTGACAAGCGACGGTCGACCACGGGGTATGTTTTCACATTTAGTGGTGGTCCGATTAGCTGGAGGTCGATGTTGCAAGGTGTAGTGGTGTTGTCTACTACAGAAGCAGAGTACATTGCAGCAACAGAGGCAGTCAAGGAAGCATTGTGGCTTCGGGGTTTAATAGGTGATTTGGGGATGGTTCAAGAGAATGTCGTTATACATTGTGATAGCCAGAGTGCTATTCATTTGGCCAAAAACCAAGTTCATCACGGACGGACGAAGCACATAAATATCCGGTTTCATTTCATATGGGAGATTATCGAGAGTGGTGAAATGATTTTGAAGAAAATTGGCACCAAGGATAATCCCGCAGATATGATGACGAAGGTGGTACCGACGACCAAGTTTGAGCACTGCTCGACATTGGTTAACATTCTTCGGTGTTGAGGCCCCATTCGAGGGTAGAGGCTCTTCGGGGCCGGGTGTGATGCTATGGCAGTATTGATGGAGGAACAAGTGGAGTGAGGTAGGCAATTTGCTGGATGGGTTAGCTGGATGGTTCGCCAAGGTGGAGATTTGAGAAGTTTGGCTCTCCAATGTTTACCCATGATCGATCATGGGTATGTCCATGATCGATCATGGAGTCGGCAGAAATTCCTGTGGGCTTTAAAGGGCTTTCATGATCGATCATGGGGTATACCATGATCGATCATGGTTACTGCACTTTTGCCTATTTAGTTAGTTTTTGGCTCATTTGTGTAGATATCTTGTAAGAAAGACTTGAGAGCTAAAAAGTGAGAAATTTTTTCTTGTGTGCTTGTAATCACTTTTTGTTCCAATTATCAATAGAAGCTATCGTCTTGGTGGATTAGTGGCTTTTACGCTGACACTACGGTAAACCCTTGTATTATGCGATTGTTGCTTTATTTCTTATTTCTCTATTGTGAGTGTGCTTTTTTGTGTCGATTCTTCTTTTGGTAAACCAAGTGAGCTTGTGAGATCCCTCCGCGTTGCGTCGTGCTCGGTTGTGAGCGGTTTGGCGCAACACTGTTCTGTTCAGATCTTTCTTTTGATAATTTTGAATTGCATATGCTTAAATTTGGTGTATATTTAAGAAACAGCATGAAGCGCAGACATACAAACGTCATACCATAAAGACATTTTCATAGAATGTAAGATACAGACACGTAGTGGACAAGTGCCATTGTTTTATATATATTTAATATATTAACAAAATTTCAAAGAATTGACATTCTTTCAATTTCTAAATGAATCACAATACCTTGATGGATTAAAATCATTGCAAAATAAGTTTGCACTCGCATCCCTTTTATTTTAATAAATGTACATTCCAACTCCTAACACGTGCTTGAACAGTTTGGAAGAAAATGAGAAATTCACTACTAGTCCCAATTTTTTTTTTGTTGTGCTTCATGTTTAGGACGTGCAACAATTGCCTTAAGTTTTGCTTCATACTTTCTGCCGTGTTTTATTTTTAGAACAATAAAAATATGTTTTTAGTCTCATTTTTATAAAAAGTATCTACACGTGTCAACGCGTTATTCGCTGAAAAAAAGGACTAAAAACGTGAAACTCTATTACCGTTGGAACTAAAAACAATCATTGCTATTATTTTCTTGAATTTGGTGTATTCTGTCTATTATTCGCATGGGCCCTTGTGGAGGGGAAAAGAAAATGAAAAGATGAAGTTGTAACATGCTGAATGTGTGTTTGAAATTGCTATCGCAGGGGCAATCTTTGACATGTACATAGGAGATGTTCCAGTGTGAGCAAATATCGCAATAGTCCATTGTCAAAATGAAAATTTGTGACCAAAATGAATACAAAACAATAGTTTATTGTCAAAAATGTCGAAAAAAAAAGTATGTTACCCAAATTGTAAAAATATGTAAAATTTGTTGTACTTTTTGATCATTTAACCTAAAATAAAAAGTATATTCATGTTGTGCAATAAAAAATATCTTTGCTCTATTTTATTTTATATATAAAATAAATAGAGCCAACCACAAAATGGTATTTATGCCGTCCGTAAACTCCATATGCCTGCATGTGGGTACCAAAGCCATTTAAATTATAATCTCGTCAGTCAAAAGGGTCAATTGCCATAAATCGGATAGTTGGTAGCATTAATCGTTAATATTAATACTTAAAGTGTTAGTGTGATCATAGTTGAAAAGTAAAGGTGCAGTTAACCCAATAATAATTATAAAAATGTGTGGGACATATTTCCAAAACAAATATTAGTCAACAAAATTACATACGTACAACACGTGTATCATGGCTAATTTGAATAAATAGCAAAGCATGCACGTTTATCATGGCTAGTTTGAACAAATTAATTGAGAAATTATAAACCTCCATTTCAAAATTCAAGCAATTGGTTTCATACTGTTAAATTCTTGCTTTGTTGCTGGGCTGCTTTATATAATCAGTGTGAAGAGAGCCAACCAAAAATTTTCATCTATGTATATATACATACATATACATATACAACAAAAATATTTTTGTAAGGAAAATCATTTAGTTTAACAATAATATAAGGATATTCTATTTTGAGGAGTAAATAAATCATTTTTTTATGAAACTTTGTGGAGATCTTTATAATGAGTACAATATTTCCCCCAAATTTCATTAAAAAAAAATTCAAAACATAAATGGGTGTAACGAAAATTTGACATATAAGCTTATTTTTGTCCAATGAAATTTTATATGATAAAATTATCAACTTCTAAATGGAGTTTTTTAAATGAAATTTGGTGGAGATGATCTAATCATTATAGAGATCATCTCCGTTCTCCACAAAGTTTAATGAAAAAAATTCATTTATTTACCTCTCGAAATGGACGGTCTTTATTATTATTTATTAAAGTAAGAGATTCCTTTCTAAGGGTATTTCCTATATACATATAATAAAAATATAGTCAACTGCAAATTTTTATTTATGCCCTCCTTAAACCTCACGTGCGAGGCATATATGTGGGCACTCTATAAACTATCTAAAATTTTAACCCCATTAATTAAAATGGGTCAATTGTAACGAATTGGATTGTTGGTGGCATTAATTGCAAACATTAGTAGTTCATATGATAAAGTGCTAATAAGGTCATAATTAAGAGGGACAAACTGCAATTAACTCAATAGTAATTATAAAAGTGCATGGGACATATTGCCAAAACAAATATTAATCAATGAAATCGTGTACCAACAATGCATGTGTATCATGGCTAGTTTGAACAAATAGAAAAACATGCACTTCACACAAGAAGGAAAATCTCATCAATAAGTCTTCCCAAAGACGTTGAACTTCAAAGGGACCCTTTAGTGTGTTTTTCCAGGGAAGGCCAACTTATTGAAAATTTTAAGGTACAACAACTACTGATATATATATATATATATAAACTGCAATGCTTATTACATAGACTCAAGCTAACTCGAAAAACATCACCATAATAGTAGCCTAGACAATTAAATTATCAAGAATGAGAATCAAACGAAGGTTCTTTGAACATCTCTCAGTGATAATTGTTTTGCTTTTGTTACTACCTTACACAAGGCTTGTTCTTGGAGTCACTTCAAGAGTGGGAGATGCTATTGAGGTCAAGTGCATAGAAAGCGAGAGACGAGCTCTACTTGAGTTTAAACACGGCCTTGTGGATGATTCCAGCCGTCTCTCTTCTTGGGGGACGAGCCACAAAGAAGATTGTTGCAAATGGAGAGGGGTTAGGTGTAGCAACCTCACCAGTCATACAACCCTTCTTGATCTTCGTGGTCCGGTCGAAGGGTCCGATTCTCAGATACTCAGTGGAGAGGTTAGTCGGTCTTTACTTCAATTAAAGCACCTGAACTACTTGGACCTAAGCTCCAATGACTTTGGAACCAAGTTCCCAGACTTCATTGGTTCGCTCACCAAATTGCAATTCCTGAATCTACACGATTCGAATTTTTACGGTCCAATTCCTCACCAGCTTGGGAATCTTACCAACTTGCTGTCTCTTGACTTGGGGTATAATAGCGGGCTCACTGTTAAAAACCTTCAGTGGCTTTCTCATATGCGTTTATTAAGATACCTTGATTTAAGTACGGTTTCCCTAGAGAACACCAATTGGTTGCAACCTATAAGCATGCTCTCTTTCCTTACAGAATTGCGCCTCTCTTCCTGTAACATCCCAGGAAACGTATCTCTCTCGCATCCTTTGACTAATTCTTCTTCTATTGCTCTTACTATCATTGATCTGTCTTACAACTTATTCCATTCTTCTTTGAGTTATGACGGGTTGGTTTGCTTGAGTAGTAGTAGCCTTGTTGAACTTAAGATGCGTGGTAACCCTTTAGGACACTTGATTCCCAAGGCTTTTGGGAACTTGGCGTCTCTTGAAAAACTCGATCTTTCTTCTTGTAAACTTAGAGGTGAGATTCCAAAATCTTTTAGTAGACTGAGACATTTACACTCCTTTGAATTATCTTCCAATGAAATATCCGGGCAACTTTCTGAGTTTTTTCAGACATTGGCAACAAATGGAGAGAAATCATTAGAATACTTGGATTTAGAAAGGAACCAATTTAGTGGTTCATTGCCCGATTTTACGAGATTTTCATCCTTAAGGGAATTGCGACTTGCTGATAATGAAATGAATGGATCTTTCCCAGAAAGCTTTGGTCAAATTTCAAGTATTGTTTATCTTGATGTGAAAAGGGTGATTGAGCGGAGACTAAGAAAGGAAACCAGCATTTTAGATAATCAATTTGGTTTTATGCCCGGAAGGTCGACCATGGAAGCAATTTACTTGTTGCGGCGTTTGATGGAGCATTATCGGAGGGATCAAAAGGACCTACACATGGTTTTCATTGACTTGGAGAAGGCATACGATAGGGTACCAAGAGAGATTTTGTGGAAAGCCCTAGAGAAGAAAGGGGTTAGGATTGCCTATATTCGTGTTATCAAGGACATGTATGAGGGAGCTAAGACTAGTGTGAGAACACATAGTGGGTCCACTAAAGATTTTCCTATAACTATAGGACTACACCAAGGGTCAGCTTTGAGCCCTTATCTGTTTACCTTGGTCTTGGATGTACTCACGGAACACATTCAAGAGCCAGCACCGCGATGTATGCTATTTGCAGATGATATTGTCCTAGTGGGTGAGTCCAGAGAAGAGCTAAATGGGAAGGTGGAAAATTGGAGACAAACTTTAGAAGCGCATGGCTTTCGTTTAAGCAGAAGTAAGACAGAATATATGGAATGCAAGTTCAGTAAAAGGCGGAGCACTCCTAACTTAGAGGTGAAAGTTGGGGACAATGTCATACCACAAGTCACTCGGTTTAAGTATCTTGGATCCATTATACAAGAAGATGGGGAGATAGAGGGAGATGTAAACCACCGGATTCAAGCAGGGTGGTTGAAATGGAGGAAAGCTTCGGGTGTGTTATGTGATAAAAAAGTACCACTCAAGTTAAAAGGAAAATTCTATCGTACTGCGGTTAGACCAGCGATGTTGTATGGGACTGAGTGTTGGGCGGTCAAAAGCCAACACGAGAATAAACTTAATGTAGCTGAGATGAGAATGTTGAGATGGATGAGTGGCAAAAATAGGAAAGATAGGATCAGGAATGATACCATCAGAGAGGGAGTTGGGGTGGCATCTATTACAGAAAAGATGGTTGAATCTCGACTTAGATGGTTTGGGCATGTAGGGAGGAGACCAGTAGATGCCATGGTAAGGAGAGTTGATCATATGGAGGGAAGCCTAATTGTTAGAGGCAGAGGAAGACCGAGAAAAACTATAGGTGAAATTATTAAGAAGGATTTAGAGGCAAATGGTTTCACTATAGATATGATTCACGACAGGCCACTATGGCATCGTTTGATCCATGTAGCCGACCCCACCTAGTGGGATAAAGGCTTGTTGTTGTTGTTGTTGTTGTTTATCTTGATGTGACTAGGAACCAAATGACGGGTCCATTGCCCGACCTACAGTTTCTCCATTCATTGAGAGAATTGCACCTCAGAAACAATAAGCTAAATGGGAGATTGCCAAAAAGCCTCGGTCAACTTTCTAAGCTTGAAATATTATATGCCTCTTCAAATTTGTTTGAAGGTACAATCTCTGAAGCCCACCTCCAAAACCTCTCAAAATTAAAAAAAAATAGACTTGTCTTTTAACTTGCTGACTTTGGAAATCGACTCTAGTTGGACTCCTCCGTTTCAACTGGAGATTATTTGGCTTACGAACTGCAAGCTCGGGACTCATTTCCCTAGCTGGCTTCAGTCTCAAAATAATTTTTCCATACTTGATATTTCGGGTGCTGGAATTTCTAGTACAGTACCTACATGGTTTTGGGATTTCCCCCCAAGATTAACGTACTTAAATATCTCTAACAACCAGATCCACAGCTTAATACCTGATTTTAAAACGAAGTTTTTGGTTGGTTTGGAAGTGTTAGATTTAAGTTCTAATCGTTTCATGGGCCCAATACCGTTAATTCCTTCAAATGTCACATTCATTAACCTCTCCAAAAATATGTTAACGGGATCAATTTCATTCCTATGCACAACTGGAAAATATCAGGAGAGTTTGGTTAACCTATCGGATAACTTATTATCAGGAGAGTTTCCTGATTGTTGGACGGAAGATCAAGCACTAATCTTTCTCAATTTGGCAAACAATAATCTCTTGGGGAAAATTCCAAGCTCCATTGGCCTCCTAACCCAACTTCAAGTATTGAATTTACGCAATAATAGTTTCACAGGAGAACTGCCTTTGTCTTTAAAGAGCTGTAAGGAGTTGGTGTTTATTGATTTGGGTTTAAACAATTTATCAGGAGAAGTACCGGGATGGATTGGATTGCACCTAAAAAAATTGATTGTTCTTAGTCTGCGAAGGAACAAATTCTATGGAAACATACCCCCAGAAATATGTCAGCTCAACCTTACTGAAATTTTGGACCTCTCTCAGAATAATATATCAGGAAACATACCAATATGCTTCAACAAACTTGGTTCTTTAGTTGAAAAAGATGTTTCAAACTATGATTTTTATGTGGGCTTTATCAAGATTTATCAGCATCATATTTGTCATCTTATTAAGTTTTTAGCCAATGCATTAGTGCAATGGAAAGGAAAAGAGTCAGAATACGAGAAAACTATACGGTTGTTGAAAAGCATTGATTTTTCTAGCAATAAACTTGTAGGAACTATTCCACCAGAATTTGCAAGTCTTGTGGAATTAGTTTCACTGAATCTGTCGAGAAACAATTTGACTGGAAATATCATTCAGGAGATTGGTCAAATGAGAATGTTAGAATCTATTGACTTCTCTAGAAACCATCTTTCAGGCGAGATACCGATGAGCCTTTCTAATTTGACTTTTCTCAGTGTCTTAGCTAGACTTGTCAAATAACAGGCTTTTGGGTGAGATTCCATCAAGCACTCAACTTCAAAGTTTCAATGCCTCTTCGTATGCTGGTAACCGCGAACTTTGCGGCCTTCCCCTTCCAAAGTGCCTAGGAGATGGAGCAGCTCCAGTTCCTCCATCTGTCGACCATGGTAAACAACAATAATCAAGAAGATGAGGATAGGTTTATAACAACTGGGTTTTACATAAGTGTGACTCTTGGATTCATTATTGGCTTTTTGGGATTCTATGGTCATTTACTGCTCCAAAGTTCATGGAGATATTCATATTTCAAGAAGCTAGACAAGATAATAGATTGGATCTATGTGACGGCAAAAGTGAAAAAGGCAAGCCTGCAGAGGAAGCTTAGGAGCTAATTGGCCGGTTAGTATCTTCTTGTTTTATTTATTTTCCTATATTAGCAAGTTTTGCATTCTTCTTTAAATAATCTTAATTTTTTTCTTCTATTGGGTATGTAAATCCATTCTCTGATAAATAATATGTGGTAAAGCTACATTATGATGAAAAGGATATGCCATGTTACTTATATTTTTGTTTATGGCAGATGCTGATTCCAAGAATCAAGTTCATGTCTTCTTTCCGAGTCTGCAATAGTAGACATACTCGTTTCGGGAGTCTTGAATGAAGCTTCTGTTTCTACTTCAACTCTTTAGCTTATAAATTAAATGTACTTCCTCTGGATTATGTTTTAAGTACTGTGTTCTATGCAACTTGAATGTGCCTTTCAAAGGGTTGTGTTGTGGATAATATATATACACATATATATGTATATAGCTAGGATATAAAAAGGGATTCCATCACTTTAGCAAAAAGAAGAGATTCCCATTTAGGGGGGGTAAATTAATGAATTATTTTTTGAAATTTTGTAGAGATGATCTATATTATGAATAGATCATATCCACCAAATTTCATTAAAAAAATTCAAAATAGAAGTAGGTGTGATGATCATAAAAAATTCAATAACCGAAAATGCGCATATATTTCAATTGTTCAATACACCCACTTCTAGGTTGATTTTTTTTTTTTTATGAAATTTGGTGGAGTTGATCTACTCACTATATATATATATCATCTCCACAATTTTATTTTTTAAAAAAATAATCTATTTATCCCCTCCAAATAGGCATCTATTCTTTTAGCTAAACTGAGGAAATCCCTCTTTATAGTATAACTCTATATATATGTGTGTGCACAACAACTATTTAGCTTATAAATGTGGATCTCAACCGTACTTTGATGGCGCTCTATTGTGTTGGTTAGAACTGAATGAATAAATGCCTGTTGAGTTAATTTTTAGCAACTTGTGTTGATTTTTAGCTTTTCATTATTTGATAAAAGGTTTCCAAATAAAGAAAATTAACGGAGATTTAAAGAAGATATTTTCAATGAGGGGGGGTTTACATACTATGCTATATCCGTATTAATAGAAAGGAAAAAAAAAATACAAAGTCGCCTGTAATTAAGTTTTTTCTATATAAAAAAACTTAAAATAAACTATATGATACAGTGAAACTTACTAACAAGGGAAACAATAGTCCCCTCTAATTGTAAAATTTTGGTCTTTTTACTTATTCCCCTTGAAAAATAAAAAAATATGCATATATTAACAATTTTTGTGCCCCCCCCCCCCCCCCGGGATAATAGCGGTAGAAATTTTACTCTTCTTTTCAAATTCGGTTTTGATTTTGTGTCTCTCTGTAATTTTACCCTAACCGAAACAAAAAACACCTATAATGTGTATTTATTGTTTTTTGAGGGGGCAACTCAAAGTTAAATGTTTCTGTACATCATTTAGAATCTTAAACTTATAACGTGGAGTATTTAAGTATTTTCGTTTATAAAATGGTTACCCTTTTGTCGAAAAACTATTTATTTGCTAGTGCATACTACTGTTTTGAGAATTTGTACTACTATATACTTTTTAAGCTGTAAATTTAAGTGATAATAGAAAATGCTTACTATACATGATTTTTTATTATGAATGAACCTCTAAAAGCAAAAAAGGTAGAAATAGAAAATGCAAATTAATAAATAAGAATCAAGACTTGTCCGCAATGGTAGAGTTATATCATAAATTGGATGCATTGTTATTTTTTCACTTAATAAGGATCAAGAAAAAAATATCTATGGATTCAATAAAAATTATAAAGAAGAGTAAATGATATAATAATTCGTTACAACTAAAATTTAGTATCTAATACATTTCATTATTATTTTCCTTATTAAGGGTCAATTAAGGAACAAGTTTTGGATTCAATAAATTAATATGCAACATGTTCACCTTTAATTCAAGATGCAAGATTAATATTCCAAACTAGCAAAACTACCTACTTGTTAAATATTAATGAAGCAATGCTGATGAACAAAACATATATGCTACACATTCTACACAAACACCAGATCATATATACAAGACCAGTCCTTCAATAATAAAATTTAGCTCTCGAATAACCAAAGCTAGCAATATCTTTGGCTAATCAAAAGTGGTGAAACCTACCTCCTATTCCATCTTTATCAGTTTTCGCATCCAAGGTTGGGCGATATTTATTTCTCTCTCCACCATGGATCATATATTGTCATGGGCTCCCATTGTGGTCTTTGTTTTCAATTAGTTTTTGTTTAGTCTTTATTATATCATTAAGACAATTTGTTCAAGATCCATATACTTCATGTTCTGAATAAAAATTATCTCCAAAAAATTTTAGAATTTTTTTTTCATTTACCCTTCGAAATGAATTGTCTTTATTGTTATTTAAGTAAGATATTTCCTTATAATAGTATTTCCCATATACATATAATAAAACAAATAGAGCCAACCGAAAATTTTCATTTATATACCCTCCTTATACCTCACATGCCATGCACATGGGCAAAAAAACGTTTAAATTAAATTTTAACCCCGTCAATGAAAATGGGTCAATTGTAATAAATTGAGTAGTTGGTGACATTAATTGTAAACATTAGTATTGTTGCGCCAAACCGCTCACGACCGAGCACGACGCAACGTCGAGGGATCTCACAAGCTCACTTGGTATACCGAAAGAAGAACCGACACAAAAAAGCACACCCAATATAGAGAAATAGGAAATAAAGCAACAATCGCACAAGACAAGGTTTTACCGTGGTGTCGGCGTAAAAGCCACTAATCCACTCAGACGATAGCTTCTATTGATAATTGGAACAAAGAGATGATTACAAGCACACAAGCAAAAATCTCACTTATTTTAGCTCTCAACTAAAAATCTAGGCAAAAAACAAGTTAGTGCACAAATGAGCCAAAACTACACTTTAAAGCCAAAACCTGGACCCATGATCGATCATGGTATACCCCATGATCGATCATGAAAGTGGACTGCCGCAAAAATAAATACCATGATCGATCATGGACATACCCATGATCGATCATGGTTCACCAAAACAAAAGGAGAGCCAATCTTCACAAATCTCCACCTTGGCGAACCATGCAGCTAACCCGTCTAGCAAAATTGCACACCTCACTCCACTTGTTCCTCCATCAATACTGCTATAGCATCACACCCGGCCCCGAAGAGCCTCTACCCCCGAATGGGGCCTTAACACCAAAGAATGTTAACCAAAGTCGAGCAATGCTCAAACTTGGTTATCGGTACCACCTTCGTCATCATATCTGCGGGATTATCCTTGGTGCCAATTTTCTTCAAAATTACTTCACCACTCTCGATAATCTCCCGTATAAAATGAAACCGGACATCGATGTGCTTCGTCCGTCCGTGATGAACTTGGTTCTTGGCCAAATGAATAGCACTCTGGCTATCACAATGTATATCGACATTCTCCTGAACCATCCCCAAATCACCTATCAAACCCCGAAGCCACAATGCTTCCTTGACTGCCTCTGTTGCTGCAATGTACTCTGCTTCCGTAGTAGACAACGCCACTACACCTTGCAACATCGACCTCCAGCTAATCGGACCACCACTAAATGTGAAAACATACCCCGTGGTCGACCGTCGCTTGTCAAGATCCCCAGCATAGTCCGAATCAACATATGCCATAATCTTGTCGAATCCGAACTTGTACTTGCTCCACCAGCTTCTGTAGAAACTGAAACGCTGCCCGTCACCGTACTACCTTGAAGGAAATAGAGATTACCCTCTTTCTTTCCCTTCATCAACACTAAGGCACCAGAAGTAACCTTTAGCATTCCACCCTCGAGCACAATCTTGCACCCGTTGGAATCTAAAGAACCCAAAGAAATCAAATTCTTCTTCAGATCCGGGATGTACCTAACTTCATTCAGAGTTCTGATTGCTCCGTCATGTAGCTTCAACTTGATCGTTCCAATACCCTCCGTCCTACAAACGTGATCATTGCCCATCAAAACCGTTCCTCCATTCACCTTCGTCAAGGTATGGAAAAGGTCCTTGTTTGGACACATGTGGTACGAACAACCCGAGTCTAGAATCCACTCGTCCGTTGAGCTTTCCCTAGGAGTAACCACTAGCATACTCTCGAAATCATCATCCCCTGAAGTAACAGAATTCGCGGTATCGTCCGCATTCTTCTTCTTCACTTTGTCTACCCAAGCGTTAGGACAATTCTTTTTCATATGCCCTTTCCTTTTGCACTTGTAACATTCCATGTTATCCAAGTACTTAGTACGTGACTTGGACCGAGAGTTATTGTGCTTTGCTTGTTTCCGATCATCTGTCCTTCCCCGCGTCACTAACGCATCGGACGATGTACTACATTTCTCCCTCTGTCTCTGCTCATTACCAAGCAGTGCCGAAGAAACGTCCTCATATTTCACTGAATCCTTACCATATAACAAAGTGGTGCTTAAATGGTCATAGGATTCCGGAAGTGAATTGAGCAACAAGATAGCCTTATCCTCATCTTTCATGTCTTCGTTCAAGTTTAACAAGTATCTCATATGGTAAGAGTGCTAATAGAATTATGGTTGAGAGTTGTAAAATGCACTTTACCTAATAGAAATTATAAAAGTACATGTGACGTATTGCCAAAACAAATATTAATGAATAAAACACGTGTATCATGGCTAGTTTGAACAAATAGCAAAACATGCAGACCACGTGCACTTTACATGCAACAAGTTCTATGTCTTTGATGGGTCATCAATTCCCTAATTAACGGATGATGGTGGACTTCGAAAGAGACCCATCAGTGGGTTTTTTCGGGGAAGAAAGAGAGGTCCTTCCAAGAAATTTACTCAAAATTATAAGGTACGTACAACAACCACGTACTAATATTTATATATATAAACTGCAATGGTGATTATAATTACATATATAGGTTCAAGCTAACTTGAAAAACATCACTAAAATTGTCGCCTTGATAATTAAACTATCAAGAATGAGAATCGAACGAAGGTTCTTTGAACACCTCTTGGTGCTAATTGTCTTGCTTATGTTACTACCGTACATAAAGCTTGAAAAAAAAATCTATATAGATTCAATAAAAACTAAAAAGAAGAGTGAATGATATATTTTAGTGAGATGAACTTTTAGTGGCACTTTCGTTATAAAAAGGCTAAAATTCCTTATTATTAGGGTGAATAAACTTACATATCAAGTGGATAGAAATAAAAACACCCCTTATTTAACCTATTCCTTTCTCATTAAGATTCACAATAGTGCGAAAGAGACGGAAAAAAGAAAAGAAAAGAATCAACCACTTTATTTGCGGGTGATTTTATTTCTATCCACCAAATCTTGCAGTTAATCCACATTATTAAGTTAATCCGCATTACATATTAAGTTAATCCGCGAGTGTGGATGAACTGACAAAAAAATATTATGAATTTAATTTTATAAATATTATTTTAAATAATAATTTAATATGAAAATATCTACTAAATTAATAAGTATAACCGCTTTAAAAATTTAGATGGGTAAATTTTAATTAACTTTGCAGTAAAATAACAATAACAAAATCAAATATTTTTTGAGCTAATTGCACTTGGCCCTTCCAAACTATTACCCTATTAGCATTTATCATATGAACTACCAATTTTAGTAGTTAATACCATCGACTATCCAATTTGTTACAACTGACCCATTTTAGCTGACAGGTTTAAAATTCTTAATGGTAGAAAACCCTCTGCACAACACGTGAGGGCAAAAAAGGCAATCCAATTTTATTGTTTTTGGGGTAAAATTTGAATATTATCTGTATAGAAGCCAAGTCATGATTTCTTTTACTAGAATTTCTGAGTTTGTTCCCCTTTCTCTTGGTGTTTGAGGTAGTTCATGTTTGAGTGGATTAGAGCTCGGTTAAAAGTAATAAGTGGCATTTTCTTGTAATGAAAACAAAATGAAGGGAAAAAGGGAAATAGTGCTTGGCAACATCAAATTATTGCTTTAGAATTCAAAAGCAAAACAAAAAAGTTAATGGATAAATTATAAACCTCAAATTCTTGTTTTGTTGCGGGACTGGTTATATATAATCAGTGTGAAGAGAGCCAACCGCAAATTTTCATTTATGTACATATATATATACATATACATAATATATATACGTAAATGTTCTTTGTAAGGAAATCCTTTATTTTAACGACAATAACGACATTTTATTTGGAGGCGTAGATAAATTTTTTGTTTTTTTCATGAAACTTCGTAGAGATATCTCTATAATGAGTATAATATTTCCCCAAAAAATCATTAAAAAATTCAAAACAGAAGTGTGTGTAATGAAAATGTGACATATAAGCTTATGTATTTTTGTAAATTGAAATTCAATATGATCAGATTATCAAGTTCTACATGAATTTTTTTTATGAAATTTGGTGGAGATGATCTAATCATTATAGAAATTATCTCCACAAAATTTAAGGAAAAAAAATCGTTCGTTTACCCCTTGAAATGAATTGTCTTTATTGTTATTTAAGTAAGAGATTCCCTTATGACAGTATTTCCTATGTACAAATAATAAAACAAATAGAGCCACCTGAAAATTTTCATTTATGCCCTCCTTATACCTCACATGCCATGCATGTGGGCACTAAACCGTTTAAAATTTTAACCCTGTCAATTAAAATGGATCAATTGTAACAAATTAGATAGTTGATGACATTAATTACAATATTAATAGCTCATGTGATAGAGTGCTAATAGGATCATAGTTGAGAGTTATAAAGTGCACTTTACCTGATAGTAATTATAAAAGTGCATGCGACTTATTGCCAAAGCAAATATGAATGAATAAATAGCAAAACATGCAGACCACATGCACTTTACATGCACTTTTCATACAATAAGTTAGAAGTCTTTGGTTGGCCATCAATTCCCTAATTATCGGAAGATGGTGGCCTTCGAAAGAGACCCATCAGTGGATTTTTCCGGGGAAGAAAGAGAGGTCCTTCCAAGAAATTTACTCAAAATTATAAGGTACGTACAACAACCACGTACTAATATTTATATATATAAACTGCAATGGTGATTATAATTACATATATAGGTTCAAGCTAACTTGAAAAACATCACTAAAATTGTCGCCTTGATAATTAAACTATCAAGAATGAGAATCGAACGAAGGTTCTTTGAACACCTTTCGGTGCTAATTGTCTTGCTTATGTTACTACCGTACATAAAGCTTGAAAAAAAATCTATATAGATTCAATAAAAAGTAAAAAGAAGAGTGAATGATATATTAATTGGGGGTGCAAATTAAAGAAACTTAACATAATTAGTTAATAGTGGAATGTAAAGTCAAACGATTTAAAATATGGGGTGCAATATTAAATTAGGGGTCAAAATATGGAGTGCAAAGTCTAAATATCTTTATTATCGTGAAGATAAAAATGGATAAATAAATTTCAATTACTAGATTTGTAAAGACAATTTTTTAAATATTTTTTATTGAAAAAAAAAGTCTTATTTCACCCATGCATATTATTTTCCATCTGTATATTTTTCTTGGACAAAAACAATTCCTTCCGGCATTTTGTTGGACAATCTTATTTAACCTATTCCTTTCTCATTAAGATTCACAATAGTACGAAAGAGACGGAAAAAGAAAAGAAACGAAAAAAAAGTTATCTTTGCAACATGAAGACTAGACTTACCAAAAACCTTAGTCGTTTCGGCAGCCCCTCGTGGGGTCGCATTAGAATTTGTTAGAATCAACCGCTTCATTTTTTATTTTTAAAAAAAGAAAGACCAAAATAGTCCAATTTGCATATTATTAATCTAGATAGTTGATGATATGAATTGTAAAATTCCTTAAAATAAGACATGATTTTCCAAATTAAATATTAAAATAAAAAGTTAATACTTAATTTGCTAACTCTATTAGCATTACTAAATTAATGTGAAAAGTATTCTAAAAGCGAATAATATAATTTTTTTGTGTATAAAAAAGTAAACTTCAGTTTCCATCCCACTTAAAATTCAGTTTTTAGTGAAAATTGATCCCAATCCAGCACACTTAAAATTCTGTTTTAACACACATTTTTTTATTTTAAAAAAATTAATAATAGTCACACCTTATATTTTTAAAGGCCGTATCAGAAAAATCTTAATAAGTTGACCCGTATCAGTACGTTGACTATTACTTTAAGGCAGATACCTTTAAAGAATGTTATTGACACAGCATACTGCCTATTGTTCAAAACCCCGATGACTTGCCGGATGATGATGAAGTTCCAGTGCTTCTTCCTCCAAAGACTAAAAATCAACCTGGCAGGCCACGGACAAAACAGTTCAAGTCAAGTGGGGATGTTGGAAACATAAAATATGGATGATTTGGTCAATTGGGCGGACACAATAGAAATGCCTGTTCTGAGACAATATAGCTTATTTTTAGGAAAAGATTTTTTAATAATAAATCAATATAAATAAAGCAGGCAATATTATATAAGCCGCGTACTTAGTCAATTTCTTGTTATTTGGATTAATCGCAAAATGTTAAAGTATTGTTTCAGTAATTATCATATATATTAAATATATATTTAAATTTTACTAATTAGTTCGTATTCAGATACACATTGTTTTATTATCGGTTCGATAATGATTTGTACTGGACAACTAAAACAAATATATGTATATATAATCAAAATAACACTAATAAAAATTATAAGCAATGTATCTAGATTTTTCACATATATATTAAATAGTAAGTTTATTTATTTATTGTTTGCGTATTAAACAGTTTGTTAACCTATATGAAATGCGAGTATATAATGCATCGTCAACTATTGGTTTCATAGAATTACGATTATATTATGTCACATTTAGGCAATTTTTTCATTATCGATGTGATAATAATTTTTCAAATTATTTGATAAACAGATACATATGATAGTTCATGGCTAAACATTTTGTTCAAAATAACTTCATAAATTTTCTATGTCTAAAAGTTGTATTACTCGTTGGAAAAGTAATAATATTCAATGACCATCATATTTTTATTAAGTTATCTTAAACTTCGCGGCACTACAAATACAAATGCATTTGAAATTAATCAATATTTTAATTTAGGATGTGGACTTTTTACATCCTGTATTGAACACACACACAATTATTTTAATATTATTACTTTTCCAGCAAATTTAGGAGTAAAAACCAAATTATATGTTTTGATGTTGCATCTGTTTAAATTAACAATAACGGTGGATGAGTTCATCTTATTATTCAATAGCACAAAATAGATGCATTTGGATGACTAAATTAGATTGTAGATTTAATATGAGATTATATGATAAACATATACAATTCAGTTTTAGTGTACTTCTATTATAGACAAACATGCATTCCTAATATCTGTTAGCTCAATAAAGTTTCACTTATATTGCCTTTTATCTAAATATGAAATTGGCGAAATAGATATATTAAACCAATTTAAAATATACTGTTAACATTCAAATATTATAGTGTTTAACTCCATTACACAAAACATCCAAAACTTAAAAGATTTCACAATATATAATGAAAATCATGATATATTATTTATTATAGCTTATTTGGTATGTGAATAGATCACATTTTTAGATAAAATCTATGCTGTCTTTGGTTATTTAGCATCTAGGACGTTCCATTCCCATTCTTACAGCTGCAACATCTGTTGACGATTTCTCGGTGTTTTGTTCAATGTTCAACAACTCCAACATGCATCCCGTGAAAACCTCAGCCACATTTACCCTCATGTCTCTTATTACATTACTTCGCAAACTACCGTCCAACTCACGTCCAGCAAATGACTCAGTCATGTAATACATAACTACTACTGCACAATTGACACTAAAAAAATAGTGGTAAGCTTTAAAATATCAAAAAGTTAAATGGGTCGTCTAAGTACACATCACATACCTATCGTTTGATTGACGAAGGCAATCTGTCTTTGCTTCTAATGGGTAATCGACAGATGAACCAACCAACCACTTAATAGCGTCGCGTTCGTTATCACTTAGCACCTATTTGTGTTTTGACTTCCTATCATCTTTGGCTTTGAAATGATCATTGTACCTTCAACCAACGTGTGGGGCGCGTTTTTCGTTCATTTGCATTAGGAATCGCCTTATCTCGGAATGATAAATATCAAGATTTGATTAGTTTGAATCAAATAAAAAGCTATGTCAGAACAAAGGTTTGCAGCTTGTCAATGTTATTGAGGGTGAATTTTTATTACCATTTGGGATGCATCTCCGTAACACTTGTTATATTCATCTCCCCTCTTTCGAGGCTTCATTGGGTTAACATGGTACCACACTCCTCTTGCTTTATCCAAGTACATCATTGTGAAATGATACTTTGCTTCATGGTGTAATGAGATCATGATATGAGTGGATTTATGGATGTTAACCAATATGGAATCAACCAAGAACTTGTTAATCCTAATCTCACGTCCCAATAGTACATATTGTTGCATTTACAACATAGATTACTAAATTATCACATAAAAATCCGTTAATCATAAACTATTCTAATTGGTTTACGTAATTGTCCTCAATATATTCATATAAGAAAATACCCAGGCGAATGTCGTCATGATAGTTGCATTAACACTGGAACCTCTTTCAACAGCTACATATGTTTTCAGAAGCTTCGCATATGTATCAATTACATACAACATTTATAGTCTAAAAATTAGGCATTGTACCACTTATATTTTGAACATTGAATTTTTTACTCTTAAATGAATATGATAGTTAATAATACATTGCTTGATAGGGATTTATTGTCAAGTATATCCTCCATGTCCTTTACAGATAGAGACACAATGTCCAGCAATATTAGCTTGTACCTACACATTATGGTATATATGTTAGATGAATAACATTTGAATAATATCGAATTATAAATATTATGCAATGATATCATATAAATGATTACGTAACTCATACATACATTGGTAATTTGTCAGTCAGGATATTCTGGAGTTTCATCTTTGTTCCGGCATCAAGGTGCTTTGCAATAGTTGTTTTATTAATATTAAACCGTTTTGAAGGTCTATATGATCTAGCTCTATCCACTCCCTCCACGTAATCATCTATATCAACAAGGTTAAGTTTGTCTCTGTCACCCAGTATGGTTTGATGCTGTGTATTCGAAGAAATAGACCTCCGAGTCCTCCTAGTATGATGTTCATTAAGTGATGCGCATTCAGCCATGCCTATATCTTTGTACTTTCTGTCATTGCCTTGTTTTACGTACCTGCGCATTCAGCCATGATCTTTTGTGTCATCATATCGTAGTTTGTGTGTTGAAGAACCTCAATGGCAACTTTCAATTTTTTGTTATCAATCTCCAGTTCCATTACTCTTTCATCTGTTTAAACTCCTAAGCTCGAGTTTGCCATGTTCTTTTTTTGTGGATGCTACTTGTGTTAATGTAAGTCGAACGAAGGGAAAAACTGTTTTTAAGTGGATCACTTTTTGTTTTCCCCTTGCTTCTCAATTTAATAATGCTATAGACAGTGTCCGCAAGATCCATACCCGAGCACCTCTTTTCAAGTTCAAAAGCATTTGCATGAGACTCTTCAAGTAAGCAAAAAATCATTCCAACCTGCGTCTCGCTCCTCTCTAGATGACCCTCCTTACTTTTTAACCGTATTGCCATCTCGTTTGTGGTGTCTTTGAGAATGCTACATTGGGTTTTTAGATCGTTTATCTCAATGTCCTTGCGTTTTATCTCCTCGATTGACTTCATATAGTTGTCAATTAAATGCTCATGTGCAACCATCAATTCTTTCAATGCAACTGTAGCACTGTCGTTTACTCCGCTCTTTAACTGGTCCATCATGTCACAACTGATTGACAACTTTGGTGGAACAGATGGTATAAACACACGACTCCTTGTACGGTGGTATAATGACCTCACACTGTGTTTGGAAAGATCTACAGCGTCACGTTTGCCACCATATCTGGTTGACTTCATGAGTTCACCATATGCACTGAATGATGTATCCTTTGGTAACTCACTGGTTTTGGGAGGTTCAGACTGATTATACCCTTGTGATGCACTCTCTTGTACTGATTGAGGTGCAGACTGATGGTCTGTCCCACCTCAAACATCTGCTTCACCCATATTTGCTTTGGAATTATCCATACCATTCACCTTTTATTGTTTATGTGCTGAATCAGATGCACCTACACTATATTTTGTGAAATCAACATAAAAAAATGTCGGTATTCCTTTAATAAAATTAACCTTGTTAGATTCGTTAATCCTGTTAAACACTTTATTCCCTCCGTCACAAAAATCCTTTTTTGGCATTGAAGGCTCTGCATCCCGTATGTCGATACCCTTACATTTTGTTGTATTTGTATTTGCCACAACAGGCATACTCGTCATTGTCCTCGACGCTCTTGGTCTCCTTTGAATATCAATGTCAATTTCAGTTATGTTTGATCGTGAGCCAATGGTTTCCACATCAATCACATACTTGTCTATTACCTAAGTTAACAAAATTATACAAAAAGATATACATAAGTAGTTGTTAGTTTAATGAATTACATTAGATAATTAAGGTGATATATAGCTTAACGGGTCGCATGTCTGTTTGTTGGAATGCCTTTTTTACCTTTCGTATGTCCCACCTTACAAACAATGGTTTGTCTTTGTCCTCTGGATCATCGGACTCTATAAATGTGGTAACCTCATAAAACTAGTACTGAAATGTACAAACAGTGTAGTATGTTATTAGTTACAAAAAATGAAAATCACCATTAACATAATTCAATTTTTCACAATTACCATCAACAAGGGAACACATCCTATTGTTGTGGATGGCCTGCTTACCTTTGCTATAATTGACTCCGTTAGCCATTCATAAATAGCCAATGCCCAATTGTATTTGTTCATCTCATCAATGCTGGACATTAGCTTTGCAAGGAACCATGGGACAGATGTTTCGATATTTGGAAAAAAAATAGAGTTACACAATAGAACACACATTAGTTGTGTAACCCTATCCACATCTACAGTGTTAACCATCTCTAATCTACTAATGGTCTTACGTTCCACTTGAGTTTTTTGTAGCTGTCCTCTACTCAGAATACAAGTATTTAAGATACCAATATCTACTTGTTGATTACTAGATATATCTATCATATCACCCAAACAAGGTACACCATATATCTTAGTTACCCATATAGGGGTCAACTTCACGTGCTTTCCACCAAACACAAATGTTCCAGTAGGAGCGTGATAGCACCGAATAATTCTGATGATGTCCAAATCAGATTTACGATGCTTGGTCGTTGGAACAAGCCCTTGATTGTACATATCAAATAGGGCATAAAACGGTATATTCATTATTGAGTTAACATGCGATGAACTAAGGCTGCCCGCTTTGAACAACATCAATGAACGACCAAATGATATCATGTTAGATCGAAATTGATCGGTTGTGACGATAGCAAAATCGCCATCTATTTGTACCTATCGCAAAAGAAATCTATTTGTGGTTATGATATAGAAATAATTTTTATTTTATTGTAACATTTTTTCACTTGATTTGTTTTGTTCAAACATATGAACATATACCATGGCGGAGGCATGGCTTTTACCCTGTGCAACAGATTTAGATCTCTTTGTACCCTTCTTATCATTCAACATTTTTTCATCACGTATCTCAGGGTGCAGAACATTGTTTACCACTGCAAGGTCGACCTGTTTATTATATTCAAATTTTAGTGCAAAATTATCCCACAAAGTAACTTTAGTAATATACATACAGTTTACATATGCATGATCAGTTTTAAATTACCCTGCTTTTCAGGATACTTAAACGTGGACTTCTTCTTCTGTTGAGTAATTCTTGTTACCCTTCATGTATCATTTAACATAAGTGATTACCACTTGGAAATTCACGTTGAGATACAAGTTAACTGTATTTATACATAAAAATAAAAAGATATAAAATATGAATAAATAGGGAACCCAAATGTATTTATACATTGATACATAAAGATAAAACCTTGTTGTAATAGATGGTCACACAACATATCAATAATATGCAATAATAACTGTTAATTACACTATTAATCCATTGTACATATCTAATATAATACCAATTTTCTCTATAAGTAATGAACAAAGATTAGAAACAGATACATATATGGTCCTATCGTAATGACTTTTATGTACTAATAACTTTCATTTTATCTATTTATTCACTTTTTATACTAAATGAAAGATCATTTTTGTCAGATATTTTGATATTTATCAAATATTCAACTCATAAAATCGTCCACACATGTTCCATTGCATACTAGTCAAAACAGGTATTAAAAATCTATTTTATGTTGGCAAGTATCCATTCATAAAGTATTTAACACATATACGGATACATATGAGTTATATTTGTTTCAAGTGTATTACATAATCAATTGGGAATTTATTGGAATCATCACACGCAAAACCACATTATAATATATATATATATATATATATGGATGCGGTGAGTTCATTCCAAAAATATTAATTTGAAAATTAACTACATGTACATAATGTGTTTTGTGACGTTCATTCAGTTTCAAACTTGACACATGTGAACCTATATATTTATGCCTCAATACGTTGACTAGTATATATTATTATTGTATATGACCAATATGTGACACAACAATATATACCCACAAATAAGGTGTTATTATACTAACTGTTTATGAGTTGTTACTCACTGTTTATTCATGGTGTGAGACATATTATTGTTTAGTAAAAGTATAAAATTTCATTCATTTTTTCATCTATTTTATTACATATGTGTAAGGCATTATTGGCTTGATGCATATTATTCCACATCAATAATACTTAATCCCCAAAAATTAGGGCTTCGAACAAGATGGATAGTGAAAATAATAGTTAATAGATTGTAAATCCATTTCATACTTCAAAAAAATGTTAAGGTACCTGTTCTCTCTCGTTGTCCATTCCCATTAAAGTGGTTTAACCTTGTTGATTTATTCTCTTACGCTTGTGCAAGGTTTTGTCAAGATTCTCTGTTTATATCCTACTTAACACTGAGCAATGGAGTAAGAAATCAACTTGTGATTTCAATCCGTCGGATGATAATGGTACCATATCTGTTTTCGTGCTAATTAGCACCAAGATTGCAGTCGTCAAGCTGTTTGGTATATTAACTTTTAATTAGTTGTGTATTTATGATTTCCAATATTATTACTGTCTTTATTACATATGCATACGATTCAAATTTCTGAAGACGAAATTATAATTCCCAGTAAATACGGAAACATAATAATATTCAAAATTGGAGCCGGAACTAATATGACATTATATGTGTGTTACTATGAACGTATTCACTTTGATCCAGTAGATATATTAAGATTTATAATGAATCTAATTACACTTTTGCATTTTATGATGTGTAGATAACAATTTATATCATGTTATGTAACAAAATTTGAAACACTCGCATCAAATTAATCTCACCCATTAATATTGTATTTGGATATTTAATATACCATACATTAATCATTCAAGATTACATATACAAAAAACTCCATTGGTTCAATTAGAAAAAAAAATCCGAAATGGATTAGTAGTTCATTAGATGAAGAGTAGCACAAAAATAAGTAACATTGATTCAATTTCAAAAGTGCTTACGCGATAGCACTTCCTAAAAAAACATCAAACAAAAAAAATGTGTCTTAATCACTTAAACTAAATATAAACAAAAGAAACCATTGGATTAATTTTATTTAACAAACCTTCCTAATTTTCCCCTTCATTAATATTGCCGCCACTCTCTACTTTGACTTTAGCTCTTTCACAATAGTTAACACAAGCTCCACTTTCTCCGAATAGAATTCAAATTCTTTCACCATCAAAGCTTTTAGTTTCTTTGCAAAATATGCCCTTTTTTCTTCATCAAAACCCCCCTAAATCAATGCCGGGAATTCCACCACTACCAGCTATAGTCACGATCTTACCCAAGCAATCATTTGCAATAGTAATAAACTTTGAATTTTCTTCGACTTCCACTTCCTGTTTTACAATGCCTTTTTCTTTGTTAGTAGTGGATTGATTTTGACCCACCCAAATCTTTTCACATAATTCAAATAATTCAAGGCCATGGGTTCCATTCTTCTTACCTCCCTTGATAGCATTTGTGTACTTATTCCTCACCCTCCGAATCTTCTCAGATATTTGCCTGTGGGTTACCGGAAAATAAATGAATGGCTTAATCAAATCCATAAATTCTCTGTGTCATGGTATTGTCATGCCACTCACCACCACCCATTTGGCAACACTTTGGACCTAATTAATTAATGCCTAATAATAATAATAATAATAATAATAATAATAATAATAATAATAATAATAATAACAATTCCTCTTAATTAATACCCCTAAACCTAAACCTAATATTAATAATAATAATTCATACATACATTTTGGGTGATGGCCTCACCCTCTTCATTTCCGTTAGACAAGGTATCCTTACCGGCAAAATCACTTTTTAAAACTTTTTAACAATTTGTTACTGATCCACCTAACATATATTAATGACACACGACACAATGATAAGGGAAAAACAAAATTATTGTTAAAATAAGGATGGAAAGCAATTAGATGCAACAAATAAGGGCTTTAAACACAACACAAAACTGATACGACTTGATTCCTATATGGCACAAGTTGCTTATGGGTCAATGAGTTTGAGCAAAAATAACTGATATGTACCAAATTTTTGTTATCGAGTATGTACAAACTTTCGAATTTGGGTCATGGGTTGCCTTGTTAGACACATTTAAATTAACAAGTAACCTTAGTACATTACATGCATATACAGCACGAACCCGATATATATAACATATATACATGCTTTAAACATAGCAAGAAAAATGACATGGGCCATATATTACACAACTCCTTGCATGTGGAATATGATGCTCAAAGCAATTTTTTTAAACAGGTCTTGATATCACATAACAAAACCACGTAATTTTTCATATAAATTTGATTTCACATAACACGAGATGTTGTCGAGCAAACCAACCAACAAAAAGAAAGCGCAGTTCTATGAGACGTGAAAAACTCCATTGGTTTAATTAGAAAAAAAATCGAAATGGATTAGTAATTCATTGGATAAAGAGTAGCACAAAAATAAGTAACGTTGGTTCAATTTGAAAAGTGCTTACGCGATAGCAGTTCCCAAAAAAACACCCAACAAAAACAGTGTGTCTTAATCACTTAAACTAAATATAAACAAAAGAAACCGTTGCATTAATTTTATTTTACTAACCTTTTTAATTTCCCCTTTCATCAATATTGCCGCCACTCTCTACTTTGACTTGAGCTCTTTTACAGTAGTTGATACAAGCTTCCACTTTCTCGGAGTATATTTCAAATTCTTTCACCATCAAAGCTTTTAGTTTGTTTGCAAAATATGCCCTCTTTCCTTCATCAAAAACAGCCAAATCAATGCCGAAAATTCCACCACTACCACCTATAGCCATGATCTTACCCAAATAATCATTTGCCGTAGTAATAAAATATGTATTTTATTCGACTTTCGCTTCCTGTTTGATAATGCCTCTTTTTTTGTTATTAGTGGATTGATTTTTATCCACCCAAATCTTTTCACATAATTCAAATACTCAAGGTCATGAGGTCCGTTCTTGTTACCTCCCTTGATAGCATTTGTGTAGTTATTCCTCACCATACGAATCTTTTTGGATATTTGTCTATGGGTTACTGGGAAAGAAATGAATAGCTTAATCAAATCCGTAAATTCTCTATGTCATGGCATTGTCATACCACTCACCACCACCCATTTGGCAACACTGTGGATCTAATTAATTAATGCCTAACAACAACAACAACAACAATAATAATAATAATAATTCCTCTTAATTAATCCCCCAAACCTAATAATATAATTCACACATACATTTTGGGTGGTTGCCTCACCCTCTTCACTTCCGTTTGATAAGGTCTCCTCATCAGCAAAATCACTTTTTAAAGCAAATTTAACAATGTCTTACTGATCCACCTAACATATAATAATGACACAAGATACAACGATAAGGCAAACACAAAATTATGGGCAAAATAAGGATGGAAACCCATTAAATGTAACAAATAAGGTCTTTAAACACGACATAAAACTGAAACGACTTGATTCCTATAAGGTAGATATTGCTTACGGGACAATGAATTTGAGCAAAAATCATTGATATGCACCGATTTTTAGTTATCGAGTATGTATAAATTTTTGGATTTGGGTCATGGGTTGCTTACCTAATATATATATATATATATAACATATATACATGCATTAAACATTGCAAGAAAAATAACATAAACCATATACTACACATCTTTTTGCATGTTGAATATGATGCATCAGAACAATTTTTTTAAACAGGTCTTGATACCACATAACATAAACGCGGAATTTTTCATGTAAATTCGATACCACATAACACGAGATGCTACTGAGCATAAACCAACCATCAGAAAGAAAGCGCACTTTTATGAGACGTGAAAAACTCCATTAGTTCAATTAGAAAAAAAATCCGAAATAGATTAGTAATTCAATAGTTGAAGAGTAGTAAAAAAATAAGTAATGTTGGTTCAATTTCAAAAGTGCTTTTGCGATAGCACATCCAAAAAAAATCCAACAAAAACAGTGTGTCTTAATAACTTAAACTAAATATACACAAAACAAACTATTGCATTAATTTAATTTAACTAACCTTCGTAATTTTTCCTTTCATCAATATTGTCACCACTCTCTAGTTTGAGAGCTCTTTCACAACAACTGACACAATCTCCACTTTCTTGGAGTATAGTTCAGATTCTTTGCTATCAAAGCTTTTAGTTTTTTAACAAAATATGACATTTTCCCTACATCAAAAACCCTCAAATCAATGCCGGGAATTCCATCACTACCACCTATAGACAAGATCTTACCCATGTAATCATTTGCAATAGCAATAAACATTGAATTTTCTTCGACTTTCGTTTCTTGTTTTATAATGCCTCTTTCTTTATTATTAGTGGATTAATTTTGATCCACCCAAATTTTGCACATAATTCCAATACTGCGAGGTCATGGGGTCCGTTCTTCTTACCACCCTTGATAGCATTTGTGTACTTATTCCTCACCCTCCGTATCTTCTCAGATATTGGCCTGTGGGTTGCCGGGAAAAAAATGAATGGCTTAATGAAATCCATAAATTCTCTGTGTTGTGGCATTGTCATACCACTCACCACCACTCATTTGGTAACACTATAGACCTAATTAATTAATGCCTAATAATAATAGTAATAATAATTCCTCTTAATTAACACCCCCTAAATCTAATAATAATAATTCATACATACATTTTGGTTGGTGGTCTCACCTTCTAAACTTCGGTTTGACAAGGTCTCTTGAAAAGCAAAATATTTTTTTAAAGCAACTTAACCTAACATATAATAATGACACACAACACAACGATAAGGAAAATACAAAATTATGGCTAAAATAAGGACGAAAACCCATTAGATGTAACAAATAATGTCTTTAAACATGACACAAAACATATACGTCTTGATTCTTATACGGCATAAGTTACTTACGGGTCAACGAGTTTGAGCCAAAATCATTGATGTGCACCAATTTTTTGTTACCGAGTACGTACAAATTTTTGAATTTGGGCCATAGGTTGCTTTGTTAGACACATTTAAATTAACAAGTAACCTTAGTACATTACCTGCATATGCATCACGAACTTGATATATATAACTTATATACAAGCTTTAAACATGGCAAGAAAAATGACATAAACCATATACTACACATCTCTTTGCATGTTGAATATGATGCATCAGAGCAATTTTTTAAAACATGTCTTGATACCACATAACACAAACACTCAATTTTTCTTATAAATTGAATACCATAACACGAGATGCTGCTGAGCATAAACCAACCATCAGAAAAAAAAAAAAACCGCACTTCTGGGAGACGTGAAAAACTCCATTAGTTCAATTAGAAAAAAAAATCAAAATGGATTAATAATTCATTGGATGAAAAGAGGCACAAAAATATGTAACGTTGGTTTAATTTCAAAACTGCTTTCGCGATAGCATTACCTAAAAAAAATCCAACAAAAACAGTTTGTCTTAATCACTTAAACTAGATATAAATAAAAGAAACCATTGCATTAATTTTATTTAACTAATTTTCCTAATTTCCCCTTTCATCAATATTGCCGCCACGCTTTACTTTGACTTGAGCGCTTTCCAAAAAATTGACACAAGCACCACTTTTTCGAACTAGAGTTCAAATTCTTTCACCATCAAAGATTTTAGTTTCTTAACAAAATATGCCCTCTTTCCTTCATCAAAAACCCCCAAATTAATGCCAGGAACTCCACCACTACCAACTATAGACATGATCTTACCCATGTAATCATTTGCAATTGCAATAATCTTTGAATTTTCTTCGACTTCCACTTCCTGTTTTATAAAGCCTCTTTCTTTGTTATTAGTGGATTGATTTTGATCCACCCAGATCGTTTCACACTTAAATACTTTAAGGTCATGGGGTCAGCTATTCTTACCTTCCTTGATAGCATTTGTGTACTTATTCCTCACCCTCCGAATCTGCACAGATATTTGCCTTTGGGTTACCGGGAAAGAAATGAATGACTTAATCAAATCCGTAAATTATCTGTGTCGTGGGATTGTCATACCACTCACCACCACCCATTTGGCAACACTGCGGACCAAATTAATTAATGGCTAATAATAATAATAATAATAATAATAATAATACCCCCTAACCTAATAATAATAATTCATACATACATTTTGGGTGGTGGCCTCATCCTTTTCACTTTCGTTGGACAAGATCTCCTCAACAGCAAAATCACTTTATAATGCAATTTAACAATGTGTCACTGATCCACCTAACATATAATAATGACACACGACACAAAGATAAGGCAAACACAAAATTATGGCTAAAATAAGAAAGAAAATCCATTAGATGTAACAAATAAAGGCTTTAAATACGACACAAAATTGATACGACTTGATTCCTACAAGGCATAAGTTGCATACGGGTCAATGAATTTGAGCAAAAATCATTGGTTTTGGGTCATGGGTTGCTTTTCTTTATACACATTTTAATTAACAAGTAACCTTAGTATATTACATGCATATGCAGCACGAACATGGTATATATAACATATATACATGCTTTAACCATTGTAAGAAAAATGATATAGACCATATACTACACATCTCTTTACATGTTGAATATAATGCATGAAAGCAATTTTTTCAAACAGGCCATGATATCACATAAAACAAACACGCCATTTTTTATATAAATTCGATACCATATAACACGAGATGCTACCGAGTATAAACCAACCATCAGAAAGAAAGAGCACTTTTTATGAGATGTGAAAAACTCCATTAATTCAATTAGAAAAAAAAATCTGAAATGGATTCATAATTTATTGGATGAAGAGTATAACAAAAATAAGTAACATTGGTTCAATTTTAAAAGTGCTTTTGCGATAGCACTTACCAAAAAAACATCCACTAAAACAATGTGACTTAATCACTTAAACTACATTTAAACAAAACAAATCCTTGCAATAATTGACACAAGTTCTACTTTCTCGGAGTAGAATTCAAATTCTTTTACCATCAGAGTTTTTAGTTTTTTTTGCAAAATATGCCATTTTTCCTTCTTCAAAAACCCCCAAATCAATGCCGGGAATTCCAACACTGTGGACCTTATTAATTAATGCCTAATAATAATAATAATAATAATTCCACATTATTAATACCCCCAAACCTAATAATAATAATTTATACAAACATTTTCGGTGGTAGCCTCACCCTCTTCATTTTCGCTTGACAAGGTTTTCTCACTAGCAAATTCACTTTTTAAAACAATTTAACAATGTGTTACTGATCCACCTAATATATAATAATGACACACGATACAACGATGAGGCAAACACAAAATTATGGCTAAAATAAGGACAAAAAGCCATTATATGTGACAAATAAGGGCTTTAAACACGACACAAAACTGATACGACTTGATTCCTATAAGGTACAATTTTCTTACGTGTCAATGAGTTTAAGCAAAAATCATTGATATGCACCAGTGTTTTGTTATTGAGTACGTAATTTGGGGCATGGGTTGCTTTGTTTGACACATTTAAATTAACAAATAACCTTAGTACATTATGTGCATATGCAGCACAAACGTGAATATATAACATATATACATGCTGTAAACATGACAAGAAAAATGAGATGGACCATATACGACACATCTCTTTAAATGTGGAATATGATGCGTCAGAGCAATTTTTTTAATCAGGTCATGATATCACATAACAGAAACACGCAATTTTCCATATAAATTTGATACCACATAACACGAGATGCTGCCAAGGATAGACCAACCATCAAAAAGAAAGCGCAATTCTGTGAGACGTGAAAAACTCCATTGGTTCAATTAGAAAAAATAAACCCCGAATTGGATTAGTAATTCATTGTATGAAGATTAACACAAAAATAAGTAACGTTGGTTCAACTTAAAAAGTGATTTCGCGATAGCACTACCCTCCAACAAAATCAGTGTGTTTTAATCTTTTAAAATAAATATAAACAAAAGAAACCATTGCATTAATTTTATTTAACTAACCTGCCTAATTTTCCCTTTCATCAAAATTGCCGCCACTCTCTACTTTTACTTGAGCACTTTCACAACAGTTGACACAAGCTCTACTTTTTCGAAGTAGAGTTCAAATTCTTTCACTGTCAAAGCTTTTAGTTTGTTTGCAAAATATGCCCTATTTCCTTCATCAAAACTTTCCTAAATCAATGCTGGAAATTCAACCACTACCACCTATAACCATGAACTTACCCAAGTAATCATCTGTAATAGTAATAAACTTTAAATTTTCTTCGACTTTTGCTTCCAGTTTGATAATGCCTCTTTCTTTGTTATTAGTTGATTGATTTTGATCGACCCAAATCTTTTCACATAATTCAACTAGTTCAAGGTCATGGGGTCTGTTCTTCTTACCTCCCTTTATAACATTTGTGTATTTATTTCTCAGCCTCCGAATCTTCTCGGATATTTGTCTATGGGTTACCGGGAAAAAAATGGATGGCATAATCAAATCCATAAATTCTCTGTGTCATGGCATTGTCTTACCACTCACCACCACCCATTTGACAACATTGTTGACCTAATTAATTAATGCCTAATAATAATAATAATAATTCATCTTTATTAATACCCCAAACCTAATAATAATAATTCAAACATACATTTTCGGTGGTGCCCTCACCCTCTTCATTTCCATTTGACAAGGTTTCCTCACTAGTAAATTCACTTTATAAAGGAATTTAACAATGTGTTATTGATCCACCTAACATATAATAATAATACACGACACAGCGATAAAGCAAATACAAAATTATGGCTAAAATAAGGACGGAAAGCCATTAGATGAGACAAATAAGGGCTTTAAACACGACGCAAAATTGATACGACTTGATTCCTATAAGGCACAAGTTGCTTATGTGTCAATGAGTTTGACCAAAAATCATTGATATGCACCAGTTTTTTATTATCGAGTACGTACAAACTTTTGGATTTGGGTCACTGGTTGCTTTGTTAAACATATTTAAATTAGCAAGTAACCTTAGTACATTACGTGCATATTCAGTACGAACGTGATCATATAACATATATACATGCTTTAAACATGGCAAGAAAAATTAGATGGACCATATACTACACATCTCTTTGCATGTGGAATATGATGTATCAGTGCAATTTTTTAAATCAGGTCTTGATATCGCATAACACAAACACACAATTTTTCATATAAATTTAATACCACATAACACGAGATGCGGCCAAGCATAAACCAACCATTAGAAAGAAAGCGCACTTCTGTGAGACGTGAAAAACTCCATTCATTCAATTAGAAAAAAAAACTGAAATGGATTAGTAATTCATTGGATGAAGATTAATAAAAAAAATAAGTAACGTTAATTCAATTTCAATTTCAAAAGTGCTTTCGCGATAGCACAACCCAAAAAATATCCAACAAAAATAATGTGTCAATCACTTAAACTAAATATAAACAAAAGAAACCATTACATTAATTTTATTTAACTAACCTTCCTAATTTTCCCCTTTATCAATATTGCTGCCACTCTTTAATTTGACTTGAGCTCTTTCACAACAGTTAACACAAGCTCCACTTTCTTGAGGTAGAGTTCAAATTCTTTCACCATCAAAGGTTTTAGTTTGTTTGCAAAATATGCCATCTTTCCTTCATCAAAACCCAACCAAATCAATGCTAGGAACTCTACCACTACCACCTATAGCCACGATCTTACCCAAGTAATCATTTGCAATAGTAATAAACTTTAAATTTTCTTCTACTTCCGCTTCCTATTTTATAATGCATCTTTCTTTGTTATTGGTGGACTGATTTTGATCCACCCAAATCTTTTAACATAATGTAAGTACTTCAAGGTCATGGGGTCTGTTCTTCTTATCTCTCTTGATAGCATTTTTGTAGTTATTCCTCACCCTTCGAATCTTCTCGGATATTTGCTTGTAGCTTACCAGGAAAGAAATGAATGGCTTAAAAAAATTCATAAATTCTCTGTGTTGTGGCATTCTCATAGCATGCACCACCACCCATTTGGCAACAATATGGACCTAATTAATTAATGCCTAATAATGATGATGATGATGATGATGATGATGATGATGATGATAATAATAATAATAATAATAATAATAATAATAATAATAATAATAATAATAATAATTCTTAATTAATACCCCCAAACCTAATAATAATAATTCATACATACATTTTGGGTGGTGGCCTTACCCACTTCAATTCTGTTTGACAAGGTCTCCTCAACAGCAAAATCACTTTTTAAAAATCATTGATATGCACTAATTTTTTGTTATTGGTTTCTTTTTTAGACCCATTTAAATTAATAAGTAACTTTAGTACATTACATGCATATGCAGCACGAACCTGATATATATAACATATACATGCTTTAAACATAGCAAGGAAAATAACATAGACCATATACTACACATCTCTTTGCATGTTGAATATTATACATCAGAGCAATTTTTTTAAACAGGTCTTGATATCACATAACACAAACATGCCATTTTTTATATAAATTCGATACCACCTAACACGAAATGCTGCCGAGCATAAACCAACCATCAGAAAGAAACTGAACTTCTATGAGATGTGAAAAACTCCATTGGTTTAATTGGAAAAAAAAATTCCGAAATGGATTAGTAATTCATTGGATGAAGAGTAGAACAAAATTACGTAACATTGGTTCAATTTAAAAAGTGATTTCGCGAACTTCATAAAAAAACATCCAACAAAAATAGTGTGTCTTAATCACTTAAACTACATTTAAACAAAAAAAGCCCTTGCATTAATTTTATTTAACTAACCTTTCTAATTTTCCCATTCATTTATATTGCCACCACTCTCTACTCTGACTTGAGCTCTTTCACGACAACTGACACAAGCTCCATTTTCTGGGAGTAGAGTTCAAATTCTTTCAGCATCAAAGTTTTTAGTTTATTTGCAAAATATGCCCTCTTTCCTTCTTCAAAAACCCCAAAATCAATGCCAGGAATCCCAACACTACCACCTATAGCCATGATCTTACCCAAGTAATCATTTGCAATGGTAATAAACTTTGAATTTTTATCGACTTCTGCTCCCTGTTTTATAATGCCTCTTTCTTTTTTATTAATGGATTGATTTTGATCTACCCAAATCTTTTCACATAATTCAAATACTTCAAGGTCATGGGGTCAGTTCTTTTTACCTCCATTGAAAACATTTGTGTACTTATTCCTCACCTCCAAATCTTCTCGGATATTTGTCTATGGGTTACCGGAAAAGAAATGAATGGCATAAACAAATCCATAATTTCTCTGTGTCATGGCATTGTCTTACCACTCATCACCACCTATTTACTAACACTGTTGACCTAATTAATTAATGCCTAATAATAATAATAATAATAATAAAAATAATAATAATAAGAATCATAATTCCTCTTTATTAATACCCCCAAACCTAATAATAATAATAATTCATAAATACATTTTCAGTGGTGGCCTCACCCTCTTCATTTTCGTTTGACAAGGTTTTCTCACTAGCAAATTCACTTTTTAAAGAAATTTAACAATGTATTACTGATCCACCTAATATATAATAATGACACACGACACAACGATGATGCAAACACAAAATTATGGCTAAAATAAGGACGGAAAGCCATTAGATGAGACAAATAAGGGCTTTAAACACGACACAAAACTGATACGACTTGATTCTTATAAGGCACAAGTTGCTTACGTGTCAATGAGTTTGAGCAAAAATCATTGATATGCACCAGTGTTTTGTTATCGAGTACATACAAACTTTCGGATTTGGGTCATGGGTTGTTTTGTTAGACATATTTAAATTAGCAAGTAACCTTAGTACATTACATGCATATGCAGCACGAACATGATCATATAACATATATACATGCTTTAAACATGACAAAAAAAATGAGATGGATCATAAACTACACATCTCTTTGCATGTGGAATATTATGCATCAGAGCATTTTTTTAAATCAGGTCTTGATATCGCATAACACAAACACGCAATTTTTCATATAAATTCAGTACCACGTAACACGATATGCTGCCAAGCATAAACCAACCATTAGAAAGAAAGCGCACTTCTGTGAGACGTGAAAAACTCCACTCGTTCAATTAGAAAAAAAAACTGAAATGGGTTGGTAATTCATTGGATGAAGATTAACACAAAAATAAGTAACGTTTGCTCAATTTCAAAAGTGCTTTCACGATAGCGCTACCAAAAAAAATCCAACAAAAATAATTTGTCTTAATCACTTAAACTAAATATAAACAAAAGAAACCATTGCATTAATTTTATTTAACTAACCTTCCTAATTTTCCCCTTCATCAATATTGTCGCCACTCTCTACTTTGACTTGAGCTCTTTCACAACCGTTGACACAAGCTCCACTTTCTCGAAGTAGAGTTCAAATTCTTTCACCATCAAAGGTTTTAGTTTGTTTGCAAAATATGCCATCTTTCCTTCATTAACACCCCCCCCCCCCCAAAAAAAAAAAATCAATGCTGGGAATTCTACCACTACCACCTATAGCCATGATCTTACCCACGTAATCATTTGCAATAGTAATAAACTTTTAATTTTATTCGACTTTCATTTCCTGTTTTATATTGCCTCTTTCTTTGTTATTAGTGGATTGATTTTGATCGACCTAAATCTTTTTACATAATTCAAATACTTCAAGGTCACAGGGTCCGTTCTTCTTACGTCCATTGATAGCATTTTTGTAGTTGTTCCTCATCCTTTGAATCTTCTCGAATATTTGCTTGTGGGTTACCGGGAAAGAAATGAATGGAATCAAATCCATAAATTCTCTGTGACGAGTAACGGTTTGTGCTTAGAATTAAAATCCATGTACCCCTTCATTATCCCATGTTTGTCGTCATCTGTAAACTTCTGTTCAAACTTCGAACTCGGCGAATTTCCAGTGATACCTGCTTGCAACTTTATCATCTTCCATCTTCCTTGGTGGGCACTTGAAATGTCCTCATCCTTTTCCTCCTCTAGTAACCTCTTTGACAATTGAGTTTTGGTGGTGCTTTTAACTTATTTTTGTTGAGAGGCTGAAGAAGAAGATTCTGATGATGAAGACCACGGTAACAATGAAACCTTGTTGGTGGTGATGTTAACTTCTTTATGTTGATAGGAGAAGGAAAAAGATGATGATGTTGATAAGCACAAAGGAAATGAAATCTTATTGGTGGTGGTGGAGTTAACTTCCTTTTGTAGAAGAAGAAGAAGAAGAAGAAGAAGAAGAAGAAGAATCAAACCTCTGTGCAGCCATTATAAAAATAAAAATAAAAAGCAAGGGAGGGAAATGGTTATTCATGAGAGGGGAAGAAGAGCCCTCAAATAGTCAGTTCTTTGCAATGTCGATTGGAATGTAGGTGGTAGTATTCTTTTGGAGTGTAGGTGAGCAAGAATTTTACTTGATGTAGTGAATATCCACCCCCCTTTGCTTTGGGCTCTTAAGTCTAAAAATAACATGGATTAAGAAAATTTTCAGACGAAGGATTTAAATGGTGAAGAGATAGATTTTTCAGACTTAATGGATTTTCAAACAATAAAGGTCTTGTAACTATTTTTACAGGATAATATTTTGTGGATTTTCAAACAACAATATATATTTTTTATATTAAAATACGTTATTAGCATCCGAAATGCAATTTAAGTGGGTCAGCCTTGTAACTATTTTTACAAACCAATAGTTTATGAATTTTCAAACAACAATATATATTGTTTTTATTAAAATATATTATTAGTATCCGATATACAATTTAAGTGCGTCGGTCTTGTAATTATTTTTATGGGACGACATTTTATAGATTTTCAAACAACAATATATATTTTTTATATTAAAATATATTATTAATATTTAAGCCTTACAAATGAAATTTTTAATTCACAATCCTGTGACGTAATTCAATATAGCGGCATTCACTTATAAATTTTAGAAAATATTTTTAAAAGTAAATAAAAGCACCTAAGAATCAAATTAAATTCAGCTCACAAACTAGTTGTGCGTAGACATAGTTTGATCCAATTATCTAGAATCTACTCCTCTCTCTCATCATGCACACCACCTACTCCCCTCCTTGATAAGGCAATTTTGTTTCCCTTTTGACATGACTACACAGCAGCGGGCTATAATTTATACATATAATTATAATCAGTATTATAATTAGTTATTCCTATTATAATTTTTATATAATGTCAGTTATTTACTTGTTATAATTATGATTATAATTTTATATGTTAAAATTATTTTTCAGTTTAGTTCTACTTGTTATAATTTTATATATGTGCAAAAAGGCTAAGTAAAATAAACACTAAAAACAATGTACTATGCTGATAAATCGCAATAAAAACTTTAATTAAAACAAAGAATAAAAAGCGCTAGGGGTATCTATAAGTTTCAGGCAACACAATGGGCAATTCGGTAGACCAGGAACCCTTTTCTAATTAATTTTTCTTTAAAAATCAACCTATGATCCATGAGAAAATTTATCTCATACACTTGTATTTTTCATAATAATTCACGCGTATATGAATTATACTACCAATTCATATTAATTATGGAATCAATTCGCGTTACTTAATTTTACTGAAAACACTTGTTTATTAAAGTGACGGAATATTTGACACTACAAAACCTTTTATTAAAAGTGAGTTTAGAAATATTAAGTAAAGATCATAATTTAATTCAAATAAGTTAAAACGTGATTGAAATCACATTTGAATTAAAATGGGTGGTGAAAACACAAAATTGGCAATTTCGGTACCAAAAAAGTAAGAATTAAAACTATTACCAAAAATAATGTATTAAAGTTTGATATCTAAAATGATAAATAACCAATTAATTTAGAGACCACTCTCTAACTCGATCTGTTAGGATTTAGCATAAAAATAACAATTTAAACTAGTTTGGTTCTTTTGTTGAAAATATTTTATCAAATTTCTTATAATAGTATGTGATTCACATACTAGGATAATATTTTAATAAAAACCAGATTTATAATGACCTTTTAACCTATAGAAAATTAATTAGAATTGAATTCAATTCCGAAAAATTACAGCATCAACATACCCGGGCCTTACGTACCCCTAACTAACGAACTAGACAAGCATATCTAATAAATTCATGCTCAGTAAATTAATTAAATAAAACAACATATACAAGTTATAAACTTGAAAAACAATTAACAATATAAGCCAGCAAAATTTATACTAGTAATTAATAAAAGATTAATTAAAAATAAAACTTGGAATTGAAGCACTAATTTGACGCATTAAGCGAATTAATTAGGTTGTTGTTGTTTTAATGATGATGATTTATATTTTCGTACACCTAATTTAATTAGGTTTGCCATTGGGTGGGCCCATTAAGCCAATTAATTACTTGTCTTGAAAAATAACGGCTCCTTGTTGTTTCTGCTGGTTGCTATTGTTGTTGTGATGATGAAGATTGCCCACATTAAGCCAATTAATTGCTTGGCTTGAAAAAAAATAAAAAAGGGAGCATAAGTTGTTTGGTTGTAAGGTGGTTGTTGTGATGATGATGATTGCCCACTATTAACACCTCATTTTGCGACCCCCGCAAGAATTCTGATTTTTAAATAAATGAACACGCATGCATGCACGAGCATTTTTGAATGCACAAGAAAGCCGAAAGGACCCCGGATGAGGAGTTACAGAATTATCGAAAATTGTCGGAATCGAAAACCGTCAAAACTCCTGAAAACTTGTGAAAGGAGAGTTATGCATTTTGGATCATCCTTAAACTTTGAGAGTTGTTAAACATTATCAAAAGGAGTAGCATACTCGAAAATCAGCTCAATCCGACGGTCGGATCTCTGAAAATTCAAAAAATCATGAGTTTGATTCGGGTGATCAAATGAAGGTCTTCTCGAAGTAAAAATGGTTTGAAGTTTGATAAGTAGATATGCCTTATTGTGGGGAAGTTTGGTAAGTAAATAGGCCTTTTGTCGGACATGGGATCATCAAGAAACAATTTGTCTATCGTGCAATTCTGGTCGAAATGTCCTTCGGAACAAATTAAAAATAATATTGGCCTTCCCAAATTCTGATCGACCTCAAATTTAGATACAAGCTAGAAAACATTTGGAGGAAAAACATATAAAAAAATTAGAATAATCCAACGGCTAGAAGTTCAGTTCTTGAGGTTGTTGTACGCAAGTACGTTTCCTACGCGGGAATAAACTCTTCGTACCAATTCGAGGAGACCGAGTCCTTCCCGAATTCCGATCGTCTTGAAACTTTTACAGCATTTAAAAGACCTATATTGGCACTATATATCCAAAATTCAGCATGATCCAACGGTTAAAACCTGACTTTTAGTGCAAACAAGTGACCTTGTCTACAACAAGTACCTTTCCTATGCGGAAACAAACTCTTCGTACCAATTAGAACAAAAGGAGACCTTCCCGATTTCTGATCTACCTGAAATTTTTACACGATCTAGAAGACTTCTATTCCAAACACACATCCAAATATCAGGATGATCTAACGGTGGTAAGGTTTCACGATATGCTCCAAGAGTCCTAGTTGCGATATCTTTTCTTGCTCTCCAAGTATTTCTTTCAACTATAAATAGACCCCCCCTCCATTCATTATGATCATCAAAAATCAATGGAATTTCGTGGTACACACCAAGAGATCCTTATTCTCTCCATCCAAGGAGGCTCAGGTATAATTTTCTCTCTCTTCTTTTATTTATTCGTCGATTTTATAATTCATACTCTTGTTTGCATAATTTTTATTACTTAATATCTTTTCAAAACCTTTTTTCAAATTGTTTTCAAAACTGAAGGCGTATAATAAACCCTAATCCAATTCCAAAATAGTATTATTACTTTCTTACTTTTCCAAAAGCCCGGATTAACGGTATGGTTATACGAAGGAATGGACAATCGCTACATAGCTAATCTAACTCATAGATCGCAGTGTGTATGTGACAAATACTCGATTATGAGAGCATTAGCGCCATCTATACCGGTTTAATCAATAGACTATGGTATACGATCGGTCAACTCGCCTCGTATCAGATCAAATATAAGATTCCACATTGAACTAGTTTCCGAAAAGCCCAATGCTTTACAAAATCACTTGTTTCATTGTATCTATTATTACCAAATTCTTTTTTTCAAATCTCTCTCACACACACACACACACACTTATTTTTAAAATCATGGGCGAATTAAGAAACACATCGTTTTCATCCCATCCCCAAAATCCCGATTTTTAAGGCAAGCACGAAAAGCTGTAAAATAATAGCAATAGCATGCAAGAACTGAATTATAACACGCGCATATCCTACTCAAGAGACCGAAAGGGCGAATTGGGTGCCTAACACTATCCCGATTCGTAACTTAATCCCCGAACCTTTGAATCAACTGGTTTCGCATATATTGTGTATAAGAGGATATTTAGTCCATAAATACGTCTCTTTTACACAAACCTTTTTGTTTGTGTAGTAAAACAAACGGGCGACTCTTATTCTTTTTAAAATGGATTTTCAAAGCAACAAATGGAATCGCCGCCCAAGAGGACCCCCGGGCGTCGAGAACGCGGATTCTCACAGTGGGAATAAACTCTTCGTACCAATTCGAGGATACCGAGTCCTTCCCGAACTCCGATCGTCTTGAAACTTTTAGAGGATTTAAAAGATTATATATATTGGCAATATATATCCAAAATTCAGCATGATCCAACGGTGAAAACCTGAACTTTAGTGCAAACAAGTGACCTTGTCTACAACAAGTACCTTTCCTATGCGGAAACAAACTCTTCGTACCAATTAGAACAAAAGGAGACCTTCCCGATTTCTGATCGACCTGAAATTTTTACACGATCTAGAAGACTTCTATTCCAAACACACATCCAAAAATCAGGATGATCCAACGGTGGGAAGGTTTCACGATATGCTCCAAGAGTCCTAGTTGCGATATCTTTTCTTGCTCTCCAAGTATTAATTTCAACTATAAATAGACCCCCCTCCATTCATTATGATCATCAACAATCAATGGAATTTCGTGGTACACACCAAGAGATCCTTATTCTCTCCATCCAAGGAGGCTCAGGTATAATTTTCCCTCTCTTCTTTTATTTATTCGTCGATTTTATAATTCATACTCTTGTTTGCATAATTTTTATTACTTAATATCTTTTCAAAACCTTTTTTCAAATTGTTTTCAAAACTGAAGGCATATAATAAACCCTAATCCAATTCCAAAATAGTATTATTACATTCTTACTTTTTCAAAAGCCCGAATTAACGGTATTGTTATACGAAGGAATGGACTGTTGCTACATATCTAATCTAACTCATAGATTGCGGTGTGTATGTGTCAAATACTCGATTATAACAGCATTAGCACTATCTATACCGGTTTAATCAATAGACTATGGTATATGATCGGTCAACTCACCTCATATCACATCGAATATAAGATTCCACATTGAACTAGTTTCCGAAAAGCCCAATGCTTTACAAAATCACTTGTTTCACTATATCTATTATTATCAAATTCTCCTTTTCAAATCTCACACACACACACACACACACTTATTTTTAAAATCATGGGCGAATTAGGAAACACATCGTTTTTATCCCAACCCCAAAATCCCAATTTTTAAGGCAAGCACGAAAAGCTGTAAAATAATAGCGATAGCATGCAAGAAATGAATTATAACACGTGCATATCCTACTCAAGAGACCGAAAAGGCGAATTGGGTGCCTAATACCTTCCCGATTCGTAACTTAATCCCCGAACCTTTGAATCAACTGGTTTCGCATATATTGTGTATAATAGGATATTTAGTCCATAAATACATCTCTTTTACACAAACCTTTTTGTTTGTTTAGTAAAACAAACTGGCGACTCTTATTCTTTTTAAAATCGATTTTCAAAGCAACAAATGGAATCGCCGCCCACGAGGACCCCCTGGCGTCGAGAACGCGAATTCTCACAGTGGGAATAAACTCTTCGTACCAATTCGAGGAGACCGAGTCCTTCCCCAACTCCGATCGTCTTGAAACTTTTAGAGGATTTAAAAGACTTATATTGGCAATATATATACAAAAATTCAGCATGATCCAACGGTGAAAACCTGACTTTTAGTGCAAACAAGTGACCTTGTCTACAACAAGTACCTTTCCTATGCGAAAACAAACTCTTCGTACAAATCAGAACAAAAGGAGACCTTCCCGATTTATGATCGACCTAAAATTTTTACAAGATCCAGAAGACTTCTATTCCAAACACATATCCAAAAATCAGGATGATCCAACGGTGGGAAGGTTTTGCGATATGCTCCAAGAGTTCCTGTTGCGATATATTTTCTTGCTCTCCAAGTATTTCTTTCAACTATAAATAGACCCCCTCCATTCATTATGATCATCAACAATCAAGGGGATTTCGTGGTACACACCAAGAGATCCTTATTCTCTCCCTCTAAGGAGGCTCAGGTATAATTTTCTCTCCCTTCTTTTATTTATTCGTATAATTTTCTCTCCCTTCTTTTATTTATTCGTATAATAAACAATACAATTCCAAAATATTATTATTACTTTCTTACTTTTTCAAAAGTTTTATAATTCATACTCTTGTTTGCATAATTTATGAGAGCTATCACTTGATAGCTTTTCAAAACAGTATAAGATTCTTTTTCAAATTTTTTTTCAAAACCATTTTTTTTAAGGCGTGGAAACACATAAACCCTAATATCCCGAAACGAAAAGGTGTAAAGTAATTGCCTAATACAATTCCAAAAGACCGAAAGGGCGAATAACACCTTCCCGTATTATTACTTTCTTATATATTGTGTATAAGAGGATATTTAGTCTTTTTCAAAAGTTTGTTTAGTAAAACCCGACTCTTATTCTTTTTAAAATCGATCAACGGTACGAGGACCCCCTTGTTATACGTAGGAATCGATAATTGTAGAGGATTTAAAAGACGCTATATATCCAATCTAACTCGTAGATTGCGTACCTTTCCTATGGGGAAACAAACTGTGTATGTGATAAAAATTTTTACACTCTATTCCAAACAGATTATGAGAGGTGGGAAGGTTTCACTATTGCTATTTATAAGTATTTCTTTCAACTATAAATAGACCCCCCTCCATTCATTATGATCATCAACAATCAAGGTTTAACACCAAGAGATCAATAGAATTTTCTCTCCCTTCTTTTATTTATTCGTATATAATTCATACTCTTGATTTTCTATCACTTGGTCAATTTTTCAAATTATTTTTCAAAACCAAAGCCTCATATAGTATTATTACATATCGAGTATAAGATTCCACATTGAATCTGTTTTCAAAAAGTCCAATAATAGAATTTTGTATATGATCTTTACAAAATTATTTGTTTCATTACTTTACAAAATTATTTGTATCTATAATTATCAAACTCTATTTTTTTTAAAATCACACACACACACACACACTTATTATTAAAATCATGGGCGAACTAGGAAACACATCGTTTTCATCCCAACCCTAATATCCCGGTTTCTAAGGCAAGTACGAAAAGGTGTAAAGTAATAGCAATAGCATGCAAGAACTGAATTATAACACACGCATATCTTACTCAAGAGACCGAAAGGGCGAATTGGGTGCCTAACACCTTCCCGATTCGTAACTTAATCCCTGAACCTTTGAATCAACTAGTTTCGCATATATTGTGTATAAGAGGATATTTAGTCCATAAATAAATCTCTTTTACACAAACCTTTTTGTTTGTTTAGTAAAACAAACATGCGACTCTTATTCTTTTTAAAATCGATTTTCAAAGCAACAAATGGAATCGCCGCCCACGAGGACCCCCGGGCGTCGAGAACGCGAATTCTCACAGTGGGAATAAACTCTTCGTACCAATTCGAGGAGACCGAGTCCTTCCCGAACGCCGATCGTCGTGAAACTTTTAGAGGATTTAAAAGACTTATATTGGCAATATATATACAAAAATTCAGCATGATCCAACGGTGAAAACCTGACTTTTAGTGCAAACAAGTGACCTTGTCTACAACAAGTACCTTTCCTATGTGGAAACAAACTCTTCGTACCAATCAGAACAAAAGGAGACCTTCCCGTTTTCTGATCGACCTAAAATTCTTACAAGATCCAGAAGACTTCTATTCCAAACAGATATCTAAAAATCAGGATGATCCAACGGTGGGAAGGTTTCGCGATATGCTCCAAGAGTCCTAGTTGCGATATATTTTCTTACTCTCCAAGTATTTCTTTCAACTATAAATAGACCCCCCTCCATTCATTATGATCATCAACAATCAAGGGGATTTCGTGGTACACACCAAGAGATCCTTATTCTCTCCCTCTAAGGAGGCTCAGGTATAATTTTCTCTCCCTTCTTTTATTTATTCGTCAGTTTTATAATTCATACTCTTCTTTGCATAATTTCTATCACTTGATAGCTTTACAAAACACTTTTTCAAATTATTTTTCAAAACCAAAGGCGTATAATAAACCCTAATACAATTCCAAAATAGTATTATTACTTTCTTACTTTTTCAAAAGCCCGGATTAACGGCATTGTTATACGAAGGAATCGATAATCCCTATATATCCAATCTAACTCGTAGATTGCGGTGTGTATGTGATAAACACTCGATTATGAGAGCACTATTGCTATCTATACGGGGTTTAATCAATAGACTTTGGTATACGATCGATTAGTTCGCCTCATATCATATCGAGTATAAGATTCCACATTGAATCAGTTTTCAAAAAGTCCAATACTTTACAAAATCATTTGTTTCATTGTATCTATTATTATCAAACTCTATTATTTTAAAATCACACACACACACACACACTTATTTTTAAAATCATGGGCGAATTAGGAAACACATCGTTTTCATCCCAACCCTAATATCCCGGTTTCTATGGCAAGTACGAAAAGCTGTAAAGTAATAGCAATAGCATGCAAGAACTGAATTATAACACACGCATATCCTACTCAAGAGACCGAAAGGGCGAATTGGGTGCCTAACACCATCCCGATTCGTAACTTAATCCCTGAACCTTTGAATTAACTAGTTTCGCATATATTGTGTATAAGAGGATATTTAGTCCATAAATACATCTCTTTTACACAAACCTTTTTGTTTGTTTAGTAAAATAAACATGCGACTCTTATTCTTTTTAAAATCGATTTTCAAAGCAACAAATGGAATCGCCGCCCACGAGGACCCCCGGGCGTCGAGAACGCGAATTCTCACAGTGGGAATAAACTCTTCGTACCAAGGATAGGAGACCGAGTCCTTCCCGAACGCCGATCGTCTTGAAACTTTTAGAGGATTTAAAAGACTTATATTGGCAATATATATACAAATATTCAGCATGATCCAAAGGTGAAAACCTGACTTTTAGTGCAAACAAGTGACCTTGTCTACAAGAAGTACCTTTCCTATGTGGAAACAAACTCTTCGTACCAATCAGAACAAAAGGAGACCTTCCCGTTTTCTGATCGACCTAAAATTTTTACAAGATCCAGAAGACTTCTATTCCAAACACATATCCAAAAATCAGGATGATCCAACGGTGGGAAGGTTTTGCGATATGCTCCAAGAGTTCCTGTTGCGATATATTTTCTTGCTCTCCAAGTATTTCTTTCAACTATAAATAGACCCCCCTCCATTCATTATGATCATCAACAATCAAGGGGATTTCGTGGTACACACCAAGAGATCCTTATTCTCTCCCTCTAAGGAGGCCCAGGTATAATTTTCTCTGCCTTCTTTTATTTATTCGTCAGTTTTATAATTCATACTCTTGTTTGCATAATTTCTATCACTTGATAGCTTTTCAAAACACTTTTTCAAATTATTTTTCAAAACCAAAGGCGTGTAAGAAACCCTAATACAATTCCAAAATAGTATTATTACTTTCTTACTTTTTCAAAAGCCCGGATCAACGGTATTGTTATACGTAGGAATCGATAATCGCTATATATCCAATCTAACTCGTAGATTGCGGTGTGTATGTGATAAACACTCGATTATGAGAGCACTATTGCTATCTATACGGGGTTTAATCAATATAATTTTGTATACGATCGGTCAATTTGCCTCATATCATATCGAGTATAAGATTCCACATTGAATCAGTTTTCAAAAAGTCCAATACTTTACAAAATCATTTGTTTCATTGTATCTATTATTATCAAACTCTATTTTTTTTAAAATCACACACACACACACACACTTATTTTTAAAATCATGGGCGAACTAGGAAACACATCGTTTTCATCCCAACCCTAATATCCTGGTTTCTAAGGCAAGTACGAAAAGCTGTAAGGTAATAGCAATAGCATGCAAGAACTGAATTATAACACACGCATATCTTACTCAAGAGACCGAAAGGGCGAATTGGGTGCCTAACACCTTCCCGATTCGTAACTTAATTCCCGAACCTTCGAATCAACTGGTTTCGCATACATTGTGTATAAGAGGATATTTAGTCCATAAATACGTCTCTTTTACACAAACCTTTTTTTTGTTTGTTTAGTAAAACAAACTGGCGACTCTTATTCTTTTCAAAATCAATTTTCAAAGCAACAAACGGAATTGCCGCCCACGAGAACCCCCGGGCGTCGAGGACGCGGGTTCTCACAGTGGCGACTCTGCTGGGGAGATGTTAAGAGGATTAGACTCTAAACAAGAGTATAATATGCGTGGATAATTGTTTATGTTTGCATGCTTTCTTTTTGAGCCTTAGTCTTAGGATAACATAGATGCGATTTAGGTGGATACCTTGGTTCCCTTTTTGTTTGTAATAATTGTTTGAGGAAAATCTGTTCATAAATAAAAATTGAAAGTACTCGAACAAACCCTAACGCGCTTATCATAATATACCTCCATAATTGTTATTTTGCACGCACTCATTATCATCATGCATTATCGTGAGTGTGAATTTACCCCATCAACCTCGGGACCAAAGTCGTGACTAGGCCGTGGACTTGCTGGTCTACACTAGCCAAAAGCGCATGGGACCACTCTCCTTGGCCAAGTACCAAACTGAGGTATATCGAGTGACGAGAACACTCACGTACCCAGAATGTATATCAAAAGGTCCTTGCACGTACTCGCCCTTGGGGTATATAGCAAGACCTAGCCAAATAGGAGGGAGCCTTAAACCTTACCCTTTTCAACCATGCTTGCATATAGGATGCGTCAGCCTAGTACACACGATTTTCTGCATGTTTTCTTGACCGTCAGTCGTGAGATTAGTAAACAAAAGGCCTTGTCATACATACCGACTCTTGGTTTGGCAAGTACGGCCGGGGGCTGTCCAACCCTGTCCGTAGAAATTCCTCACTAAAGTTCATTAGTGAGAAATTCCCTGTCACTATTTCCATGAAAAGCAACTCTAAGAGGAGAGAACTTCCCGATTTTCAAAAAAATATTTTTTTAAATATTTCTAAAAAACCAAGTCATTTTCCAAAATGAATTTTTAAAATCGGAAGGTTATAAGGCACCTCGGGAATTCATATTCCTACCCTAAACCTATCCACGGGGCTCTCAAGTTGTTTCTGTCGGTCTATTTTCGCTAATCACCAAAAAGTGATTTTCGATTTTATTTTTCTGTTGAGTCATAGTTTTCCGAGAATTATGCAACCCATGGCAAAATATTAATTTTTTGGTTAAATCCCCGACTTCTTTCTCCTCATTCTTCGCTACACTCCGATTATCTACTGCTGGCACTGGTTGGCTAGGCTCTCAGAGATTCAAACTAGACGACTCACGAGATCAGATTCACTACCAATCACGCCTCCTCATTGTTACACCGAGCTACTACTTCATCAAACTGAGGTCGACAATACTAAGGGTAATCATGGTGAAGCTTCTTATGCAGCGGGTCCGCCGCCTAGTCCCGTTTTCCCGTAAGCTGAGGGTGGTACCTTAACCGTTGAACATCTATATCATCTAATCCATGATCTGACCCAGTTTGTAGCCATCATGAAGGATCACCAAGTGGCCACCCAAGCCCATCTTGAGCCATAATCACTGTCAGAACTCTTGCTGAACCAAACCAATTCAATCCAAATCCAAACCCAACCGAAGGCAACCAAACTCGAGACCCAGTAGCTCCACATAACATTTGCTTCCCAGTTCATATCAACATCAACCACCCACTTCCTGTGCCCTTGTCAACATCGTTGTACCACTAGCGCAAGATCCCGAAACTGTCTGGTTGAACCCTAAACATAACCAACCCATTCAAAACCATAATCCTCAAGCCATCCTTGATGTAGATCATAACAGCTCTCCGAAGACTAGCCTTACCATCATCGTTCACATACACTGAGGATGCAGATGGTATATGCACTGAGGGTGTCGACAAGAAGACCCGAACAGCTCCCTGAAAGCTAGCCTCACCATCATCGTTCATACATATTGAGGGTGCCGAGGGTACATCTACTGAGGATATCGACAAGAAGACCCGAATAGCCTCACCATCATCGTTCATTGAGGGTGCAGAGGGTATATGCACTGAGGGTTTTGACAAGAAGACTAGAATAGCTCCCCGAAGACTAGCCTCACCATCATCGTTCGTATATACTGAAGGTGCTGAGGGTACGTCTACTGAGGGTATCGACAAGAAGACCTGAACAACTCCCCTAAGACTACCCTCTCCATTTATCATTTGCACTGAGGATGGCTTATCCCACACCATCACAACCATATGGTCGTCTTATTAGCAGAATCAAAAATTCTACCTCCGAAGAATGTCGGTAAGCCTCTTGAGATTGAGGGTAAGAGTAAAAAGAAGTAACGCACATATACTCGGATAAGCTCATAGAGAATCAAGAAGAAAAGAGAAACTTGCCAAGATGGAAGCATAACACAAGATCAGCAGAATCCCAAGACGGAAGCACGCCATTTCTCTGGTGACCGATATCACCTTTCACACTCACCTATTGACCAAAAATCAATATTTGCCTTTTCACTGTTGCTATGTTCTCGAAAAATCGTCGGTCTTGCATGCATTGGCATTTTTGTAATTTCAAGTAGCGTAACATACTCCATAAATCAGGCAACTCAAGATTCGAAACCTTTTCAAAACCAAGTTTTTAAAATGTAGATGCGATGATTTAAAAAGTATGCGAATACTTGAAATGTAGGGAAGCATGGCATAAGCATTTGCATAATGCACACACATGAACACTTGCATAAGTGTACCGCGCACCAGTCCAAGAATACATAGGCACTAAGCTCTATGGCCTACCAGACAGGCTTCACCACCGCATCCTGGTATATACCTCGATGATTAGTCACACCACCATCACCGACTAGATTGTCATGAAAAGGTCACGTGCCCTTCCATAGAGGCAAGTCACTTCATAAGCCCTCCCAAAGAGTCAAATCACATCACAAATCCTCCCAGAAAGACAAATCAAATCCCAAGCCCTTTCTATAGGCACATATCCTAAACCCTTTCCACAGGCACCAATCAAAGCTCTTTCCACAGGCACCAATCCAAAACCCTTCCTACAGGAAAACTCAAGCCCTCTCCAAAACCAAAAGCCCTCTTTGTGAGGATATTAGAGAAAGATAGAGAGAAAGAATGGAACAAAAAAATTTAGCAAAACATGGGGAACAAGCCCCCACAAAAAGGACTTTTGGCCTAGCTTCTTCTCGTCCAAGAAGTTTTCAAGATACGCTTTCAAAGGTTCTCGGACTGAAAATCATAAACACAGCACAACGATCTCAAATGCGAACTTCCTAAAGCAAACATTCTCGAATCGCAAGGACGATGATGCTAAAAAAAATCTGACAAAGTGAGAAGGAACAAAATGGGTACAAGAAAAAATTGAAAGAGTAAAAAAGAGGATAAATCCCACAGTGCCAAAAGAAAAGGATATTGAAAAAATAGAAAAGAAAAAAAGATGGCAGCGAGAGCCACACCAAGAGTGACAGCTTGGCTAAAAAGCCCAGGGCTACGTCTTGGGTGAGGAAGGCTGCTGACCTCGCAAAAAAAAAAGAAAAAGAAAATAAGCTGCATCAAAAAGCTTTCAAGCAATTAAGGAGGAATAAAGGCATCAAAAAATAGAAAATGATGCAAGCACACAAAAATTCTTCTCTCACAAAGTCAGAAAATAATAAGCAGAATCGTACCTTGGTGACAAGAGGAAAATGCTATGGAAGCAAAGCAAGAGGCAAAGTCCAAAATTCATACACGAGGTTCGAGAATTGAGAGAATGTAACTCGATCTTTTCTCAAAGAAAAAGAAGCCAACCAAAAATTCTTATTTTTTTTCAAAAAAGAAGAAGATATCACACCAGAACTTTCTCTTTCTATTTCTCTATGTCCGCTCAGAGACTCTCACTCCCTCAGGAAATTAACTTTTGTCACCACATATCATCAATCACCCACATCTTAGCCCCACATCAGCATATCTCCAGCAGATCACCAACCCTCAGCCTTTATCCTAACCAGTAGAACTTAGCATATCCTCAACAAACCACCATTCATCATATCCCAAGCAGACTACTAACCCTCAACCTTTATCCTAACCAGTAGGATTTAGCATATCCTCAGCAGACCACCATTCATCATATCTCAAGCAGATTACTAACCATCAACCTTTATCCTAACTAGTAGGATTTATCATATCCTCAGTAGACCACTAATCATCATATCCCCAACAGATCATCAACCTTCAGCCTTTATCCTAATCAGTAGGAATTCTCACTTTCCCAGTAGACCATAAATTCCCATTTCCCCACCAGCCTTTATCCTAAATCACCAACACCAAAGTAGTGTCTCCAGTGGATCATCAAATGTCCCCTGCAGACCATCTTCCCCAGCCTCGCAAACACAAAGCAAAGTCCCTAATAGACCATCTGCCCTCAACCCTTCATAAGAACCAAATCATAATGAAAATCGTTGACAGAACCGTCTCTACTGATGGGAGTACATCAGCTCAACACCCCAATCAAATTGTTGAAAGAACCGTCCCTACCGATGGGAGTACATCAGCTTAACGCCCCAATCAAATTGTTGACAGAACCGTCCCTACCGATGGGAGTACATCAACTCAACGCCTCAATCAAATGGTTGACAGAACCGTCCCTACCGATGGGAGCACATTAGCTCAACGTCCCAATCAAATTATTGACAGAACCATCCCTACCAATGGGAGTACATCAGCTAAATGCCCCAATCAAATTGTTGACAGAACCGTCCCTACCGACAGAAGTACATCAGCTCAACGTCCCAATCAAATTATTGACAGAACCGTCCCTACCGATGAGAGTACATCAGCTCAACGTCCCAATCAAATTATTGACATAACCGTCCCTACTAATGGGAGTACATCAGCTCAACGCCCCAATCAAATTGTTGACAGAACCGTCCCTATCGATGGGAGTACATCAGCTCAATGCCCCAATCAAATTGTTGACAGAACCGTCCCTACCGATGGGAGTACATCAGCTCAATGCCCCAATCAAATTGTTGACATAACCGTCCCTACCGATGGGAGTACACCAGCTCAACGACCCAATCAAATCGTTGACAGAACGGTCCCTACCGATGGGAGTACATCAGCTTAATGCCCCAATCAAATTGTTTACAGAACGGTCCCTACCGATGGGAGTACACCAGCTCAACGTCCTAATCAAATTGTTGACAGAACCGTCTCTACCGATGGAAGTATATCAGCTAAACACCCAATCAAATCGTTGACAGAACCATCCCTACCGATGAGAATACACCAGCTCAACCCCTCAATCAGAATCGTTAACAGAACTGTTCCTGCCAATGGGAATACATCAGTTCAACACCAAGTCCAAAAATCGCCTATCCATTCCAAGAAGAGAGATATGCAGCATAGCACAGCATCATTTGTATTGCATTGTTTTTAAAATATCACTTGTGATTCATGCGAGCGCCGCGAAATGATGCGTTCTCGTTATCCTCCTGGTGTCTTTGCTTCACAAAGAACCCAGGTCGAGAGGGTCTGTGAACACCTCATTTTGCGACCCCGCAAGAATTCTAATTTTTAAAGAAATGAACACGCATCCATGCACGAGCATTTTTGAATGCACAAGAAAGTCGAAAGGACCCCGCATGAGGAGTTACAGAATTATCGAAAATTGTCGGAATTGAAAACCGTCAAAACTCCTGGAAACTTGTGAAAGGAGAGTTACGCATTTTGGATCATCCTCAAAATTTGAGAGTTGTTAGACATTATCAAAAGGAGTAGCATACTCGAAAATCAGCTAAATCCGACGATCGGATCTTTGAAAATTCAGAAAATCATGAGTTTGATTCGGGTGATCAAATGAAGGTCTTCTCGAAGTTAAAATGGTTTGAAGTTTGGTAAGTAGATAGGCCTTATTGTGGGGAAGAACATATTAAAAATTCAGCATTGTCGGACATGGGATCATCAAGAAACAATTTGTCTATTGTGCAATTCTAGTCGAAATGTCCTTTGGAATAAATTAAAATAAATATTAGCCTTCCCAAATTCTGATCGACCTCAAATTTGTACACAAGATAGAAAACATTTGGAGGGAAAATATATCAAAATATTAGCATAATCCAACGGCTAGAAGTTCACCTCTTGAGGTTGTTGTACGCAAGTACGTTTCCTACACGGGAATAAACGCTTAATACCAATTCGAGGAGACCAAGTCTTTCCCGAACTCCGATCGTCTTGAAACTTTTACATGATTTAAAAGACTTATATTGGAAATATATATCCAAAATTCAGAATGATCCAACGGTGAAAACCTGACTTTTAGTGCAAACAAGTGACCTTGTCTACAACAAGTACCTTTCCTATGCGGAAACAAACTCTTCGTACCAATCAGAACAAAAGGAGACCTTCCCGATATCTGATCGACCTGAAATTTTTACATGATCTAGAAGACTTCTATTCCAAACACATATCCAAAAATCAGGATGATCCAACGGTGGAAAGGTTTCTCGATATGCTACAAGAGTCCTAGTTGCGATATATTTTCTTGCTCTCCAAGTATTTCTTTCAACTATAAATAGACCCCCCCCTTCATTCATTATGATCATCAACAATTAAGGGAATTTCATGGTACACACCAAGAGATCCTTATTCTCTCCCTCTAAGGAGGCCCAGGTATAATTTTCTCTCATTTCTTTTATTTATTCGTCAGTTTGATAATTCATACTCTTGTTTGCATAATTTCTATCACTTGATAGCTTTTCAAAACACTTTTTCAAATTATTTTTCAAAACCAAAGGTGTATAATAAACCCTAATCCAATTCCAAAATAGTATTATTACTTTCTTACTTTTTCAAAAGCCCGGATTAACGGCATTGTTATACGAAGGAATCGATAATCGCTATATATCCAATCTAACTCATAAATTGCGGTGTGTATGTGATAAACACTCGATTATGAGAGCACTATTGCTATCTATACGGGGTTTAATCAATAGACTTTGGTATACGATCGGTTAGTTCGCCTCATATCATATCGAGTATAAGATTCCACATTGAATCAGTTTTCGAAAAGTCCAATACTTTACAAAATCACTTGTTTCATTGCATCTATTATTATCAAACTCTATTTTTTTTAAATCACACACACACACACACACACACACTTATTTTTAAAATCATGGGCGAACTAGGAAACACATCGTTTTCATCCCAACCCCAAAATTTCGGTTTCTAAGGCAAATACGAAAAGCTGTAAAATAATAGCAATAGCATGCAATAACTGAATTATAACACACGCATATCCTACTCAAGAGACCGAAAAGGCGAATTGGGTGCCTAACACCTTCCCGATTCGTAACTTAATTCCCGAACCTTCGAGTCAACTGCTTTCGCATACATTGTGTATAAGAGGATATTTAGTCCATAAATACGTCGCTTTTACACAAACCTTTTTTTTGTTTGTTTAGTAAAACAAACTGGCGACTCTTATTCTTTTTAAAATCAATTTTCAAACCAACAACTGAAATCGCCACCCACGAGGACCCCCGGGCGTCGAGGACGCGGGTTCTCAAACCCACATTAAGCTAATTAATTGCTTTACTTGAAAAATAATAAGAAATGATGCATAAGCTAGTTGGGCGTGGGATTTGAACAGTTGTTTGAGCAGAAGTACAAAGCTAGCCACTTGCCATATAGGCCAAGAACCCCATTCAATTAAAATTTACACTATGAATCTATTTATTCTTTTGTGCTCAAATATGATCCTCTAGCTTACTGTTCGTATTTTGCCATAACTTTGCGCTCTAAACTCTAATTAATGTAAGGATTTTGCCTACACATATCTAACTTAGATCTCTACAACTTCTATTTATGAAGTTTTCTTTAAATTCAATACGGATAAATGCCAGAATTGGCTGGAATAGAGGCGTGGCGCGCGGTGAATCTCTTTTTCATTTAAATTTTTTTCGGTTTGATTCAAATGACTTTTTTTTTGCTTAGAATTGCTCTTTTGGCTTTTATTGGACTCTTTCATTCAATCCCTTCATGGTTTGGCTTGAGATTTTCTTTCGATTCACTTTTTGAACTCAATTTAACTTTGAATTTGACTAGCAATGGTTAACTTTAGGCAATTTTATTTTTGACTTCACTTTTGTTCACTTTTAACCTATAAAAAGGTTAAAATGCACTGGAAACAAATATATTATGTTGTTTCATTATTAAAACTCAAATCTTAAAAATTTCGGATAATTAGAATCAAATTCATGCATACTGAGCCAACTAAATAGGTATAAAAATGCAACATCTTAGCTTAATCACTTCAGATCCTCCACAAGAATAAACCACGTTTCCTCGGTTAGGCATAATCTTGTATGATTTGTCTACAACAACTATAGATGGAAAGGAAATTTAACATGCCAGTGATTTTTGATAAACTATTGAGATTTACCATCAGACAACTATTCGAAGAAGCTGGGTAGTTTAAATTTCCTATAATCTCATTGGATGCTGATTTGGTATCACCATTTGACAATGTGTAAGTTATATATTTTTTTTACAGTTACTAATGTGACCTCAGGTTCTGTTTGGTTCTTTTGTGCAATCCTAAATTTAAATTCATTCAAGATTCTAATGTTTGGTTGAACTTTTGGAAAGGAATCTAAGACTCCTCGGAAATGAGAACTCCCTTCATCCATATTCAATAGGGAAAGGTAAGAGCATTCCTGCAAATCCTTTCCTATTTTTGAAACATTGACAATTGATGAGTCCAAGGGTAATACTAGAGCTGGATCATGGAGTGAAGACTATGAAAATCCCATATATGTTCCAAGTAGTCCAATCAATTCCAGCTAGAGCCAAGAAGACCAAGTAAGCACTTATGGCCATGGTCCAAGAGATGATAAGCAAAGCTAAGGCGTGGAGGAGCATTGAGGGGGATCATGAATAAGAATGGAAGACATTTCTTAAAGGCCCAGTTGGAGGTGCTATGTTCCAAGCCTAAGGCAAGAGAGTTCAAGAATAAGTTAAAAATGCGTAGTTGATAAATGGGCTGGGCTAGACTTTATTTATTTTTATGTTTTAGTTTTATTTGGGCCCAATGTTTGTGGGCAATTGTTATTTTCATGTTTTCTTATTTTCCTAAACCTAGTAGTTTTGTTGCTCATTTAAAAGGAGGGATTGGTGATTGTTAACATTAAGTTTTGTTTTGATAATAAATTGTGCGTGTTTTCACCTCTTGTGTTCTAAGAAAATCTTGAACAGCTAGAATTAGGGTTCTTGTCGTTCTTCGACTTATCAATCAATTAATCCATCGATTGATTATTTGTCTACGACTATACCAAGGTTCAACTCTCATTCGTAGGGTTGGGTTGAGCTTCCACCTCCACCAACTTCACGTGTTTCCAAGGTTCTTGTGTATTCAATGTCAAAGGTCGAGGATTTATTATATTGTATAGAAATATGATCGTGGTTCATATTAATTGATATCAGAGGGAACGTTTCTATCCAGGTTTTATCTTTCGTTTATTTTTTTGCTCTTTAAATTCGTTCCTACTATTCAGCTTTGAGTTCTTCAAATTCGTGCTTGCTATTCATATCTTCTTAAATTAGGGTTCTTATTGAGGATTGTGAAAAAAAAATCAAAATTTACATTATTCCAAATCTGTTCTTGCTTAGTTTTTGGAATCTATTCTTGATTGCTAAGTATACTCGAATTGCACCTATTATAAATGTGCTTCTTTTGTTTCATCTGTGGTTTAAAGTCGAATTCCTTAAATTGTGCTTCTGAACCTTTGCTGTCATTGACTATTTCATTGATCATATAAACTCTAGTTGTCGTTCACTGTTCCATTGATTATATAAACTCTAGTTGTGATTGATTGTTTCATTGATCATATAAATCCTAGCTGCTGTGAATATATTGGCTGCTTTCTAGGTTGCTTATATAAGTTTCGTTTGTTGCTTAAGTTTTAATTTTTGCTTATTTTGCTGAATTGTCGAGTTCTGCAAATTTTCACTACACCAAATTAATGTAAAAGTCAAGAGACCCAAAATAAAAAAATACAATTTTTTTTTGAAATTTGCTGTTATTTCTTTTTGGATTCGGGTTCTATAGGTTCCAAGGACTCCAAAAATCACTTTACCCCGAGACCAAATTTTGGCACCTTTTTTTCTCGATTTTGTTGCCTCTAATTGCGTATATATTCATTTGGATTCTTGTTTCTTGAATTCTTGGTGAAAATGAACTTGTCATAGCATACAATTGATCTGTTTAGGTTGCGATTGGTTTGTTTGGGAACCAAGAAGAAGGTTTTTGCTTTTTGATTCGTTTGAAGTTCCAAAAAGTGAAATTAAGAGCTATAACAATACTTTTGAGAGCTAAACACGAGCAATAAAATTAAAGTGATATTATTTTGAGCGAAACACGTAAGTGAATGCAGTGAGGCAATTTTATTTCTTTATATTGTGCTAACCTCTATTTTGCAGCAATATGTCTAGCGGTAATAGTTTTGATCCTAAGTTATTCCAAGAAGCTATGATGAGTACCATACAAAGGATAATGAGGGAGGAATTAGGTAGCTTTAAAGAGCAAGTGGATAAGATTAGTGATGAATTGAAGCGAATGCGGTGAAACTAGATAGAGTTGAGAGCACTCAGATTGAGCGATCCAGCAGATTAATCACATAGTGCTCAAAGGAGAGTCAGACTGCAGCCTAGAGAAATGATGGCTGAGAATGATTTTGATAATTATTACTGAGATAACTTTGCCGATAAGGATAGCGATGTCGATTTGATAATCGCTAATCAATGAAACAATAGACGATTTATTAGAGGATATAATTTGAAGGATGATAACATGAATGGGATCAAAATGAAGATTTCATTCTTTCAAGGGAAAAATGACCTTGAGGCCTATCTTGAGTGGGTCTAGAAAGTAGAATTAGTATTTGCTTGCCATAATTACTCCTAGTCTAAGAATGTGAAATTGGTGGCTATTGAATTTTCTGATTAAGCACTTGTCTGGTGGGATTGATTGATGATAAAGCGAAGGTGTAGTGATGAAGGGCCCATTCAGACTTGGGATGGGACGAAGCAGTTGATGAAGAAGCGGTTTGTACCCAATCACTATTATTGGAAATTATACTAAAAATTGCAAGAGTTTACACTGGATAATCATAGTGTTGATGAATATTATAAGGAAATGGAAGTGACCATGATCTGGGCCAAGGTTGATGAGGATAGAAAAGCTACCATGGCGCGGTTCTTGAGTGGACTAAACCGAAAAATTGCCAACACGGTTGAATTACAATCGTATGTTGAGATTAAAGATTTGGTTCACACAAACATTAAAATAGAGAGGCAGCTCAAGAGGAGGGGTAGTGGTTTCAAGCCAAGCCAAAGCTTTTATTCTGCTCCATGGAAACAAAGTCCGTCGATTAAGGATGATAAATCAACCATTTCAAAACCGAAAGCTGATTTAAAATTGAAAAGTCCTAGTGGAAGTCAAGCTAAGGCAACCCCTAACACCACTAATACTCCTATGACTTATTTATTTTTATGTTTTAGTTTTATTTAGGCCCAATGTTTGTGGGCAATTGTTATTTTTGTTTTTGCTTATTTTCCTAAACCTAGTAGGTTCGTTGCTCCTTTAAAAAGAGGAATTAGTGATTGTTAACATTAAGTTTTGTTTTTATAATAGATTGAGCGTGTTTTCACCTCTTGTGTTCTAAGAACATCTCGAACGGCCAGAATTAGGGTACGTTCTTGTTATTCTTCAACTTATCAATCAATTAATCCATTGATTGATTGTTTGTCTACGACTATACCAAGGTTCAACTCTCGTTTGTAGGGTTGAGTTGAGGTTCCATCTCCTTCAGCTTCGCGTGGTTCCAAGTTTCTTGTGTATTCAGCGTCAAGGGTCGATGATTCATCATATTGGATAGAAATACGATCGTGATTAATATCAACAATATTTCCCCTATTTATAACGAATAAGTAATATGTTTTTCCCTTTTGCATTATCATAGGTTATATCAACAATATATTATCGCATCATAACTAATTTTAATAGAATTATTTTTATACTTAATAATATATTTGCATGTTATTCTCAATACAAAGAGAGGAGAGTTCCAATATTATCCAAGCATTGGGAAGGAGTCTCAAATACCAGGAGAATAGCTTTTGTGAAATCTAAAATATAAAATGCCATTTCCTTATCTAAAACTCAAACCAAACAATCCCTTAACTTTGGTTTTTCTCTAAAAATTTCTCTCTGTGTTTATGGCCATCAGATCTAGGAATGTCTTAGCTGTTCCACTTGCAAATGATGATGTAGCAATGCAAAGATGCATGGGTTTTGAGGTTGAGCAGCAGCAAGGATGCGGTGATTTTTCTTTTCGTAATTTCAACTGGGCAAGAAATGCCGTAGGTACTTGGCACTTCATATGGACAATATCCATGTCATCATATGTTTCTTATAGGAAGAAATTTACATGTAGTAGAGGAGTAGTTTGTTGTTGTGCTTTATATACTCGCAAGTGTACGAATCGGATACTAGTACAACTTAGGAAAGAGCGAGGTCGAACCCTAGGGAGTTGACGGATGGAACGTACATATCTCTCTCACTAACTCTAATTGATTCCTAATCTATCTTAAAAATTAAGTGGGATGCTTTATCAACTAAAATTACGAATAAAATAATCAATTAACAAAATATTAATAAAATATTAGGGTGGCGGAATTATATATTTCATATAATGTTCCTAATATTCATGCAAAACAAAATATATTCTTTGTCTCGCACTAACTTGATCTCTCGACTCTATTAGATACAGAAAGTAAAATCAATAAAGTTCAATTAATTTTTAAAATCCAATTATTAATTCTTCCACAGCCAAACATATGTATAAGATCAAAACGCTCATTATATCCATCAAAACACACCCTATATTTGCTCTCAACAAATCATAATTTGAATATAACAAAAAATAATGAGAATCAAACCTTATTTTTATCAATTAAAATAGGCATTCAATATGAAAAATTATTTTTAACATTAAAGCATTAAATTGATATAGTCAATTGGCACAAATATAGGTAAGAGAATCAATCAAATATATTCATTCTCAACCTTAGAAAATAATCTAGTCTAACATGCTCGTAATTAAAACACAAAACATAATTAAATAATATATAAATAAGTAAATAAAATACTTACTTGATTACACGCAAATAAATTAAAAGAACAAAATTAATTTTGAATTAATTATAGTAATCTATCAAGCATCTAACTATTAATCAACTATAAAAAATAAAAATAAAAGAAGATTGAATAGTCTCAGCAAGAAGAAGAAAGAAAAAAAAATAGAAATAGTTTGCAGCTACCCTCGATAAACGTGTAAAAGACAGGAAGAAAAGAAAAAAAATGAAAAAGAATTAGGGCTCCTTGATTGAGCACATCAGAGTTTTTATTGGTGGATGGATGGGTTCAATATGGACGAATTTTTGTTTCTTCTCTCGTTTTTCCCGGTTTCATGTGTCTGCTTTTCAGTTGTGTTTGTGGCAGCTTTCCATGGAACTTTTTTCATAATTGCCCAATGTTGCCTTGAAGTTGATGGATTTCGAAACTAGCATATCACACCATGGGACACATTTTTATTTTTTTTTATATGGAAAATTTACATTTAGGTTTGAGGTGTTTGAGATAAATGGTAAGGCTCTGAAAATCACCCTTTACTTTTACTAATATGAATGAAACTTTGAAGATCCCGGGGAAGTTGGATGTTGTTATTGCTCCAATTTCATCGGAATTGACTAAAGAAAACATGGGAGATATATCTTCTTGTGTTTTCTTAAATTATGAACATTTCCTAAGTTCTTAGTTCTTCGTGCCGGTACGCAACTACGTATCTGGTCTTTTGTTTGTGGACTGTATTGGAAAACAACTTTTAAGAGGAATTGGTGAAGAGGGTGAATTGAATAGTGTTGTTTTGGGGCTCAGAACATTTGGAGCGATCTATTTATTATAGTGACGATCGAGATTGTTGGCACGTTTTGAAAGGATATTTAATCATTTTTTAAACGATTTATATGGCAAAGCGTAAGTTAGTAGGTGTGTTAATGAGATGAGATGATTTATTTGATTTTGAAGAAAAACCAATTGAGAGTTGTTGGAGTTTTTTGTGTATTTAAGAAAAAATAAAACCAAGACAATGTGATTTAATGTGATGTGATGTTTGATGTTATGTTATCCCAAGTCCCACATAGGAGAGATATAAAACCTTTCATGGGTTTATATATGGAAGAATTTGCTTAAGGGTTTGAGCCCTTTGGGCATTAGACTTTTGTGCTATTGGGTGAGGACTTAGATGAATGTGGTTCTCCATACGCGCGCCGACCGACCAGATCCGGTCCGGGCTCGGGTAGTATATTATCTTTTTATACAAAATACATTTAAAGAATTTTAGAAACTTGTCAACATAACAGTCGATTGGGAATGGGGTATTTAGAAATTTCATAACGCAATATATACTATAATATTAGTCACAACACTAAAGAGGATTACATATTTTATTGGACTTCTTGTACTTAAATATGTGTTGTCTCTATGCTAGTAACATTTTTACTTATGTTCTAGATGCCCTTGGTTTCTGTTTTACTTCTAACTGGCTGTGAACAAATCTTTCTTTATTTTTCAGGTCGTCGTTGGAACTGGTTCTAGAACAATGAAAATAATTAAAATTAAATCTCTAAAGGTCTATGCGTTTGGTTTCTGTAAGTATGCCTATTTCTTGATCAGTTGATGTTTCTGAGTTTAACTTGAACCGTAGAAACCGTTTTCATGCATGTAACAATTTTATTTCCTTCTCAATTTCTCATATAGATGTTCACCCTCGTGATGTCTGTGAAATTGGGCCCGAAATATGCTACTATTCCAGCTAGTGAACTAAAAAAAAACACCATAATTTTTATAAGGATCTCCTCAGGTATTTGTGGAACTATTTATTTTCTTGTGGAAACAAGGCTTCTTGATTTCTTATTTAATTATTTTTTGTTGAGCTTTATTTTTCAAACATCAGTGCGAGACTATTTTTTATTCTTATTTTTTATCGGAAAAATTAAGTGATGCAGGGCAGCTATGTCTGCCCTAACAATAAATTGATTGCTGAATGGAGCAGATGAATAGAGAAATATAGAATTACTTTGAAGAAGAAGAGCAGAATTTTAAGAAGAGAAGAATTTTATGAAAACACTAAATTGCAAGCTGAATGTCGCGGTTCTACAATTAATTTTGTCTTCATCTGTATGAATTTTCTTCATATGTTGCTAATTGAAGTCTCTGATCATTGTTATGAACAAACAATTTATGGTGGAGTGATTTGTTTGTGCAGTTGGTGGTAGTCAGATTGGAGCAGTTCACAGCAAGGATTTGTGCAGTGAGTGAATGTTCTCTTCTGTTCAGATCTTTCTTTTGAGCATTTTGAATTGCATATGCTTAAATTTGGTGTATATTTAAGAAAATTTAAGAAATACCTTGAACCACAGACATGGAAACGTCATCCATATAGGTATTTTCTCAGAATTTAGGATATAGACATGTAGTGGACAAGTGCCATTGTTTTATATAATTAATATATTAATAAAATTTCAAAGAATTGATGTTATTTCAATTTCTAAATGAATCACAATACCTTAATGGATTAAAATCATTGCAAAATAATTGCAAACTTGGATCCCTTTTATTTTAATAAATGTACATTCTAACTCCCAACACATGCTTGAACAGTGTTGGAAGAATGTTAGTGTCTGAGAAAGCACAACTCCTATGAGTGTGTATGGTGCTTCATAGAAAAATTATTAAAAACAAAATGAGAAATTCACTACTAGTTCCAATTTTTTTGTTGTGCTTAATGTTTAGGAGTTAGGATTTGTTAGAACTGTAGTTTCGGCCCTTTGGAGCATAACAAGCATTACACATGTCACCACGTTAGCCATTGGCCGAAAAAAATGGGACTAAAAACATAAAAAAATCATTGCTATTCTTTGCTTGAATTTGGTGTATTCTGTCTATTATTCGCATGGGCCCTTGTGAAGGGGAAAAGAAAATGATAGGATGAAGTTGTAACATGCTGGATGTCTGTATAACTATTGCTATGGCAGGGGCATTCGGTGTGTGAGCAAACAAAAGAAGAGATTGGGAGAAATGTCGCGCGCTAACATCATTGGGAGGTGCTAAAACCTAAGCTAAGCTAAGCTAAGCTTTCCTTTGATTGATTGATGATGATGATGATGATCATGATTGTTGGTTCAATGGTGCGATCACCGGAGCACACATTTGGCATTTGATCAGCCCTCTGGTCAATGTACAACTACAAAATCTTATGAAATTTAACTTTCCATCGACTTTGTATGTTGTAAAAATCAGCAGCTTCTTCGTCTTTCTTCCTTCCGAGTTCTGAATAAAAAAAAGAGCTGCGAAAAAAAAGGTTCATTCATTTATAAAAGTAACTATATATATAATATATACAGAAAAATAGTTAATTTTAATATTTGTGGAATAAGTTGTGTTTGGATTTGATTAGAACAAGTAGAGAGTTGTAGATAAAAGTTGAAATTATGGACTTTGTGTATCTGTTTTTTCTTTTAGTTCAACCCAGCAGCAGATGAAAATGGTTTATCATCAATATATATATATATATATATCAATTAGTTACAGGAATAATTCACGAGCCATGCATAATTAATGTCCACAATTCAAGTTTAACTAGTAATTATTGTATTATTATTAACATGACAGTGATTAGCGAAGTATAAAATAACATCTAGACGACTTTATATCCTATCCAGAACTAGAATATAGACAATGGTCGAATAGGTATGTAGGAGTTTTGAAAATCTTTTTGGTTTCAGACTCACAATAGATCTAATTAACGGAGGCATATATACAATAATTTTTCATCAAGAAGATTAAAGTATTCGTTTAAGTAAGCATGATTTTACTTGAATAATTTGTTAGTTTTTTTTTTAAATTGGAGTTTAGAACATTTTACGAGAATAGACCAATACAACTACATGTAACTATTTTGTTTTATTTTTTTTTATATTTCAAAAAAATTATTGTATATCATATTGCATACACATTAGGTCTAACCTCACCAAATAAATGGCCATTAATAACATAATTGGATTGATAGAGGAAAACGAAAAGAAATAATTAACTAGGAATGGAATTGAAAAGACGTCTTACTTTATTGTTGTTTGGATTATTAATCTATAATATAAGGAAATGAAAGTCAAACACACTTTTCTACTAAAACTTACAAGCCCACTAGATCAAGGGCTCACAATTCTTCTCTTCTTTTTGATAAAAACATACATCCTAAGATTTGTTTCGTTACTCTCACATTTAAAGGCCATACGCATATATCCAACAACCGGATATTAATAAAATTTATACTTTTAAAATATACTTATCAAGTTTAATAAATAAGATCTATTTAGACAGGATCGAACCACTATGATTTTTTCATGATTAATTCGGTTGGTCTATTTGGCACATCCACTTTTGTGTTTAATTTAGCATCAAATTTATAATTTTTTTGATACTTTTTTTGAGAACCAGTTTGTTAGACTACATATACAAAATGAAAGTATATCATAGTTTGGACAAGAATGCCATAATTTGTTAAAATAAAATAAAATAAAATAATTAGTATGCTATATCTATATTAATCGAAAGGAAAAAAAATTACAATTTGATTAACAATTTTTTTTAAAATAAATAAATAAACAAAAGTGTAATCTGGTCCAATTTTTTAAAATTTTAAAAATATAAATGACCAAAGTATGCTAATTCGATTGAGTTTTTAAAATTTTAAACCAGACAGTATGACTAATCGTTTTTCTATACACTAGCTTCTAGACATATCATTGATTAAATAAAAATGTGTTGTGATTTGGTATAAACTCTCAACTCCTCATTGTTCTTATTCCTAACTCCCTCATACATTTTCTTTGCCCTATCGTCAAATTTTATTTGTTTGATCATGCTGTCTGGCACACAGCTGTAGCCTAGTTAGTAACAAGGGCAATTTAAACTTAGGTATTCCTATAATGGATGAAATTAGACTTGGGTATTCTTTTGTTTGAAAATTAAATTTCGGTACAAATTCCGTCAATCTCCATCCAAAATTAATGGACACATGATTTGCATGTGCCTTTAACCCACCAAATCTAACTATAGTTAACATTTAAAAAAAAAAGAAAGAAAAGAAAAGAAATTAACAAAAAAGTCCCAAACTACCTTTGATCTCCATTATCAACACCACCTCCGAGGCTTCCACCTCCGATCTCCACCCTCCATCCATCATCAACACCAGCTCCACCTCCAATCACTAATGACCTTCATAACCACCACCACCATTGGTTCTTACTCACTTCCTTTCAACACCACCACCTCTACCTCCGACCTCTGACCCTTCATCAACACTATGCAATGAAATAAACTCTAAAACTACTACCGACAACCATTGCTAACTGCCGCCGTCGTCGTTGCCGCCACCACCACCACCACCATTGTTGTCCCTCTTTCAACCATGCTGCCTTAGCTATGCATCTCTAATCTCTCACCACACAATAATAATACATTACTCTCACCTCAATCCAATAATAATAAAAAAAACCCTAATCTTTGATCACCCAAAACTCGTTGGAGATTGATCACTGATGTTTCCCCTAAAAATAATCCATCATGGTTGTCTCCCCCGAAAATTCAGGTATATATACACCATTGATATACACACACATACATACAACATACCTATACAACATTGTTCTTATTAAATTTTTTTCTAGAGAGAGGAGAAATCGGTGAAGAGGTGGAGGTTGGTGAAAGGCGGAGGTTAATGAAGGGGTAGAGATCGGAGGTGAAGGTGGTGGTGATGAAGGACGGGATCGATAGGGGTGGTAGTCATGAAGGTTTGTGGTTGGAACCTTGGAGGTGTGGTGGTGACTGTTTATTTCCCTTTTTTTCTTTTCTTTTCTTTTATTTTTTTTTGGAAAATAATAATAATTTAACTAAGGTTGGCTTACATGCATTAAAGCACACAAAACTATAATGTGACTATTAGTTTTTGACGGAAATAGATGAAATTTGCACCAAAGTCTAATTTTTAAACAAAATAATACCTAAGTCTAATTTCACCCATTATGAGAGTATCTAAATCTTAATTGCCCTAGTAATAAAGAGAAAATACTTCTTGTTTGAAAATGGTAGATAAATCTAGCCTTGAGTGAATAGCTGCATTTGATTGCTTCACACGAAAGTCACTTGTAATTAATGTATAAAAAAAACACAAAAATAAATTGTATGATAAAGTGAAGTTTGCTAACAATGAGAGCAGTTGTGCCCTTTAATTTTAAAATTTTGGTATTTTTATGTTATATTCTCCTTGAAAATTAAAAAATATGCATATATTAACTATTTTTCCCTCCTTTTAACTAGAATATAAATACCCCATCTCTACAAAATTTTGGAATCCGCACCTGACATTGTCTCAATTTAAATTTTGAGAATTCAAGTTCGAGTTAGACCACTTTTTCTTGTTATAAAAGTGTGCACAATAGGGGTGTTCTGTTGAATCTGAAAATCGAATGACCAAACTGTACCAATCCGTTAAAAATCGAACCAAAAAAATACGGAAATCGAAATAAATGAACCAAATTGAAACCAAATAAGTTTTGTTTGAGCTTGGTGTGTGTCAATGTAGAATCAGACCAACTCGAACTGAATCATTGCATGTATGAATTGAAAATGCTATTACTTCAAACTTTAAAATTGTATAAGGAATAAAATATTACATGTCTGTGATTTAATATAGTTTTTGAATGGTTTATAGAGCCTTTGGCACTTGTTACGACTTAATTAATATTATATGTCTACTATTTGAGATAGCTTTTGAATGGTTTATAGTGCCTTTGGCACTTGTTATGACGTAATTAATATATATCTTTTGAGAAATGAAAAAAGTTCAAGTTACACCTGGTGTAAACAATGAAATTTTACTGCCGTCAACAACATTCTTTTAGTTTCATAATTAATCAATCTAGCTATTAAATTAGTTAACTATAATATCTTAAAAATTCATGCAAAAAATTAAATAAATTTAAATTGTAGAAGTCTCTCATCGTACTTATGTTATATATTGAATTAGGAACCTTACAAAAGCGAAGTAAAATTAAGTATAGTGATTATATGGTTACAAATGTTGGATTGATTTTAAACTTTAAAAAATAAAAAAAAAATAGCTTGTGCAATGGGGAAATTGATAAATTATGAATTCAAATTTTTTTTTTTAGGGTTGGGTGTTAAACTTCTTAATCCTACATCGGTATAACTTGAACATTATTTATTACTTTTAGTTGCTATCGACAAAACAAAAATGAAGTATTTTAATAAATTGGGCACAATTTGTTTTGTTTTATTTTTTATTTTATTTTTTTGTACAAAAAAAAATAGTGTCAAAATATTTGCATTGTTTTTTGTTATTATTTGTGACAATAAAATTCTCAATAATTCATCCCCTTAATTAAATTTAGCATAACCCTTTTACATAACAAATTGTTGACCCTAAAGTCAATTAATCTTATTTTGATAATTACAATAAGTTAAATTGTGTTATTTAACTTTGTTCTTTGATAATAGCCACTTTAACCAAAACATTTCCAACCAAGTGTGAACTCAAATCGAAGCAATCATAATATCACACAAGCTCTACAAGTGCCTCTAAAAGAAAGAACATAGTTGATCACTCTAGCAAGAGCTAGCTAAGACTTTTTTCATAACAAATTAAGATTGATTATACAGTAATTTTTAAAAGTATCTCTATAAATTCATATGAATGAATTTTGATGCACAGAAGTCTTAGGATATTCTCCAAGAATCAATTAGTCAAATTGCACGACGCACAAAATCCAGAAGCATGTAGTTACATAACGACTACACCATGTAGTCGACTACATGGTCACTAGGGTACGACTACCTTGGTCAAGCATAAATGTGCAATTTCGCCCAATTTATTATCTATCCACTACAAACGGCTACAATACCTTAAATATGAGTTCTTAAACTCAAACTTGAATGAAGTTTATAAGCTATTTAATCAATCTTTTCACTTTGAGCTAATATTCATTGATCAATCTTGATTAGTGTGAGCTTCAATAATTCATTATACACGAGAGCTATTGTACATACCAAAACTTGTTCAAATCATTTTTGTGAAAGTGTATCTCATAGAATTAGCATATCTTGTGAAAGTATTGAAGGTGTTTTCAATACTTGTGAGAGTGTGTGATAAGAATACACTTGTAGAGGTTTGGTCTTCACCCGGAAGGAGATCGGTTATAGTGGAAATTCTCGGGGAACTAACCGAGCGCGGACTATGTGAAAATCTTGGACTTCGATTGGTTTAATCTTTCTTACTCAATCTCTCTATTTAATTACTACATTATTACTTGCTTTGAGATTGCTTGATCGTTGTTTATCATTCCTTGATAAATTTGTTTAGCAAATTGTTTTACTTATATTTTCGAAAAGTTTCTAAATTTTAAGTTTTAAAAACCCTATTCACCCCCCCTCTAGAAACCTACTATTTACAGAAATCTTGAATCCCCCTTAGGGTCAAAAAAGCAACTAAAAGAAAGAACATAGTTCACTCTAGCAAGCTAGCTAGACTTTTTTCATAACAAATTAAGATTATTATACAGTAATAAAAGTATCATTAATAAACACAGGCGGACCCAAGAATTTATACACACAAAAATATATTTAACGCTAAAAAATTTAACCACAAGCATAATCGCATTAATAGTAATACTTGATATAACTAAAAGTCTTAAACACTAATATCTACAAATTACAATAAAATTCTACGGGAACTTCATATTTTGAAAGTATTGTAACATATCATCCTTATTAATATTATTGAAAATATCTTGTTCAATGTATATCATCAAACAATCATTCATAAATTTATTAGAAAACTAGTTAATTTTCTTGACAATTTCAAAATAATAAATTTCAAACATACCACCTAAATAATAAATTTCATGAATAAAAGATAAAATTTAATATTTCTCCAAAAAGATAATTTAATACACCTATATAACCAATATTTTAATTTAGGGGTTTAAGCCTAAATCACCGAATATTCAACAATTAATCAATATTTCAAGAAATACACTTAATATTGTACAATTAATTAAGAAATACAACTCATATAATGCAAGTAATCAAGAAACTAATTTATACCTAAAATTATAAGATAGATCTAAGAAAATAATTACCTTAAAATGAAAAGTGTAGAGTGAAAGGGATGGAGGATGAGTTGGACGCTTGCAATAAACTCGTGGAAGATGAGCAAAAAGCTAAAATGGAAGAGTGAAGAAGAATATACGAGAGAAAGAGATCACCAAAAAGAAAGGGACGGATGATGTGTGGTGACCAGCAGTTGGTGGGTGAAGGTTTGATATTTTGAAGTGGTAATTTTGTAATGACCGTCAGAGTTTTGCACTCTTTACACTTAAGTACCCTCAAATATAGATTTATGCACATAAGTCTTTATATAAATATTTTTTTTTCAAAAAGAAATATGCCATATGTAGTAAAAAAATTCGAAATCCAAGAAAGGGTGATTGACCCCCCCCCCCCCCCCCAACTTGTCTCTATGTAAGGACACCCCTGTTAATAAATTGCAATGGGCACGTTAACGTTGTATCTTAAAAACACATGTTATACACCTATAAATAAAAATAAAAATAAATCCTAATATGTTAAATTAGACTTAGCTAGATTCTTATACAAAGTATTATTCTTTCTATTTATAATACGGTTAACATGTGCTGTTAGAGAATCTCTAATGGCATATACAAAATAAGAAGGATAACCAATATTTTTGGCAATATTGCATAAAAAAAATGCACCCAAATAGTATAATTAAATCTTAATAATTTGTTAGCCAATAATCAAATCCAGCACGCTCCTCAGTAATCAAAACTAAAAACTTTTTTCAATAATCAAAATGAAAGCCTAGTAATTCTATTGGGTGAAATAAATAATAAAGATAATTATTTTAGATTGGGATAATGTTTCACTTTCACTCTCACTTTTCTTCTATAATTTAAATCACATTAATTTCTAACCAATCAAAACAATGGCCCACAATTTTGGTTATTAAAAAAAAATCCGTAAGAGAATATATCATTGTTAACTTTAAATATATGTTAAATGGATAATCAAATACTCATTTGATTATCCAATTTTGAGTATTCCGTTGAAGATACTCTTAGGACACATATTAACATTTTCTATCTTTATTAGATCTTCCCAAATTATAAGAAGATGGTGGTCCAAGGTGGCAATTTGTAACACAACACGATAAAATGACTCGAGCCCGACACGAAGTTAAATGGTTAGGGTTGAGCTTAAACGGGTTTGTGCCAACCCTTGTAATACGATTAATAAATAGGCCGGTTTAGGGTTGAAAATTTCGACACAATTAGTTAAGGGAGTTCTTGTATACACCCACCAAATTATTCTCCTCACCCCAATTATGAGTAACTTTCTCCTCACCCCACTAAAATTTATTTTTTCCTTTCAACTCACCCCAATTATTTTTAAAAGCCAAACAAAGCCCTAATTCCTTAAAATGCTTCTTCTCTCCAAGTTTGTAAAGGACCACGGCCATCTATAGAAATATGCTCATCTTCGCCACATATATTCTTTTTCATTGAAATAATTCTGTAGATTTAATGTTGCAAGATGATTTGCAAAATAGAAACAAAGAATATGCATATATATATACACGTATATAATTATATATCTACAACATATCATAAAATCAGAATATTAACTACAGATTAGCATAAAACCAAAACAAATTCATTGCTTATGTGTTCCATTGATTTTCCTAAACTCAGCACTCGGTCTTTTCTTTTTCCAGCGACCCCTCCGGCGCTTTCTTCCTCCTTCTTTGGCAATCTCACCTGCCCTCGTCCTCCTCCTTATCCTTCCTCGAAGGCCTATCCGGCCGTCGCTCTCATCTTTCTCCAGTAATCTCTCCTGTTATTGCCTTCCTCCTTCGCCAACAAATCTCTCCGGTCATCGCTATCCTCTCTCTCCTCGCCTCTCCGGCGAACTCTTCAGCCATTGTCCACCTCCTTCCTGATTTCTCTGGCCATCGATTGCTTGGAAAGGGCCATAGTTGATTATAATATACCGAAGGTCCACCCTACTTCCTAGATCGGTCTCCCTCGACTTGACAGATTCACCAATTGAACCCGCATGCATTGGATCACCATTGCGGAGACGGTAGTCGAAGTTATTGTGATTTAGTTAAAATAAGGGGTTGTTTGGTTGAAAGAGTAAGGCATTTTAATGTATTTTCGAAAATTGAAGTGGGGTGAGAAGATAAATTAGGTGGGTGGAAATAAGAATTGCCTTAGTTAATCGTATCAAGTTAGTGTTTACCTCTTTAACTATGTCAACTTCTGTAATACGAAACGAATCAACATAACATGGCAAGATTACCACCTGTAATGGTGGACACTAAGCAAGACCCATTAGTGGGTTTTTCCAAGAGATTAAGAAAGATTCGTCCTTCCAAGAAACTTACTGAAAATTTTGAACTCACAAAACTACTAATATTAGTAATATATATATGGCTACGTCTAGTTTCTAAAACAAAACAAAATGTCACTTGTGACGTATGGTTATAATATACGTGACAAAAATATTGCAGCAAAGTTGTTGCATATCAGCGATAGGGGGACAAAGCTAATTTATGTTTCTTGATAAATTTCACATACTTCCCTTGTAATAGATTGTCATTGTACTTGGTTCCTTACCATTTTAATAATTATATTTTCCTCCCATTTTGAAAACCTTGAGTAGCAAGTTCTCTAAAAGACCAATTTACTCATAGTATTTGACGATATTAATGTATTTGATAGTCAAACAAGTATTCAAAGAATAGTTTGGGAATGACAGGGCGGTGATGCATGGAGCTATGTAGGAATAAGAGCGAAAATAAATCTTCATCGAAGAGCTTGAGATCTGCATTAATGCAAGTTCAAACTTTATTAGAGGCAGTTTTAAAAATCCCTTTAAGATAGATTCGTATAGTCTATTATGTTTTCTTAATAAACTTTTAACTCTAATAATTGATAGAGTTTTTTGTTTTTTTTACATAAAATTGTTAACAAATAATTATATGATAAACTTCAAACATTAATTACTACTAGTGAGGCAAGCTTCTAAATTCAAAAAGCTTTTATTTCTAAGTTTAAAATTTTGAACATAAAATCCATCATCGAAAAGAATTAATTCGTTTTTCCTCGTCCATCTACACCTAGTATTGAGAGGAACCAATCTATTAAAACTTATTGAGTGATCTACATCAACAAAATCTCCTTGATACTCAAAATTTTATTATTATTATTATTATTATTATTATTATTATTATTATTATTATTATTTTAGTGTTTTTCACTGGGTGAGAGCTCACAATCGAACCTAAAATTGATTCCAATATTACTATCCACTGCGCTACTCTAGGTGGTTAATACACAAATAATTCAGAACCTAAGCCAATTCCTCAAAGGAACATGTTAAGTAATAAAGGTGAAGAAAATGCTTAAGATGAGTGGCCACCACAAGCAAGAGTTGCAATGTTCACCTCTCATATTAGACTACTTTTGTAGGTTGTGATGATGTTATCTACCCAAATGGCTATTAGTAACTTAAAAAATGTTTTTCATACTTTAATGTGATATATTATTTATTCTAGAAAAGCAGGTCAAAATCTCTAATAAAGATACCATAAACGCTTTAAAACTTGCTGACAAACTTTTATCATTCGTAACATTTATAAATAATCAAACACGTCCATCTTAATAATAATAATAATAATAAATGGTACAGACAATAATATACAACACTAATTCTATCTATTAATCACATCGCTTTTCACCTTCAAAACTCCAACAAAGATCTATTGAGATCGTACCCCATCTTCTCCAAATTTGGGTTTACAGCAGATTCAATCATCGGCGGCGGTCCACACACTAGTGCTAGAACGTCAACCGATGCCTCGGGGAGGTGCTTCCTCATAATACCCTCATCAATCCTTCCCACGCTGTATTTCCATCCCTCCTTTTTCGTTTCCCCAACAACATACCACACCTTCACTCTGTCATGGAACTCATTAGCCCACTTATCAAGCTCCTCCTTCATCAATATATCGTCTTCGGTATGATTCGCGTACACGACATTCATCTCAGTGTCATCTTCGGGATCCTTCAATATCGCTTGCATAACTTGATAAATAGGCGTAATGCCCGTCCCTCCAGCAATCATGGCCAGCTTCTTGGCAGACTTTTGTTCACCATATACCATAAATTTTCCCTTCCCTTTGTATTCAATGTGCCCTACCGGACCCTTCACATCTATTGAAGATTCTAGCGGGAGTGTGTCCAGGTAATTTGACATTAGGCCGCCATTAGGAAATTCTTCGTTTTTGAAATATATCTTTACTAATAAATCAAAGAACCCCACTTCATCAACGCTACTTATAGGTGTATACTCCCGCATACATGGCTCGCCATTAATGGTTGCGCACAAAATTATATGCTTCCCAACAGGTAATCCTAGCACCTGAAGAAAATATCAATTACAACGGTTATAAATAAATATGACATAATAGATATTATATATACATATATATATATGATATATATATATATATATAAATCAGACTTCAAATAGACTTGATAAGGTGAAAAGCAAAAACAAAAATAAAAATAAAAATTAATTTACGAAGAGAGATTTAATTAAATTAATTAATCTTTGAAATGTCAAAAAGGTATGAATTCCCTTCTAAATTAAAACAAACGCGTGGTGAGCTTTTCTTCCTTCTGGAATGCCACGTCACCGTCCTTTTAATAAAATGGATGGGTTTTAAATGTGTGGCTCAAATTTGACAGGGCATATGGGGGACGGGTACACATTAACAATTTGCCTATCCATCTGGCGCGAATTCATCCTTGGAATTAAAATTCACGATTTTAGACTGGTACATCATTTTTTTGGCTTCGACTAGTCCGGCATTAATTTTGGGTGGTGATGTTGGCACCTCAAAAATACTCGGTAACATTCTTACTTTAATTCGGTCATTCGCAACCGAGTAAAGTGTCTATTATTCGGTTGCTGAGGACCGAATATAGATTTATATATTCGGTTCTTGACAACCGAGTAAAACATTTTCAAGTTTTTCTAAATTTTTGCAAATTTATATTCGGTCCTTCACAACCGAATGAAAAGTTGAAGTGTTTTCAAAAGATTTTGGGGGTGCCAACATCACCACCCTTAATTTTTGATTAGTGTATTTTTATCGCAAAATTTTTTATTTTAATTATTTTTAATTATTTCTTAAAAGGAGTTACTCTCTACATTTTTATATAAAAAAACTCATAGGGTATGAGAGTTTTACATATGTTTTATATAAAAACACTTTACGACTTTTATATAAAAACAAATCAGATCTCAAAGTGCGAGCGATTCTCAAACGGAAGTTGAAGAACGGTGTAAAATCGTGGCAAGTGATTTTTTGTAAACCTGTTAATGCGATTCGGAAAAAGGACTGATCAATATGTGTAGAGACGGTCCATTCAAACTGGCACTTTCAATTAAACTCGATCAATATTTTATCACATACCTGATCTTTTAATGGCAATGAGAATCGAAAGCGTCTCACATCATGTGAAAGTGAAGTCTTTTCCACCAAAATACAAGGGACTTTTTCTTGAGGTACAAGCGCTATATTTCTTGCCAGAGCAGAAATGCAACCGCTAGTTATCAACTCTCCGATCCGGTAATTCTCAAGTAAATTGTAAGCGTAATCGGAGTGAATTTCATCAAAGACCTCAGTGCAATCAGTCCCTGCGTTGACGAGGATACTGTCTTCCCCTCCAGGGTGGCGTTTGAGGAACGGCGTGCAGTCATATACATGGCCATGGACCGCGATCCAAGCCGAGTGAGGCAAGTTGTGCCTTTCCAAATCAGAGACCGAGTAAACCTTGGAGGAGGTGTTCTTGAATGGTGTCGAATCGGCCGAGGACTTGAGGTGCTTCTCACGAACCATCCACCCACCCGATTGGTTACTGGGTTGCGTCGGGTGTTCGAATATGAGCCCCTTTTCGCCATTGTCCGTCACGCATTCCCTAATTTTAACCCGAAACCAGCAATTGTTCATCATGCCCTATGCATACAAACGTAAAGTCCACAGTAAGGGGTTTCAATTTTTTTTTCAAGAGTAATCTTACATTTAGTTACTTTTTTTATCAACTGATTATTTATACCAAGAGTATTGTAAATGTACAACTCAATAACACACTTGATATAATTACTCAATTTATAAACCCAGTAAAAAATTTAATATTCATTTTATTTTCTAAATCTGAAATAAGAACAAAATAAATTATAAATTAGGCTAAATAATTTCACATAACTAAATGAAAATAACATAAAAGGAATTCTTAGTCAATGAGGCACATCAAAGACGTAATAAATCCTATTGGGCGTTTAGAGTAGCTAGACCGTCAACTATATATCATGCATGTCAATGTGTCATCAAATGCATGTGTTGATGTCAATGTGTGCATGGTATTTTATAGACAGAAAAATGTGGTGCTCTTTCCACTAACATTGGATCCAACGTTGGAAGAACAAGAAAATTAAATAAATAAAGCAAATTTAGTAATAAGTGTAAACAAGCGTTTGGTTGGTTGTTCACTTAATAGTATGAATTAAAATCTGATAGTTGCTTAATGAATTGAAAATAAGGATCAACACAACTGTTTTATTATTGTTTTAATGCATTAAAAAATTCGTAAAAATTTCATATTAAAGAGATTAAACAAATTTGAAATCAAATAAATATTAAAAATGCGTAAAATGTTATTCAATTATCCTTCAATTAAAATGTCAGATATATCGGATTTACCATGTGACCGTATTACCAATTTTGATACCAAAAATTAGTAAGTCGATCAGTCTATGACATTTACTTTATATGACCAGTATTCTCTTTAAATTTGTAGTCACACGAGAACAAGATTATTTTTTTTTAACCGGTCAAGTATGAGATGTAAACGTACATAATCAACTTAGGCTTGGCACATGTAAATATAACTGATTGATCCAACTAATCTAATAGTATAATAGTATTACGGAGGAAGTTCTCCGTAATAAATTTTCTCTCTTATTTAATTTCTACTTAATTATAGTGTCATCTCATGCTTTTCAATAATTCACTTTTTCTTTAATAATACTAATCCATTTCCTTTGTAATAATTATATATTATCTTCTCTCTTATTAATTGCTATTATAATTGTCGTAATAATAACACATTTAATACCAATACACTCTCTCTTATTAATTGTTATAATAATTTTCATAATAATCTATATTATTTAATATTGTTATAATAATAATAATTATTATTGTTATAATAATAATAATTATTATTGTTATAATAATAATAATTATTATTGTTATTATTATTATTATTATTATTATTATTATTATTATTATTATTATTATTATTATTATTGTTATTATTATTATTATTATCATAGTAAAATCTAGGAATTGTAATAATTATATTTAGTGATAAATAATTTTTATTATGAAACATTTATTTACTTATTTTTTAAAAATTTTCATTTCGCATATTTACATCGATACTTAGTATATTTTAGTATTATGGAAGGAATAAGAAGAGGTTGCCCTATTTATTGTACTCTTTAATGTTTCTTTTTTCTTTTTCTTTTTTTAAATTAATTTTTTAAGTATGAACTGAATTATTATTATTATTATTATAGCAAAAATGCATCATTTTACCCGTGTTATTTTGAGCTTTCACTGCTTTTATTATTTGAATTAATTGTATGTTTTATTGTATAGTTAAGACTATATTTTACATGGATTTGTAGTGATTTTATTCAATTTTTGTTCATTATTACATAATTTTTTTAATAATAATTTGAATACCATTCCGTGCATCGCACGAGTTTGTAACTAGTTACATATTAGTAAAATGGAGAAAGTTCCTCCATAATTACTACATTAATTACCATAAATTTAATTTCCTTCTCTAATTAATTAATTGTTAACCATTTTTCATCTTTCTCCTCTCATTATTTTTAATGCTACGATCCTTCCATTCCACAAATCAAAAGTTTAAAGTATAGTATTCACATGAAATGTAGTTATTTAATTGTGTAATTTGATTTTTGATCGGTTTCTCCTACCATTGCTTATTTATTTTTCAAAGTCACCATTAAAGATGTATCGAACATAGAAATAAGACATTTATAATAAGTTTGTAGGATGATTAATGTTTGTGTTAATACTTTAGATTAAATCAAATTTGAGTATCCATAAATAGTTCTAATATAATAATACATTTGTTTTCAAATTTAATTTGACTTAGTAATAATTTGCGGAACAATTATGTAAAGATTAAATAATACAACGCCCGCACATCGGGCGGGATGCAAACTAGTGTAATATTATTTTCTTTGCACATCCATATAAAACATTTAACTACGTACAACCGATTAACACAAGTTAATGCAATTTTAATTTAAGCCTATGATTTAGTAAATTGAGCCGCCCACTGCAAGTCTGATTCAAATTCAAATGAACCATATTTCATGCTTAAAATTTTTTATTTTAGTTAAATTTGTTTCGTCATCCCTAAAATTTAGTACTTCCTCCGTCCCAAATTGTTAGTCTCTTTTGAAAAATCTAACTTATTAAGGATTCAGCATCATCATTGCACTTTTTGCTTAATTTACATTGACTTTCTCTTTTTACCATTTTTTTTATTCAAAATTTTTATTTGAAAAGTGAAAGTACAAAAGAGCAAAATAAGTACGTATTTATCTTTTATGAAAATTGAATATTTATTTTAGAACATCTAAAAAAGAAAAGAAGGATCGACAATTTGGAACAGAGAGAATAATATAGTAAGCAGATGTAATTACGTACGTACCATAAGGTTCCAAATGAGTTTCTCTGGTTGTGTGTTGAGGGTTTCGTCCCAGGCTCGAACAGCAATCTCGTTGGCACGAAATAGGTCCAAAACCTCAACTTCAAGTGACCAGAAGCACCAGCACCAGTATTTGCCGTACTCGTTCGGCTTCTCTCGGTGGTCCACATTGCACACGTGCCACATCTCCCCTCCATCCATTGTTACCTCCACACGTGTCACTTTCTTCCCACCACCTATACGTACGTACACATTTACATCACATACATATATATATATATACGGAAATTTTCAGCTGCTAAAACCCGGTCTTTTTTACAACAATTTTGCATCATAAAAAATATTTTCAATATTTTTTGACAGAAAAATAACATAAGAAGTTATAATCCGTACCAGAAACGGACTATATACATATAATATAATAATGTAAATAATGTAACAGTTATTTACCTATAATATCATGGGGCAATTAAAAAAAAGGGCTTATTAGAGAAATATTTTCACACTAAAGTCAAGGAATATTTTTTTTAAATAAAGGGCCTATTTTTTATTTTATTGATAATATGACATATGTCTTTTTTTTTCATTATAAAATGACATCCCAACCCTTAAAATAAACTAAAAAATACCAATATGCATTAAAATATGGATTGCAATATGAACTTTACAATTTATATTTCACTGCAATGTGAACTTTGCAGTCTATATTTTTGGTGCAAAGTTCATATTGCAGTCCATATTTTGCTGCAATGTGAACTTTGCAGTCCATATTTCTAGTGCAAAGTTCATATTGTAGTCCATATTTCACTGCAATATTCATATTTTTTGTGCAAATTTCATAAAGAGGGGGTAATTTAGGTAATATATAACATGTTTTTATTAATTAAATAATATTTAAATTTATTCAAATACATTCATTTAAAATATAAAACAAAATAGGCATCTTACACTAATTACTAATTAAAAATAGGCCCTTCATTCAAAAAAATATTATTCATTGAATTTTTGATAAAAATCAATGTATAATAAGCCATTCTACCTAATTTCTAGTAATATCATCTCCAATAAAACTTAAGTGGTAAGATAGGAAAGGGTTTTGTTTACCTGAATAAGCATAGCCCCTCAGCGTTTCCTTCTTGGTTAACGAATTAATCGGCAAGGTCATCTCGTGACTCGGCGTAGTAATAACCGAGTTTATGTTCAACTCGTTGATTATGTACTCTGGCTTGTACCACCAAGCTGCAAATGCATACATCACCCAGCACTTAAATTTAAATCAGCAACTATATGAATTTTGCAAAAACAATAACTTAAATTTATTAATAATTGCATCTTAATTTTAGAATTTTTTTTAAAAAAATATTAATTTTAAACTAATAAATAATGAACTATATAATTTAGTTTTTGCAGTCACATTTTCATATTGATTATAATTAAATAAAAAAATTACAATATTGATTATACCAACTCGTAGTTATATATACTTGCTAAAATGAAAGTAAGATCCAAAATCAATATATGAGAATATGAATAGTAATATAAAAAATTAGTAATTATTTCCGAAATATATTGGGAAGTACTTTTAATTTCAAAATCTTTTCTTGTTTTGGTTCGTGTTCAATTTCAAAATCTAATATCTTCTATTTCACCTTCAATTCCAGATCCCATCTCAAATCTCATTTAAAATTAAAAAGCATAATTTAAAATTATTTTAAGTTAGTCTTTCTGTACACAAAATTATTTGACACAAAAAGTGTTCATTTCAAGTCGAAATGTTTTTATATTAAAATAAAGATAAATTTTATATAAACTCCACGTTTTAATCAATGAATTTGATATGAACGCCCCTCTAAAATTATTTCACAACTTTTACTTTTATTTGGACAGTAAAAGTATTGTGTATTTGAGAAAAAGTAAAATGTTGCATAATGTATACCTTCGGAGTTGGCTAGATTCAAATCAACGTGGGAAGGAAACACTCTATTATCCTTGAAATGATAATAACTATTCGATTCTTTTTCTGTTACAATTATCCTCTTCAACCATTTCACCATCCTCCCTCCGATGAATCCGGGAATTATCATCCTCACCGGAAAACCATGATCCTCGGCTAGTATCTCCCCGTTCTGCATATATGCAATTATAATATCCCTCCCCGGATCCATCGCAAATTCTATCTTTATACTCGTCCCATACTTTGCCCCACGGCTCCCACCCCCTCTAGCCAAATTTTCTGCGCCTTCAAAACACACGTTAAATGCTTTTTCTTCTTTGCTATAAACCTCACAATGGTCTAGCACGAGGTGTAAGGGCACGCCTTTCCACATCGACGTGGAAATTCCGGCGGCCCCCCAATTGAACCCCTTGGTTTTCTTGACCATCTTTTGTTCTTTCCTTCTGTTCCCGGCACAAACTAATGTTGCTGGGAACACTTTACTGGGGAACTTCTTTATGAGTTCTTCCATGGTAAATTTTTTGGATTTCTTTACCTTTCCGCAAACTTCCACGGTCCAGGTCGACCAATCGGCCCGAGGGACTTGACCGTGGTTACGGACGTAGTGTAAAGGCACCGGGGTTATGAAGCCATGGTCCATTAGTTTATCCAGCGGTGGCTCAGAATTGAACGGGTGATTACCTGTTAGTCGGACCATTAATGAATTCCGTTTGATCCAGCTGTCGGGCGTTGATTGATCCCTTGAATCTTTCTCTGACGGTCCTTCTGCTTTCGCCTTTTCAACAGCATCTCTGTAATAATTTTCATTTTTATTGTTTTCATCGTCGTAGATGCCTAATAGATCTTTGCCCTCCAATGAAGGAGAAGAAGTTTGAGTTTCTTCCGGTGTTTCCATCGCCTGAGAAGGACCGCCCTCCAATGAAGGAGAAGAAGTTTGAGTTTCTTCCGGTGATTCCACCGCCTGAGAAGGACCGCCCTCCAATGAAGGAAAAGAAGTTTGAGTTTCTTCCGGTGATTCCACCGCCTGAGTAGGGTCCTTCGACTGTTGGTTGCTCATTGTTTTAGGTACTCTCAAGTTTATTTTTATGCACAAAATTTTTTATATATTTTTTTCCAAAGGAGATCCCATATCTATTAAAAATATATCTAAATCCAACAGGGGCACCTGCACCCCTGCCCCTTACTCCCTTCAACCCTGGGTGTTGGTAGGGAAATTTCAGGGGAACCGGACCGGTGGTTTGCTTGGGACATGAAGGATTCAAGGCCGTTTAACTGGTAGTTTTAAATTGAAGGAATTTCTCTGTCTATGATTTTTTTTTTCTCACTTTTTCTCTTTGTTTGTTGTGTTTGTCTCTGTTTTGAAGTGAAAAAGAGAGTGAGTCGACGGGAATTTATATAGAGGCATTGGGTGCACGTCCCATGGATTTATATCTCTGTATCTAGTTTGTCTTCTTCCTCGCAACGTATGCTATCCACTTGCATTTGTATAATTTGGAAAAACAAAAAAAAATATGGGTGTTGGTAAAAGCACCCTTCTTTTCTAGTTTTTGCACCCTTTTTGAAAAAATATTAAGGGTGCCTTTACTAATTAACGACACCTTCGTAAAATTTTCTTCTAGGATAAAAAGCAAACAAAGGCAGACTTAGATTTATACTTTCATAAGAAGACAAAGGTGAAACTAGATTTGTTATTTGTAAAAAAATGTTCCTCATTTCTCTAACAATTAATATCCAATTAGATTTTATCAAACCAAATTGAAGTAATCCGAGAAGTAACGATGAAAAAAACGAATATTCTCTCAATCTTCTATACAAGAATCTGCACCATAATTTTAATAATTGTGTTAAGAAAATATAGAATTGGGTTTCTCGTATGAATCCTATTAATATAAATAGGTGTTTGTTTAGGAACCCAAAATTCTTTTTTAAAAAAGGGTGTCAAAACTAAAAAACAAGAGTGCCTTTACCAACATCCAAAAAATATATATGTAAAAGCAAGAAATTTGACATATCTTGTGCTTGTTTGTTTGAGGTTTTAAAACATACTTTTTCGTTAAGTTTTTGAGAAGTGTGAAAGTAATTTAAAAAGTAAATTTAATTTTTGTTAGAGTTTTTTTCGACCAATTCAGAAAACCTCATGATTTTTTTTAAAAAAATAGTCACAATGTATCTTATTTTAAAGATTTCGATGAGTAGGTTTTAAATATATATATATATATATAGGGGAAGGATCTTAAGAGGACCAAAATTTTGGTCCTTAAATGCGGACCAATCATTTTGAGGTGGTAAATAAATGAATTTTTTGATGAAATTTGGTGAAGATGGTCTTCATGATTAATAAATCACCTCCACCAAATTTCATCGAAAAAATCAATCGAGAAGAGGGTTTACTAAAAAATTGATATATATGTGCGTTTTTGGCCGTTAAAATTTAAGATGTTTAGTTAACCCACTTCCCGGTTGAATTTTTTGATGAAATTTGGTGGATATGATCTACTAATCATGGAGATCATCCTCACCAAGTTTCATAAAAAAATTCATTCATTTACTCCCTCAAAATAATTGGTCCGCATTTAAGGACCAAATAAATGGTCCTCTTTAGATCCTTCCTCTATATATATATATTTATCTTTTTCCAATTTTTGAATTTAAAGTTATGGTATTTTAAAAAATTTATGAGAAAAAAATTAAGTTAAGTGAATTTTGGGAAGTTTGAAGTAAAATTGACTTTTTAATAGAAATTTTAAAAACTTAATTTTAAAATCTCAACCAAACGCCACCCTTATATTTAGAAATATGTTGGGTGCACATCCTATGGATTTATATCTCTGTATCTAGTTGGTCTTCTTCTTCACAACGTATACTATCCACTTGCATTTGTATAATCTGAATATATATATATATATGTAAAAGCAAGAAATTTGACATATCTTGTGCTTGTTTGTTTAAGGTTTTTAAAACATGCTTTTTAGTTAAATTTTTGAGAAGTGTGAAAGTAATTTGAAAAGTAAATTTAATTTTTGTTAGAGTTTTTTTCGACCAATTCAAAAAACCTCATGAATTTTTTAAAAAAAAAATAGTCAGAATGGATCTTATTTTATAGATCTCGATGAGTATGTTTTAAAATATATATATATATATATATATTTATCTAATTCCAATTTTTTATTTAAAGAAATTACACATAGTGTGCTATCGTCTAGATATAATATGTATTAGGAATTTTACTGTGTAAATTGTGTATTATGGATCATAATGGGCTTCCTCGTAAACCCTATTTACTATTGTATTTGTACCTTATTTAAAGGACTCATCTAATGAATAATTGAATTGAGTTGTTCCTACAACACGTTATCAAGACGCCCAGAGCTAATAACTATACCCTAATAACCTAAGAGAAGCAGCCGTACAACTCTCTAGAATTTTTTTGGAGAACTCAAGTTCTTGGACAATATTCCGGCGGCGACTACGATAGTCCATCTCCGCCCGGCCCAGTCGGAGGTGCGACCTGCAGCAGCGGCTCCAATGAATGAGTATAGTTGTGTACTACGGATTACTGCTGTGTTTTGATGTTCTTTCTTCTTCAGATCCGACTTCATATCTCTGTTCTTGCATAATTTTTCTCATCCTAAATTCGGATTAAAGATCCAAATCTATTGTGGCTATTTTTCTTCGTAAATTAGGTACTGCCTTTCTAAGATCTATATAATTTATTGTTCTTATTTTTCGAGATCTATTCTTGTTGCTTTGAACTCGGAATTTGTGCAAGATTTGTTCTTGAATTGTTAAATCTACTACTGAATATTCTCTTGCTATTACTGTTGATTTTGCTGCTGTCTAAACTATTTTTTTATTGCTGCTAATTGATAATCTATTTGTAAATCAGTTATTTTGTGCAAATTCTTTTTGGAACAGTAACATTTTTCAAATCTTATATATGCATTAGTTAAGTGAAACTTTGTTTTTTTTTTTTATGATAGTGCCGAATGGAGGTATACATACATATATATATATATGATGTATTATATATATATATATATATAAGTTCCAGTTTGTATTAATATTAGTTTAAGTTTAGTTTTTTTTTATTGGATCTGGCATTTGATATAGATGTGTTAATATACATATGTATTATTATTTTAAATGTATATTATATATTTTTCTGCTGATTGATAATTGATAGATAAAGATACATTTATATATACACTTTATATATGTGTATGGTTGACATTTTTATACATTTATATATATTATGCCATATTCTTTCTTCTTTCTTCTATTTTTATCAAGCATAACAACCAAAATTTTATTATTATATGTTGTTATCTAAAAGCATGCACGGCTTTCAAGGAGTTTTAAAAATGTTATTATTTTTAGTTTCTTTTCTCTTTTGTTGAGAGCAACTTTATTTAATTTGGAGTCAACTGTATTATGCCATTAATTTAAAATATTTTTTTTCTTCTTATTTACCGAGCACATTCTATTTTTCTTGGTCTTTTATTGTTGATTAATTTTTGGTTTCTAGCAATACATATATCTTTATCAATTAGCTATATGACAACCAAGAGATATATTATGTTTTTTTCCTATATTATTTTCATTACTTGCCTGATTACTATAATTGTGGTCAATTAGCATGTTACAAAAATTTAAATATTACTTATATAATTGTATTTCTCACAGTTATTTATACTGTCAATTATTTTATCTAGTATGTCATAAATTCAATAGTTGTCATGATAATGAAAGTTCATGCGCATTATAATTATTATGATAAAGTATTTTCATATAGCATCAAAAAATGTGACCATTATAGATCTTGATTTTTGAAGTCTAACTCATAATCCTGAAAAATAACTAACATGGATGTACTCATAATTGTGTAATATCTTCTTTATTATTTATTAACATGGCCGACCCAACTCGACCTGAATTTGATATTTTGGACTCAAAAAGACTTGAATACCATCGGTGGGTTTCTAATGTAGAAACCGCATTTGTGACTAAAGAATACTCTACCATACTTATTGACCCGAAAGACCCCACAGACAACGGATGTCTGACAAGGTGAAAGAAAATGCATTAATGTTTCTAAGGAAACATATTGACCCCAGCCTACGCTGGGAGTACCTTTAATTGAAGACATCTAAAGAATTATATGATGCCCTTAAGGGATATTTTGAGAACATTCTTGACACTTTGCTCCCAGAATTGACCGTTCATTGGAATGAAATCCGCTTGCTTGAGTCTAAAAAGGTTAACGACTTTAACAAGAATATGCTGCACCTAAAGGCACGTCCTAACTTATGTAAAAAGTATCTCACAGAAGATTATATGATTCAGAAGACCCATTTCATTTTTTGTACTTCAGCGCTTATACTAGTGAACTAGTATAGGCTCGAGTATGATAACAAAAGAATCACAACATTTAATAAGCTAATCAACCTACTGCAAGTGGCTGAAAGGCATAATGAGGTTCTTTTAAATAACAATGTCAGGCCCGTCGGGATAAAGAGAATTCCTAAGGCCAATTACGGTAAAATGAACAATGAAAAGAACCCCAATGCAAAGAGGGATGGATGTGCTAATCCCTACTCATGTGGCAACAATGCACAACGTGAAAATGGATGTGAGAGTCGTGGTACGGGTCGTGGAGGTTCTTCTAAAGTATGGAGAAGAAAGGGTGCTATTGGACCTAGTAGTCAAGAAAATAAGATGAAAAACACACCTAAAAATCCTTCAGTCAAAAAGGAAAGAGTTAGCGATGAGCTATGTTACAAGTGTGGAGTTGCTGGGCACTGATACAAAAAATGCCATGTAAGCGCTAAAGCAGCAGCGAATCACAGGAGATATCGAGAGTTTAAAGAACAAGAATCTCATTTTATGAATGAAGAATATAATAACGCTTATGTCAACTTCACAATCGCAGACTTTAATGGCAAGAAGGACTTTGCTCAGTCCATGGATGCACTCGATTTTGACTGATTTGCTTTATTTACTTTATTTTTCAGAAATAGTTGAATAGGCATATTGCCTAATTTTTAATAAGACTATGGTTTTGTCTTAAAGTTTATGTTGATTGGATGAATTAGATTTCTAAACAAGATACTGGATTGATTACTGTTAGTTTTATTCGAATTTTATTCTAAAGTAATTGAATTTGTTTGTTTTATATATTACTACATAGTTCGAAATTTTGTACTCGATTTTATTACTGAAAAAATGAATCGATGATAACCTTAATTATTGGTTGATAGTGGGAACACTATAGCCATTCAGCGAAATAAAAAATTAATAACCTATAATATATATGTGACTATGATGATTAAATTATCGTAAGAGCGAAGAACTGCTCAACCATTTTGTTGCTAATATGTTGTTTAAAGTCACATACGCTCTATATGCACCTAAAGCGACCCGAACTTTGTTAATGATATTCATACCAACAATAATCATATAAAAACCAAATGTAAGAATGGAACAAAAATATATTTATTTTACCTCTAAACAAATATGTAAAGAAATGCATTTTAAAGAAATTTATGAGTCATTCTAGTGGAATGTACCCCACTAAGATATGGATTGTCAAATCCTATGATGTCACAAACAATGTATTATGGGACATAGACTCATACAGGCTTTGGCATGCTTGCCTAGTGCACTTTGATCATGATGATCCATGCGTTAAAGTACTTACACGGATATTCCTTCTTTTGAGTGACAAATAAATGGGACAAAAATTCAACACATTGCAACGTGTTGATACTAATAATGCTCAAAAGTAATTCTTGATTTTCGAAATATTGGAAGCCATATCCCCTTCCCATTATGCCTAATTGATCATGTCAAATGAACAACAACCCATTTTTCAAAGCTTGCCCTTTAGCAAAAGTAGGATCGATACCTTCTTATGCTAAAGATACAAAATAAAATATACCATTTTTACAATATATATTTGTAGATAAATCTATCCAGAGTGCGGAACCATTCAAAGTACTTTATGAATCTGGTGGATAATTCGACATTCTGGTCACATGTCGAATAATTATCTACAAGAAATGCTGCATTTACAAACCTCTTAGTACATATTATACACTTAAGGGTTCACCACCCTGATTACTGTATTATGTCTATAAGACTCGATAAAGCTAAAGAGTTTATATCAAAAGTACTTGATGATCATTGCATAAAATTGAAGTAAAGAATCACGTTCTCCATGTGTAGAGGCAAAAAGGTCTCACAAAAGCAACCATCAAAAGGATATAGATAGTAGATAGGGCATTAGTTATGCGCACTATATTGCCTCTGTATACCCAGGATTTATGCAATATTGCATGCAACTTTACTTATTTGTTTCAAGGTCCAATATTAGACAACTATTATATGCGTACCAGTTGGTAACTAGATATTAGCCTGATATTTTACGCATATGTGCCGATTGCGCCCCCACAGAGCACTAAACTAGGCTTGCTGAAACAATTAAGTATTAACGTTGGATATAAATTCTCAACGATAATCCGTTATTTGAAATTCTTGTCAGGTGATCTCTTCACCACTAAGAATTTCAGATTGTCACTTTGATGAGACAGTCTTCCCATCGTTATAGGGGAGATAGGAAAAGAAATTTTCAAGGGAACGACAGGAATTGTCGTGATCCCCACTCTATCTCATCTTGATCCCCACGTACATCACAATGTATAGTGAAGTGAAAAAGAATAATTAATCTTTAAAATGTAACAGATTCGATGCCTGATACATTTAATGATATTAAAAAGTGACGAGATCAAACATACCAGTTGCAATATGCCTACAAGTTTATAAGTCCCCAACAAGGAGCATAGTGTCGCAGAAAGATATGCTGCAACTACACTTAGTGGAGGTGTGGTTGAGGCCATGGCTCCTTAAAGGAATAAAGGGAGGCCATTTGGTTCGATAAATACTCACACAAAAGAAGAGGTGTGATAAGGCACAAATTGATCAATTAATCATTAATGTAAAAAACCCCTTGCATGATATTATCTCTGATTATACTTATGTCCATGAATCAATACTGGGGGACGCCCCGAAGTTATAAATGATTCCAGAGAAATAAATAAATCTCAATGGGTTAAGAAAATGAATATAAGTCAATGGAAAGATTCCCATATGTATTAATGATACACTATTGCTCAAGGAATCAAAAAGCACGATGATGTCGAACCTCGTTCTATTGCAGAATGTCAACAAATAGTAGATTGGCTTAAATAAAAATAAGCAGTCCAGACAGAATTAGATTCTCTGGTAAATAAAAAAGTATTTGATCCAGTAGTGCTAACCGCGCCAAGTATAAAGCCTGTAGGACATAAACAATTATTTGCCATAAAGCGTAAATGAGAAAAAAAGAAGTTCTTAAGTAAAAGGCTCGCCTTGTGGTGCAAGGTTTCTCACAACGCCCTGGAATTGACTACGAGGAGACATGCTCTCCCGTAATGGATGTTATAACATTCCACTACTTAGTTAGCTTGGTAGTTTTCAAAGGACTGGAAATACAGCTCATGGATGTGGTTACTGCATATCTCTATGGGAATCTTGATTCATATATATATATATATATGTACATGAAAGTGCCTGATGGCCTTACATTACCCAAATCAAGTGACTCTAAACCATGGAGTGCATTTGTAATTAGGTTGAAACGCTCACTTTACGGATTAAAACAATCAAGACGGATGTGGTATACCCGTCTAAGTGACTACTTGATTGGGAAGGGATATAAGAACGATGAATTATGCCGCTGCGTATTCTTAAAGAAAACAAGTTATGGATTTTCAATTGTAGTTGTACATATTGATGATATGAACATATAGGTACTCTTGATCAAATAAGAGAAACCGCAAGTTACTTGAAATCCAAATTTGAGATAGATGATCTTGGGAAAGCTCGAATTTTGTTTAGATCTTAATCTAAAATATTGAGCTTGTAGAATATTAATCTACTAGTCTGCGTACGTTCAAAAGATAATCAGGCAATTTAACTTGGACAAAACGCATTCTACTAGCACTCCCATGGTCAGTTGATATTTAGATCAAAGGAAAGATTAATTTCGTGTACAAAGTAAGATTACGAAAAAATGTTGGGAGATGGGAGATGAAACTTTCTATCTAAATGCAATATACGCACCATTGTACTTAACACAACATACTCGATCAAAAATAACATTCGTATTGAACTTGTTAACTGGATTTAGCTCAGCGCCAACGCAGTATAATTGAACACCTAAAAGGAACCATTGGCTTGGGATTGTTCTTTCTTTACAGAGAGAAAAAAGTGTATACAACAGCAACATCTAGAGTAAATGATGATGCTAAAATGATCACCCCCTATATTGAAATCCCAAATAAAATCTTGATTGATTTTGTTGGTGTTGGGTATCTTTCTGACCCACACAAAGCTCTAAGGAGAATATGGAAAACTAGTTCACCAAGTCTTTTCCTAAGGCCATATTTGAAAAGCATGTGAAAAACATAAGGGTGCTTAGGTTTTCCTTACTTTCGTGATCGAAGTAATGATTAAGGGAATGTGTGAAATATGATGGAATTTTCACACCTACGTTGTACTATTTTCCTTAGACCAATGTTTATTTTTTTCATTAAGTTTTGTTACTTGGTAAGGTTTTTAACGAGGCAACGATATATGCATAAGCTTTTCAAATTTCTTGATTAATGTAACTATCAGAGGGAGGTGTAGACTTGAGGGGGAGTCTAATATCCACACGACGTTACGTTATACTCTTTTCCTTAAACCAAGATTTATTTTTTCCACTGGGTTTTGTTACTTGGTAAGGTTTTTAACGAAGTAACGATACCTGCAAACTTTATTGATTGAAGTAAGGATTAAATGAAAATATAGACTCAATGAAGGAAGCTAACAGGATTGTCATAATGTTATACACTTTTCCTTTCGATCAATGTTATTTTTTTCCACACAGTTTTTGTTACTTGACAAGGTTTTAATGAGGCAACAAGACATGTACCATTCTATCTCCGACTCAACACAAGGGGGTGTTTAAGGAAATTACACATAGTGTGCTATCGTCTAGATAGGATATGTATTAGGATTTTACTGTCTAAATTGTGTATTATGGGCCATAATGGGCTTCCTTGTAAACCCTATTTACTATTGTATTTGTACCCTATTTAAAGGGCTCATCTAATGAATAATTGAATTGAGTTGTTCCTACAACATTTTTGAATTTAAAGTTATTGTATTTTAAAAATTTTATGAGAAAAAAATAAAATTAAGTGAATTTTGAAAAATGTGAAGTAAAATTGACTCTTTAGTAAAAATTTTAAAACTTGATTTTAAAATCTCAACCAAACGCCACCCTTATATTTAGAAATATGTTGGGTGCACGTCCCATGGATTTATATCTCTGTATCTAGTTGGTCTTCTTTCTCTATATTTAGAAATCTGTTGCATTTGTATAATTTGGAAAAAAATATTTATATATATATATATATGTAAAAGTAAGAAATTTGACATATCTTGTGCTTGTTTGGTTGAGGTTTTAAAACATGCTTTTTAGTTAAATTTTGGAGAAGTGTGAAAGTAATTTGAAAAGTAAATTTAATTTTTGTTAGAGTTTTTTTCGACCAATTCAAAAATCCTCATGAATTTTTTTTAAAAAAATAGTCATAATGGATCTTATTTTATAGTTATCGATGAGTATGTTTTAAATATATATATATATATAACTAATTCCGATTTTTGAATTTAAAGTTATGGTATTTTAAAAATTTTATGAGAAAAAAAGTTAAGTGAATTTTGGGAAGTGTGAAGTAAAATTGACTTTTTAGTAGAAATTTTAAAAACTTGATTTTAAAATCTCAACCAAACGCCACCCTTATATTTAGAAATCTGTTTATGCACATTGCGTGCACGTGCAGTGTGTGTGTTCAACGTGAAGATCAATAAAAATTTATTTTAATGGTTGGCCTCTTAGTGGTTGGCCTCTTGGTGGACTTTTGTGAAGATCAATGTACAAATTTTCAGGCATAAGCCCGGAAGGGTGATCTCGAATAAAATTTGCCACCTAAAAAAATAAATAATAATAAGTAGGAAAAGTAATTTACAAAGGGAGAGAATAATTACAAAGTAAATTTTTGTACAAAACCCGTAATCCGTCTTTCATCGTATCCCTGGCAACGGCATCAAAAAATTGACGCGCCAAATATATTTCTGTGCTTAGGTACCTAAGTGCAGGTTGTCAAGTTATAATATTTGGTAAGTCCAAGTGTCGAATCACAAGGATAGTCGGAAAGACGATGTGGTGATTACGAGTCCAAGGCTTTATTAAAAGAATTTAATTGGTTGATTTTTAAAGTCTTGCAATAAAAATTAAAATGATATAACAATAGATAAGAAAAAGTTAAGGCATTATAGAATTCATTTGTTTTGCAAAGTTACGTAAAATCAACCTCATTCAAAATTTTCAATGCAATTCTTAAGTGTTGAGTATTTTACCCATTTCTAAGCAAAAGGGCATGGAGCAAAAGCAATACATTCTCATATAAATGCCATATAAAGAAAGGGTGTGAGCAAAAATCAACATAAGTGTATCTCTCATTTTTATCTTGTGAAAAAGGTTGTGAAGCAAGTGCAACCCATTCGCATATAATGTCAACCAAGATTCAAACTTAAAATACACAAAAAGAAAAGGCATAAATTTAAACTAGGCATTTGAAAACTCATTGTTAGTTTCCCTTAGGCAATTGACTTGATTATGAAAATGGCCAACTACAAAGAGTTTAACTCGATAAATAATAACATTTCATTTGTCTAAGATTGTGAGGTCTAGGTGGAGGTCAAACTGTCCTATATAGACATATTTGATAAATACAAATTGAATCCTTAGAATGATTAGTGAAGTTGTTTATGACATAAATTTAAAAGATCCTCTTTGGTAACACTTTAACTAAGAAGATGATGAGTCTTGAAATCACATAAAGTGTAGAAAGTACTCAACATATCATTGAAGTATTCAAGGATTAGAATCTTAAATTTATGGTGTTTCCATGAATATTCAAAGACTAGTCATGCTTGGCAATGAAAAGTATCTTATTCATAGAAGGAATGGACACAAGCTAGTAAGAAATACATAAGTGTATTATCTCCTCATTAACGCTTGAGATTTATGTATACAAAACATACAAAATCAAATCATCATATGAAAATTATCTTACTAGCTCATGAATCGTTGAAAACATGAAGAAGATGAAAGATTAACAAGTATTTAACAATACTAACAATGGAATAAGAATTGAACTTACATAATTAATCCATTGCAAATTTCATCTTTTAGCCTTAGCAAAGAAATTTACTCCATAATAAATGTAGAGACAAGAATTATAAAAGTGAACTCCATTTCTCTCTCTAAAAACTATTACAAACTCTCTATAAATTGAGAAATGAGAAGTAATTAAAAAAGGATCTCCCTCCAATACAACAATGAAGACTATAAATAGGAGTATTGTGTTGGATGCCAACAATAAACAATGTTTTTTTTTCGTGGATAAATCCACTATCTTGGATGCTCTTTGTCATATAGAGAATTCACTTTCTTGGATGCACTTTGTCCCATGGAAAATTCCACTATCTTAAAATGCCTTTGTCCTATGAAAAATTTGACCATCTTCAAATGCTTTTGTCCCATGAAAAATTCCACCATTGTATTAAATACAATATTTCTTGAAATCTAAAGACTCCAAAATAAACACAAAATGTGTCTTTCCAAGCATTGTTAAATACAAAAGTGGTACGAGACTAATCTCGAAATAAGTTAGCAAACCGAGTAGTTTCAGAGAAACAAATGCGTCAAAGAACTCCCAAAATGAGCGTATGAATGACAACATTAAGCGTTTATCATATCTATATGCAGTGCGTTTCAAGTAAGGACCAGTATTTAAGCACCATTATTATGGACTGTGCTATTTCGCACACTTCCCGACATTCTTTTTTAATAAAAATTTGACGGAGATGTTCTCCATCATATTTACAACATCTCTACCAAATTTCATGAAAATAAATCAACCAGGAAGTGGCCGGGTTAACTAAAGAAATTAAAAAATATTAGATTTTATATATCTATTTCTAAACCAATAATTTTTCAATCCTATAATTCACCCACTTCCCGGTTGATTTTTTTAATGAATTTTGGTAGATATGTTCTACACATGATGAAGAATATCCCTACCAAATTTTATCAAAAAATTGCACCGGAAAGTGTACCAAATAATTCGATCCGTAATAATGATTCTTAAATAGTGGTCCTAACTAATTACTTAAAATTTTCCATATATATATGCAGCGACCAATTTTTAACGTACAACAACTACATATTAGTAATTTCTTTCCGGTGGAACCACTAGTCTCCAGTCATTTGTTATATATCAAACATATTTATTTTCAGTATGTCATATATCAATTAATAATTTCAAAAATTTTTACTGTGTAACACCCACTGATCATAGGTCTTTCTTCTTTTTTGACTGCGATGGATCTTTCCGTATGTCCACTTTTCGCTAGTTAAGGAAGACCCATTAATGACTTATTGATGAGATTGATCTTAATTTGTTATGAAAAAATCTTGCTTGGTGGAGTAAACTGCTTTCTTTCTTTTTAACACGTACATTTTTCATTTCAGTTTTAACACACATTTTTCATTTTAAAAAATTTAATAATAATCATGTTGACCTTATAGTCACTAATCTTGTTTTGTTAATAACAATAACATTAATCATGTGTAATTTAATTAAGTTGATGTTTGAAGTTATAGCCACATTAAATTGATCACATGTGAACTAAATCGAAAAGCCGGAATAAAGATTATTCACCTACAAAGTTATGCGCTATCAATATCTCACACCTCACACAACTACTATGATCAATGTTCTATCAATGGCACTTCTATGAAGAACAATGAGTCAAGGAAGAAAAGAAACGAAGATACAAACAAAGCCCTCGAAGTCTCGTTAGTTTATATTTGAGCGAGTGCTTTCGTTTCCTTTGTAAAGATTCATGTTTGATTCTTAATATAGCTCATATACTTTGTTTTTACACAACTAGATTGATCAAAACAAAGTTTCTTCAAGAACTTTTCAAAACACTCCTTTTGTTAAAAACCGTCTTTTTGTTAAATTCATTTTAAATTCTAAATGATCATATTTGAAGCTCTAAAAAAAATAGGTGTCATAGGAACCTATTTGGCCTGCCAGACAATGCTCATCAGTCGACTGATCAGCAATGCTCAGTCGACTGATGGTCCAAAAACTAGTCGTTGGATTTCAGATTTTTTACTATTTTTGGCACCAAACTTCTACCAACTCCCTCCAAACGTCCATATGTTGTCCTAAACTATATATACACCATCTAAGACATATTTAAACACTCTTGAATCATTCCTACACTATTCTCTTCATCTACATTCAATATTCAAAGATTCAAGAACATTTCTTTTGATCAATCACAATTATTTTGAGCTAGAAATTATTGATCATACTTGATATCTCTTAGTGTGAACTTAAATTGTAATCTTCATACACTTGAGAGCTATTTTGCATTGGTGTTAGTCTCCAAATCTTTTCTTTCAAATATTAAGAGAGGTTTGTCTCTTAAGATAGCAAGAGTGATTTATTGTGTAAGTATTGAGAGTGATTCAATACTTGTAAGAGTGTGTGAGAAGAATACATTTGTAGAGGTTTAATCTTCACCCGAAAGAAGATTGATTATAGTGGAAATTCTCGGAGATACCTAAGTGATCATATTAATTTACAACATATATGATTTTCTATAACGAAAGGTTGGAGATTATATCAAATGTTAATGGTAATGATTTTCAATTTAGATTTATTATTTGGATTTATTTGGTGGTTATCAACTAATTTAATGTGAATCTTGTTAGGTTATATGGGATAATTAAAATAAATTCATCATTTGAGTTCAAAGTTTTCTATTAAATATTTAACATGTTTTAAAATGTATCGTTTTACTTCTCAAGTAACAACTTCTAAAAGATTTCGATCAAAGTAAATAGTTAAATATATTTTAAGATTGCATTAAATTTTTTGGTTAACAAAATATAGGATTACGTAGGGGTGTTGTTAGAAATCTGAAAACCGAACGAACGAACCGAACCGATCCGTTGTGATCCGAAATTTTTTGAACGAACCGAAACCGATTGATTTGGGTCGGTATGGGTTGGGGATTCGGGGTCCCCGAATTGGACCGAAAAAACCGAATCTTTAAAAAAATATATTTGCTAACTTAATGTAATTACTTAAGTTATCTTACAATACATTGAAAAAAAAAAGGAAACTTTCTTACAACATTTACATTATATAAATGACCCAACCCTATGGATTATTTATATTTATAAATAATTACTTAAGCTAATTATTAAAATAAATACATTATATAATTTTTTTGTAGCGCCTTTTGAGTGAATTTATATTTTTAGTGCAATTTTGAACTAAAGTTTTAACAGTACAAAAAAAACCGAATGAGACCAAACCGGACCGAAACCGAATAATTGGGGAGGGTTTGGGTTTCATAGGTACGAAAACCGAAACCGAACCGAACCGAAACCGAACTATAAAATTTGGGGAGGGTTTAGGGTACCTTAGTTTCTACCCCGACCGAAACCGAAAACACCCCTAGGATTACGTATCTATAGTTATATAAAAAAATTGAAATGGTAGTATATAAATCGGAGAAATCCGATACGATAAGGATAATAATAGTTGAACTTAATATTCAAAGGGATAGGACAAAGATTTAGATAGCATATTTAAAAAACGATAAATACTATGGATAATATGGTATTCGGTTTGTATTATATCCGTTTACACCTCTATTCATGAATAATTAACTTAAAAATATGCTATTTTGCCAACCACTAGCATTTTTATTTAGATAATTAGATCGATTATATCCACTTATTATTCCAAACAGGAAGATATTTCTACATTCAATTATTTGCTCACATACGTATACTAGCAATATATGCCTGTGCCTGAGGGACGAAAAAGAAATTTAGGTCAATTTTGAGGTTTAGCCAAACTCGACCCTGAGTCTTCTAGAAATATGACTGGCTTGAACACAACCCAAAGAGAGGGTTAAGTTTGACCAACAAAATTGTGTTGTTTATTATATGAAGGAATTCACACTTGCCCCATGTTTACCCGCACAGAGGGGTGTCCCTCTGTACAGTTTTTACAGAATCAACCAAATTAATCCAAATAAAATTGGTTTTGATAAGATATATTTAAATACCGAGAATTGATTTATCGAAACTGAAAATATCAAAAAATTTGGTTTGGTTTTGGTATTACATGTATAAAAACAAAAATAGTGATCTACTGTACCGAAAAATTAACAAAAGTATGATATCGAAAACATCAATTCCAAAATTATCAAAAATATGTAATATAACAAAATTGTTGAATAATTAAACACAAAAACTATCAGATATAATTAAGACCATAAAGTTTTAGAATTGTGTTGTGAAGTGATCTTTAACAACTAACTTTAATTTATTGTGGCTATTCACTTCATCATGTAAGTAATGTTTAAATTCCTACTAGTTTCAATCTAAAATTGTCCTAGTATATTGAAAGCGAAAGCAATCAAATATATTTTTATACATTTTTGCACTTATAATACTATTCACCGAAATTAAAATAAATGAAAATAATGGAAACATGTAAGTAATTAATGTTTAAATTCATACTAGTTTCAATCTAAAACTGTCATAGTATATTGAAAGCGAAAGCAATCAAATATATTTTATACATTTTTGCACTTGTAATACTATTCACCGAAATCAAAATAAATGAAAGTAATGGAAAAACTGAAACATACCAAAATATACTGAATATACCAAAAAATCAAGCAGTTCAGTATTTGTTTTTAATTTCAAATACCTATTAGTAAGCTAGTAAATCTTCTATTTAACTTCTTAATTACTTTTATTTTGGTATTGATAAGGGCTGTTCACCGACCGATCCATCGAAATAGCATCCCTACCCACACCGGTTATTTGCTTAACATGTGTTTGACGTGGTTGTTGAACTCATATGCGCCCCTGTTAAAGAAATAAGGGGCTTTTTGTGTTTAGCCCAAGATTTTTGAATTGTTTGGCTTTTAGCCCACCTTGTTTTTCTAATTAGTTTTTGGCCCAATGAATTTTCATTAATTATTTTAAGGATTTTTATATTGATTTGTGTTGTTCCAATGTTGCCCTTTTTGAGTTTTTTTTTTCAAATTAAATTACTCCTAAAAATTAACCGAGTAAAGATTTAGTAAGATAATTATTAGAGATTCTATGGTTTGAAATTCAAATTCAAAAACTGACTTTCAAAAATAAAATAAATGCTCAAGTAAAATAGAAAATTGGTAGCTAGTAATAAAGTTTGGTTTATTTACACTCTGCTTTTGGATATTGTTTGTTCTCACTAAGGTTTTAGGAGGACCAGTTGGAAATAGGCATGTTAATATCACATTGTATATAATTTTCATGCTACACATCCAGATCATGATCCATGTCATTCAATTAGATCGACATGTGTGACCATTGATGGGTCGAGTTACGTCAAGTGTAACAAATACCACTTTGATCTTATGTTGATATGATTGATGGATCGGATTGGATACAGATACATTTCAGTAATGATAGCAAAGATGTGAAATAATTATGTGTGGACTGTCAAATGGTTAAGCCCATTTTCATGCTACACATCCACATCATGATAACGAAGATGTGAATTAATTATGTGTTGTGGACTGTCAAATGGTTAAGCCCACTTTAAAAGTGATCAAATAAGATTTAAGTTATTTGGGCTTAAATGTATCTAATAGGGTGTGGGACTTTAATGTGTAGATACTTAAGAGTAATTCTATTTTTATGATGGGCTAAAATAGAAATACTAAATAGATAGTAGGGTTTACTATATATATATATATTTATATTATGGTTATGGCATCTAGATCACACGTACGTATCTTGTCCCTGTTGAGCCCTCATCATCACAGAGAGCATAGAGAACACTTAAAGGATTTTTCTAAAGAAATACATGTAGATCTGGAAGGCCAATCACTGCGCTACAAACACACGTTATGAATTTAGGTACGCTTTAGCATATTAACCTTTTGATTCTTGGTGATACAATATGAATGATCCTAGGGTTTATGGTTGCTTAAAACCAACAAGATCTTACAGAAAAACCCCACCATCAATAATTCTTTCATTTGTGAAATGTAGATCCTTTATAAAATCATAACTGTTTCCATAAAATTTCAATGTGGGACTTAATACTTTTTATTCTGTTTTCCATCTCAAGTAGTTCACTTTAGGTGATAATTTCTCATTCACTCTATATTCATTTTAAGCAAACAAATATACGATTTCGATATACTCACGGAGGAGAACTCAAATATATAATTACCTTTCACAACTAAGTGTGAAATCCTGTTTAAAATTACCCTCAAAATGGTTCACAACTAAGTGCGAAAGCAATCAAATATATTTATTACATTTTTGCACTTATAACACTATTCATTGAAATCAAAATAAATGAAAATGATGGAAAAACCAATACATACCAACTATACCAAATAATCCAGTAGTTCAGTATTGTTTTTTAATTTCAAATACCGATTAGTAAGCCGGTAAATCTGGTATTCAACTTCTTAATTACTTTTGTTTTGGTATTGTTAAGGGCTATTCAATGATCGATGTACCGAAATAAAGTTTTACCTGTACCGATCAATTGATTATTTGTTTGACTTGTGTTTGGGTTGTTGAACACATATCCGTCTCTGTTAAGGAAATAAATTCTCACTCTTAGGGTTGCATCAATTTGCAGAATTAAATTTCTAACTATGTGGGCACATGATATGTTTGAATCGTGTTGCATCAATTTTTAGTGTGAACACCATGAAATATTGACAAACTTTTAATACATATTATACACTGGAAAAACACTCCCCCCCCCCCCCACAACCTAACCCCAAATTTTTGTTTGGTTTTGGTATTACATGTATAAAAACAAAAATATTGATTTACCGTACCAAAAAATTACCAAAAGTCGGATATTTTAAACACCAATTCCAAAATTAACAAAAATATGTAATATAAAAAAAATGTTGAGTAATTAAGCAAAAAAACAATCAGATATAGTTAAGACCATTAAGTTTTAGACTCGTGCTGCAAAGTGATCTTTAAAAACTAACCTTTAATTACTTGTAGCTAATCACTTCATCGTGTAAGTAATGTTTAAATTCCTACTACTTTCAATAAAAAAACTGTCCTAGTACATATATGCAAAGCGAAAACAATCAAATATTTTTTTTTCAGTTTTGTACTTGTAATACTATTCACAAAAATTTTGCTAAATGAAAGTGATAGAAAAACTAAAATATACCAAAATATACCGATTACACAAAAAAATCAAACATTTCAGTATTGGTTTTTAATTTCAAATATTTATTAGTAAACTGGTAAATATGTATTTAACTTCTTAGTTACTTTCGTTTTTGGTATTGATAACGGATAGTCACCGACCGATGTACCGAAATAACATGCCTACCTATACCAATCAATTAATTATTTGCTTGACTTGTGGGCACATGATATGTATTATATGGTGTTGTATCAATTTTAAGTGTAAACACCTTGAAAAATTGACAAACTATTAATACATATTCTACACTGGAAAAACACTCCCTTCCCCCCACCTCCCAATTTTTTTTGTTTGTTTTGGTATTATATGTATAAAAACCAAAATACTTATTTACCGTATCGAAAAATTACCAAAATTAAAGTATGATATTGAAAACACCAATTCCAAAATTATTAAAACTATGTAATATTACAAAAATGTTGAATAATTAAGCACAAAAACTATCGGTTATAGTTAAGACCATAAAGTTTTAGACTTGTGAGGTGGATTGATCTTTAACAACCAACTTTAAATTTATTGTAGCTACTCACTTCTTCGTGTAAGTAATGTTTAAATTCCTATTACTTTCTATCCAAAACTATCCTAGTATATGCAAAGCAAAAGCAATCAAATATATTATTTTACGATTTTGCACTTATAATACTTTTCACCGAAATCAAAATAAATGAAAATTATGGAAAAATTAAAACATACTAAAATATATAGAATATACCAAAAAATCAAGCAGTTCAGTATCGGTTTTAATTTCAAATACCAATTAGTAAGAGGTAAATCTGGTATTCAACTTCTTAATTACTTTTGTTTTGGTATTGATAAGGACTATTCACCGACCGATTTACCAAAATAACATCCCTACTCGATTCGATCAATTAATTTTTTACTTTACTCGTGTTTGGATTGTTGAACTCATATCCTCCCTGTTAAAGAAATAAATACTCGCTCTCAGGGTTGCATCAATTTGTAGCAATCAACTTCTAACTATGTGGGCACACGACATGTATGTATGGTGTTGCAGCAATTTTAAGTGTGAAAACCACAAAAAATGACAAATTATTGATACATATTCTACACTGGACCCTACCCCCCCCCCCCACCCCCTCTCGCCGTTTTTTATAGAATAGTCTATAGATAATTAAAGAAAATTCATTCAAGTGAAATTTGTCCTAAATTAACAACTTTTCTAATAATCAAAACTATGGCCCCAAAAATTCTAGGACGAAAGATAAAATTATTTTGAAACTTCAAACAATCATTCACTCTTAATCTTTCAAGAAAATAAATTTAATTAATTAATTTATAGTCAATTAATATAGCAAAACCCACAATTTTGGTTATTGAGAAAAATAACCACTGCAGAACCTTACATTTTTAACATTAATAATTCATGAAATGAATAATCGAAAGCAATTTTAACCATCCAAATTTTGTTAATCTATTAGAGATGCTCTGAAATTTTCAAGCTCTAAAGATTTACAAATATGTGGCCCTAGCTAATCTAGGGTATGGCAGTCAGTACTTCACATCAGTACGTACTGCAACACTCTATATAAACGGCGACCAATTTTTAACGTACAACAACTATATATTAGTAATTTCTTTCCAGTGGAATCACTAGTCTCCAGTCATTTGTTATATATCAAACATATTTATTTTCAGTCATATATTAATTAATAATTTCAAAAATATTTACTGTGTAACACCCACTGATGGGTCTTTCTTCTTTTTTGACTGCGATGGATCTTTCCTTATGTCCACTTTTCGCTAGTTAGGGAAGACCCATTAATGACTTATTGATGAGATTGATCTTAATTTGTTATGAAAAATTCTTGCTTGGTGGAGTAAACTGCTTTCTTTCTTTTTAACACGTACATTTTTCATTTCAGTTTTAACACACATTTTTCATTTTAAAAAATTTAATAATAATCACACTTTATACTTTTTAAGTCTTTGATTGGTCTTCCCTAATTAACAGAAGATGAATATGGTGGACTTCAGAAGAGACCCATCATATCAAAGGGTTTCTTCCAGGGAAGAAATTAAAAGAGGTATGTCCTTCCAAGAAACTTACTCAAAATTATAAGCCACGTACAACTACCTTTATTTATATATATATATATGGGGCTCAACTTTTTATTTTTATTTTTTTGCACAAAAAAAAATAAAGGTAGCTAGAGAATGAAAGATTTGTATATATATACATATATATTCTCTCACCCCAAGCGTGGAGCGGTATTCAAAAGTTGACCCAATTTACCAAAGTCTTTTGAACTAACTAAACAAAAAAACACAACTAAGAAAAGAATAAAAATAAAAAGAGATACCTAAGTGATCATATTAATTTACAACATATATGATTTTCTATAATGAAAGGTTGGAGATTATATCAAATTTTAATGGTAATGATTTTCAATTTAGATTTATTTGGTGGTTATCAACTAATTTAATGTGAATCTTGTTAGGTTATATGGGATAAATAAAAGAAATTCATCATTTGAATTCAAAGTTTTCTATTAAATATTAATCTTGATTTTAACATGTTTTAAAATGTATCGTATTACTTCTCAAGTAACAACTTCTAAAAGATTTCGATCAAAGTAAATAGTTAAATATATTTTAAGATTGCATTAAATTTTTTGGTTAACAAAACATAGGATTACGTATCTATAGTTATATAAAAAAATTGAAATGGTAGTATATAAATCGGAGGAATCCAATACGATAAGGATAATAATAGTTGAACTTAATATTCAAAGGGATAGGACAAAGATTTAGATAGCATATTTAAAAAACGATAAATGCTATGGGTAATATGGTATTCGGTTTGTATTCTATCCGCTTACACCTCTATTCATGAATAATTAACTTAAAAATATGCTATTTTGCCAACCACTAGCATTTTTATCCAGATAATTAGATCGATTATATCCACTTATTATTCCAAATAGGAAGATATTTCTACATTCAATTATTTGCTCACATATATATACTAACAATGCCTATGCTTGCGGGACGAAAAAGAAATTTAGGTCAATTTTGAGGTTTAGCCAAACTCAATCCTGAGTCTTCGAGAAATATGGCTGGCTTGAACACAACCCATAAAGAGGGTTAAGTTTGACCAACAAAATTGTGTTGTTTATTATACGAAGGAATTCACATTTGCCCCACCTTTACCCGCACAAAGGGGTGTCCCTCCGTATCGTGTTTACCCAATCAACCAAATTAATCTGAATAAAATTTGTTTTGATAAGATATATTTAAATACCGGGAATTGATTTATCGAAATTGAAAATATCAAAAAATTTGGTTTGGTTTTGGTATTACATGTATAAAAACAAAAATAGTTATCTACCGTACCGAAAATTTAACAAAAGTATGATATCGAAAACATCAATTCCAAAATTATCAAAAATATGTAATATAACAAAACTGTTGAATAATTAAACACATAAACTATCAGATTTAGTTAAGACCATATAGTTTTAGAATTGTGTTGCGAAGTGATCTTTAACAACTAACTTTAATTTATTGTAGCTATTCACTTCATCATGTAAGTAATGTTTAAATTCCTACTAGTTTCAATCAAAAATTGTCCTAGTATATTGAAAGCGAAAGCAATCAAATATATTTTATACATTTTTGCACTTATAATTCTATTCACCGAAATTAAAATAAATGAAAATAATGAAAACATGTAAGTAATTAATGTTTAAATTCATACTAGTTTCAATCTAAAACTGTCCTAGTATATTGAAAGCGAAAGCAATCAAAAATATTTTATACATTTTTGCACTTGTAATACTATTCACCGAAATCAAAATAAATGAAAGTAATGGAAAAACTGAAACATACCAAAATATACCGAATATACCAAAAAATCAAGCAGTTCAGTATTTGTTTTTACTTTCAAATACCTATTAGTAAGCTAGTAAATCTTCTATTTAATTAACTTCTTAATTACTTTTATTTTGGTATTGATAAGGGTTGTTCATCGACCGATCTATCGAAATAGCATCCCTACCCACACCGATCAATTAATTATTTGCTTGACATGTGTTTGACCGGGTTGTTGAACTCATATACGCCCCTGTTAAAGAAATAAGGGGTTTTTTGTGTTTAGCCCAAGGTTTTTGAATTGTTTGGCTTTTAGCCCACCTTGTTTTTCTAATTAGTTTTTGGCCCAAAATTCTGGATAAATACTATTTTGAATTTTCATTAATTATTTTAAGTATTTTTATATTGATTTGTGTTGTTCCAATGTTGCCCTTTTTGAGTTTTTTTTTTTCAAATTAAATTACTCCTAAAAATTAACCGAGTAAAGATTTAGTAAGATAATTATTAGAGATTCTATGGTTTGAAATTCAAATTCAAAAACTGACTTTCAAAAATAAAATAAATGCTCAAGTAAAATAGAAAATTGGTAGCTAGTAATATTATCCTTCAAAATAAATTACTATGGCAGACATGTTAAAAATTGCAGTTTGTAGCTAGGATTATTAGTTTGAACAAGCATACCTTGAATAATATCTAGCTTCAAACAACTTCTTCTTTGTCCTATTGCAGATGTAATAGTCACCATAAAATACAAATCTTTAAGCACAAAAATCCTGCATAAGTAATTAAACCATACTAGTAAGATGACCATCCGATTTTGGTGATCGTACTCGTATTCAATTGACGACGGAGAAGTCCACAATGCATCATACAAAAAAGGAGGGAAAAAAATGGAATTTTTTCAAGATTTTGAATTCCATTCCTTGTAATCATTTCATGAAATATAACAATTTAATGGGCTAGAGTATCTTTGATTATTTTAATTATGTTGAACCTCTTTTATCATGTCGTGTGAGTTGAACTTATCATTGGGGCTTATGAGAAACATAAAAATGATCTTGATTTGCACCTATTAGAGGAGAAAATATTTGATACAACGGTTATAACGTCACATGTTACAACAATACAATCAGATTGCAGAAAAGTGTGCATTTCTCTTTCCTCAATCACATGAGTTATTTATTTCTTACAATATGATTGGATATGTAATAACATGTGCGTTATAACCATTGTATTAAATATTTTCTCCTATTAGAGATGGGAATCGTTCATACTATTTACAAAAATTCCATAATAGATAAAACTAAACAAATGGCAACTAGAATATGACTTATATGTTTCTATATTGTCGTAGTCTAGCATAAAATAGTCATTGATCAATCGACTGTATATCGTTTACATGTGATCGAAAAATATATATATTTTCTAAGCCGGTGTGAGTGGGTTCACATTTGTCTTATTAAATTGTGCTCGGTGATAAACTAAGGATTCAGTTGGCGGGAGTTGTAAAGAATCAAACTTATACAAATATATATTATTACTACTGCTTTCCTTTCATATGTTTACCTTATCCAAACTCCCACATTCAAAATCAAAATCGTGGATAAACTATGACTACGAATCCGATAGGAACTCGAAACCACATCAAACAAAATCACTTATCGATCTCTAGCACTTTCCATGCAAACATTCATATTGCTAGTTGCAAATAGTCATTTTACCTGCTCAAAGAGACATATTACTAGTTACAATCATAATATCACTTGTCCAGACAGTCATATTAATTAGAATATGAAACTGATGAAGACCAATTGAATGTGTCAAAAGAAGAGATACAAAATTATATAGGTGTTACAAATAGGGACTATGGAAGAAATTGTTAAGTGTGAATATGCTATATCAAAATGTTTACGATGTTAAATGACATTAAATCGGTAAGTGGATATGCTAGATCGGTGGACGTAACCAGTAAGCAAATCTGAACACCATAAATCTAGGAGGAAAGAGAAAAAAAAGAGCGTAACTAACAATGGAATATGAGAGAGAAATACATGGCAACCTAACCTTTAAGAAGGTAAAATATGTCATTATGATTATAATTACAACAAAAAATAAGGGATATAAGTATTTTCACCGGTTGGGCTAAAAGCAAAAATATTGGGCTAAATAATACAAAAGAATGGGTTGTTCACTAATTATATAAATCTCGTGGGTTTGAGTATACAAGTACCCAAAATATTGGGCCACTTTCTAATTTTCTAAAGAAATAAATACTCACTCTCATGCCTCGTTTGGTTCACGGATTTTAGTACTCGGGAAAGGAAAGTTTTTCGTTTCCTTTTCTTGGTAAGCACAAATTCCGGAAACACTTTCCCGAGAGAGGAGAAAGTAGGGGGTAAAACCATTCCTCTCAAAATACATGGGATTGATTTTCTCGTGTGATTTCCAAGCATTTATTACACAAACTTTAGACAATAATACTATTACCTAAATACTTTCCATACTCTACCAAACACAAGAAAGGAAATTTGACATGAAATTTAGTTTCCCACCTCCATGGGAAAGATAAGAGAATTGATTTCCCTTCCGTGAACCAAACGAGGCCTCAGTGTTGCATCAATTTGCAGCAATCAACTTCCAACTACGTGGGCACACGATATGTATGTATAGTGTTACATCAATTTTAAGTGTGAACACCACGAAAAAAAATCTCTCACCCCCCTCTCCCCTTTCCTCTTTCCCTTTTTTATACGATAGTCGATCTATATATAGATGATAAAAGAAAAATTGATTCCAGTGGATTTTGTCCTAAATGAACAACTTTTCTTAATAATCAAAATAATGGCCCCACAAATTCGATTAGTTAAAACCATCAAACCCCCCCCCCCCCCCCCCTCCTTCTCTCTTTCCCTTTTTCATACGATGGTATGTAGATAATTGAAGAAAATTCATTCCAGTGGAATTTGTCCTAAATTAACAACTTTTCTAATAAACAAAACAATGGCCCCATAAATTCTAGAACGAAAGATAGTCAAATTATTTTGAAACAACAAACAATCTTTCACTCTTATTTTCTTCTTCTTCTTCCTATTTTTTCAAAAAAATATAAAATTGATTAATTTATAGTCAATTAATATAGCAAACCCCATAATTTTAGTTATTGAGAAAAATAATTGCTACAGAACTTTACATTTTTAAGATTAATAATTCACGAAATGAATAATCGAAAGCCATTTTAATTATACAATTTTTGTTATTCTATTAGGGATGCTCTAAAATTTACAAGCTCTAAAAATTTACAAATATGTAGTCCTAACTAATCTAGGGTACTGCAACACTCCAAATGGTGTTTTCATCAATGCATAAATATGTTACTAAAATAAATGTTTGAGCGTTGGAGGACTCATGCAATTCAGTATTGGTTTTTAATTTCAAATATCTGTTAGTAAGCCGGTGAATTTGTATTCAACTTATTAGTTCTTTTTATTTTGGTATTGGTAAAGGCTATTCACTAACCAATTTATTTTACTCGCGCCGATCAATCAATTACTTGCTTGACTCGTGTTTAGGTTGTTGAACTCATATTAAAAAATAAATACTCATTCTCAAGGTCGCATCATTTTTAAGTTTAAACACCACTAAAAATAAGAAATTTTTAATACATATTCCACAGTGGACCCCTCCCTTGTCCCCCCTCTTTTCCTTTTTTATACGAAAGTCTATTGATAATTAAAGAAAATTTATTCCAGGGAAATTTGTACTAAATTAACAACTTTTCTTAATATTCAAAACGATGGCCCCACAAATTCGATTATTTAGAACGAAACATCCTAAAATTATTTTGAAACTTTAAACAATTTTCACCCTTATTTTTTTTTTAAAAAATAAATTAATTAATTTATGATCAATTAATATCTCAAACCACAATTCTAATTATTGAGAAAAATAACCATTAAAAAATCTTACATTTTTAAAATTATTAATTCACGAAATGAATAATCGAAAGCTATTTTAACTATCCAAATTTTGCTATTCTATTAGAGATGCTCTGAAATTTACAAGCTCTAAAGATTCAAAAATATGTGGTCATAATTAATTTAGGGTGACTATTAGTACTTCACATCAGTACTACAACACTCCGAAAAGTGTTTTCAACAATGCCTAAAAAGTGTCCAAAACAGAAAAGCATATAAAATTTTACCAAAGTAAATGTTTGTTGCAAATAGCCTTATAACTTAGTAGCATCTTCTACCTACGACTATGTATTAATATTAATATTAATATTTATATATATATATATACACACACATCACCAAAATCATCGCCTTGAAGTTAAATTATCAAGAATATTGATAATTGAACGGATATTTTTTAAATAGTTGATATCAAGAATGAGAAAGGAGTGCACTACACCAAAAAGAGTAATATATAAGTGTTTATGATACTTACGAACACTATCTATAAGTGTTATAAACACTTATAATTTGACCACTTACAGAATTTTGTAAGTGTTCGCAACCTTTATTAATTTCTTGTGTGTAGCACTATTTGCAAGTGTCGTAGACACTTACTTTCTTAAAAAATATAAGTGTTTTCGACTCTTACTGATATAAGTTCTACAGTGGTTTATAACACAACTAAAAACATTACCATATTATATATCTAATGCCAAGAAAATAAAAATAGTTCACTACATAGAAATTTAACCCAAATTCACAATCCATAGTTTCAACCTCCATTTGTCACAAGCAAATTACCAAATCGAGGTGAATCCTTAATACGTCAAAAAAGTGAAATTATGCAAGTAAATCACCAAATTCAATCGGAGAATAATAACAATCCATATTCAATCACTATAACTAGCAATATATAGTTCAAACGATGCTCCTGGTGTGTAACAAATAAAACATTCAAGGAGTAGATAACTAGGAATACATGAAATTATATAAATATTACAATTCCATATAATGCACACAGTTAATAGCCACGAACATCAGCACAAGTACACAACTCAACTTCTTCCCTCTTTCATCGCTGCCTTACACTTTTTTCAATCTGCAAATTTACATTTGAGGAAAACTATACTTCAGGATTGGTTGCTTAAGGTTTAACATGAATCCTAAATTGATTAATTCACATATAAAAACCTCATAATCAATCGATTATTAGTCACACAATGCTAATTCCTTTACTAAAGCTCAAACTCTATCTCGAAAACTACCAGGTTTGGATTCTAGGAAATTAGAAAAACAATAAATAAACAAGCAGTAAATTATGCAAATAAAGGTGTATTTGATTAAAAAAAATATTGGAATGACAGAAAAAAAACAGATAAAAAAGAAGCAAAGGTGCATATATGAATATGTTTATAATATTCAAAGACGGAAAGCAACATAGCACGTCAAAAGTTCACTTTCTAAAAGACACTTGCTTCACTACTCCAGCCCATTATACCAACCTAATAGCGGGCTTAGTAATGCAGAGTGTTAAAAAAGAACATAAGAAATGAAAAATAAAAATAAAATATGCAGTATCCGACTACCCGGGAGTGAGAAGATCTTCTAATGTGGTTGGCAGCACAGATATAAAAGCAATATCGATAAACCAACTACTCCAAGTCCTCCAAAACTTCCCTAGAACTGTAAATCAAATAGATGGGTTCATTAGCATTTTGGTGTTCCTTTTGGCTTTTATAATAATATACTATATTTATAAAATAAGAATAAAAATAGATAAAAGTTCCCCAAAGCCTTCATGTGTGTCTCTTATGCTTGTTATATTCTATTATATGCATAGTTTGAGGGGGAGTTTTCCCTTTAGAAAACTCAACTTATGATCTTAATCGCAAATACACATTAATTTATTGTCATCATAAAAAAGGGGGAGATTGTTGACCTTGAAGTCACTAATCTTGTTTTGATAATAGCAATAACGTTAATCATGTGTAATTTAACTAAGTTGATGTTTTAAGTTATAACCGCAATAAATTGATCACACGTGGACTAAATTGAAAAGTCAGAACCAAGAATATTCACCTACGAAGATTTGCATTATCAATATCTCACACCTCACACAACTACTTGATCAATGCATTATCAATAGCATTTGTATGAAGAACAATGACCCAAGGAAGAAAAGAAACTGATGGTCCAAAAACTAGCCATTTAATTTCTGATTTTTTACCATTTTTGGCACAAAACTTGTACCAACTCCCTCCAAACGGCCATATGTTGTCCTAGACTATATATACACCATCTAAGACATATTTAAACACTCTTGAATCATTCCTACACTATTCTCTTAATCTATATTCAATATTCAAATATTCAAGAACATTGCTTTTGATCAATTATCTTTAGTTTGAGCTAGAAATTGTTGATCAAATTTGATATCTCTTTGTGTGAGCTTAAATTGTAATTTTCATACACTTGAGAGCTATTGTACATTAGTGTTAGTCACCAAATTATTTTATTCAAATATTAAGAGAGGTTTATCTCTTAAAATAGCAATAGGTAGTTCTTGTGGTGAGTGTTGTGTGTAAGAAACATTTGTAGAGTGAAATCATTTGTAAATGTTTGATTTTCACCCGAAAGAAGCTCGGTAGTGGAAATTCTAGGAGAACTAACCGAGCACGGAAGTAGGGGTTAACAAGCCGAACCGTATGGACAAAAAATCTTCGACTTCTATCGGTTTAATCTTTCTATCTCTAGCTCTATTGTTTATTGCTATATTTACTTTGAGATTGATTTTACTTAAGTGTTTTGTTTGATTACTTGATATAGACTTTGATTAATTTTAAAAATGATGTTTAAAATCCTATTTAGTTTTAAAAACCTTATTCCCATTCAAGAAATTGTTCCAGAAGAACAAACTCTACAACTTTAAGAACCTATGCCATTAAGGAGATCCACTAGGGAAAGGAGAAATGTGGTGGCAGATGAATATATTGTATTTCTCTAAGAATATAAAGTTGACATTGGATTGATGGAAAATGATCTGATCAACTTTCATCAACCATGAAATATTATGATTCTTAGAAGTGGATTGATGCCATAAATGAGGAGATTTATCCCATGAAGAAATAATGACGTATATGATCTTATCTCATTGCCAAAAGGTGCATTATAAATGGATATTTAAGACCAAGAGGGATTCTAAAGCTGATGTAAAGAGGTACAAAACTTGTCTTGTCGTAAAGGGATTTACATAAAAGAAAGGCATCAACTATAATGAAATTTACTATTTTAAGACTATAATGGCATTGGTGGAGCATTTCAATCTTGAGTCACAGTAGATGGATATACAGACGACGTTTCTTAATGGTGACACTATTGAAACAATCTATATGGTATTTAAAATTTCATCAAGTGATCATCTTATTTGGTTTTGAGATAAATTTGGTCGATGATTGTGTATACCATAAGTTCTGTGGGAGCAAGTATATTTTTATGATTTTATATATATTAATGATATTTTACTTGTTACCAACGACGTATACATATTGCACGAAACCAAGAGATTTCTGATTAAGAATTTGAGATGAAACATCTTGGTGACGTCTTTTTTGTGTTAAGCATATAGATACACCAAGATCGCTTTCAGGGTACTTTACGATCATCACAAAAGGGCTATATCGAAAAGGCTCTCAAAAGATATGGCATCCAGGATTGCAAATCAGGTGATACCCCTATGGTTAAGAGAGATACGGTTAATCTCATTCAGTACCCTAAGAATGATTTTTAGGAAAATAAAATGCAGAAGATTCTTTATGCATCAGTAGTATGGAGTCTGATGTATATTCAGGTATGTATGCATCCGGATTTTGCATACATTGTTGGGATCGATGCTAATCAGATATTTAAGTAATCCAAGAATAAACCATTTGAAAGCAACAAAACAGTTCTTGTGGTACTTACAGAAAATAGAAGAACTACATGCTCACATATCGAATGTCAGATCAGCTTGAAATTGTTGGCTATACTGACTCCGATTTTGTTGGGTGCAAAGATAGAATTAAATCTATCTTGTTTTCCACTAACAACAAGGGCTTGATGAAGTCTAAATATATAGACATCAAGTTTCTAGTTATTAAGGAAAGAGTTCAGAGTGAATAAGTGTCTATAGAATACATCGGTATAAACTCCATGGCAGCGAATCCGCTTACTAAGGAATTGCCACCCAAAGTGCTTCATGAGCACATTAATTGTGTGGGTGTCAATTATTTTCAGAAAATTCAGTTTTAGTGGGAGTTTGTAATTTTTGTGTTTTTATGATATAGACATATTTCGGTGGTTTTGGTTTAAGGATATTTAAAGTTATTTTCTGCAGAAATAAAGTTTAGTTTATTTACACTATGCTTTTGGATATGGTTTGGTCTCACTAAGGTTTCAGGAGGACCAGTTGGAAATAGGCATGTTAATATCACATTGTATGTAATTTTCATGCTACACATCCACATCATGATCCATGTCATTCAATTAGATCGACATGTGTGACCATTGATGGGTCGAGTTATGTCAAGTGTAACAAATACCACTTTGATCCTATGTTGATATGATTGATGGATCGGATTGGATACAGATACATTTCAGTAATGATAGCAAAGATGTGAAATAATTATGTGTGAAATAATTATGTGTGGACTGTCAAATGGTTAAGCCCATTTTCATGCTACACATCCACATCATGATAACGAAGATGTGAATTAATTATGTGAAATAATTATGTGTGAAATAATTATGTGTTGTGGACTGTCAAATGGTTAAGCCCACTTTAAAAGTGATCAAATAAGATTTAAGTTATTTGGGCTTAAATGTATCTAATAGGGTGTGGGACTTTAATGTGTAGATACTTAAGAGTAATTCTATTTTTATGATGGACTAAAATAGAAATACTAAATAGATAGTAGGGTTTACTATATATATATTGTGGTTATGGTCCCTAGATCACACGTACGTATCTTGTCCCTGTTGAGCCCTCATCATCACAGAGAGCATAGGGAACACTTAAAGGATTTTTCTAAATAAATACATGTAGATCTGGAAGGCCAATCACTGCGCTACAAACACACGTTATGAATTCAGGTACGCTTCCGCATATTAACCTTTTGATTCTTGGTGATACAATATGAATGATCCTAGGGTTTATGGTTGCTTAAAACCAACAAGATCTAACAGAAAAACCCCACCATCAATAATTCTTTCATTTGTGAAATGTGATCCTTTATAAAATCATAACTGTTTCCATAAAATTTCAATGTGGGACTTAATACTTTTTATTCTGTTTTCCATCTCGAGTAGTTCACTTTAGGTGATAATTTCTCATTCACTCTATATTCATTTTAAGCAAACAAATATATGATTTCGATATACTCACGGAGGAGAACTCAAATATATAATTACCTTTCACAACTAAGTGTGAAATCCTGTTTAAAATTACCCTCAAAATGGTTCAAAAAATGATTTCTATACCCATTTTTTTCCAACAGCAAATTGCAATTTAAGTGTAAGAAAGATGTAGATGTACGGAGAATTTTGAAGCAGCAACGGTGGCTACTTTCCTCCGTAGGCTGGGTGCCTTTTAAATTAACAAATTTGTGGGGTTTTCAAGGGGGGTGATCGATCTATCAAATATTGTTGTACTAACTATATCAATTATGATATTTGTGATCTTAAGTTGACGTTGGTGCTAATTGTTGCACTAACTATATTAATTCGGTTGATTTCGATTTTTACTGAAATCCGAAATCAACCGAATTAATCCAAGGAAAAATGGTTTTGGTAAAATATATTTATATATTGAGAATTGATTTATTGAAATCGAAAATACCAAAAATTCCAAAAAGTTTGGTTTGGTTTTGGTATTACATGTAGAAAAACCAAAATACTAATTTACCGTACCGAAAAACTATCAAAAGTATGATATCGGAACACCAATTCCAAAATTATCAAAAATATGTAATATAACAAAAATGTTGAATAACTAACCACAAAAATTATCAGATATAGTTAAGACCACAAAGTTTTAGATTTGTGTTGAAGTGATCTTTAACAACTAACTTTTAATTTATTGTTGCTACTCACTTCATCGTGTAAGTAATGTTTAAATTCCTTCTACTTTCAATCTAAATATGCCCTAGTGTATCAAAAGCGAAAGCAAGCAAATATATTTTATACATTTTGCACTTGTAATACTATTCACCAAAGTCAAAATAATGGAAAAAAAAAACATACCGATTATACTAAAAATATCAAGTAGTTCAGTATTGGTTTTTTATTTCAAATACCAATTAGTAAGCTAGTAAATCTGGTATTCAACTTCTTAATTATTTTTGTTTTAGTATTGGAAAGGGCTATTCACCGACGGATTTATGGAAATAACATCCCTACTCATACCGATCAATTAATTATTTGCTTGACTCGTGTTTAGGTTGCTGAACTTCTATGTCATACTCATATAACTGAAAAAATATAGTGAACTGTAAAATTTTGTATTTTCTTTGTAGGTACGTTGTTCGTACTTGTCAAAATTCATATTTTTAAATTTATTGTCGGTTTTAGTTTGGCTCACTTACGTATCCTCTTTCCACCATTGCAGTAAAGCGTGACAAACACCTTAAAATTGTTGGGGAAATTACAAAATTAGTACTATAAAAACATTATTTCATTGGTCCAAGATGATAATAATAATAATAATAATAATAATAATAATAATAATAATAATAATAATAATAATAATAATAATAATAATAATAATAATAATTAGAACTACAAAGTAAGAATTCAAAAAATACAAATTTATGTATTGTTTTGGTTACCATCCAAAGCAATTTTCCCACAAATACACTACAAATGAGGAACAAAATGCATAGATGTCAAACTCAAGTTAACGAATTTCTTGGGTTGAGTCGTGGATTAGGTCACTCTCTTTAAGGTGTTTCACAACACTGCCCTTTTTGTGCAAGCAGTTTACCACGTTATATCGCTCCCAGGATAAAATAGCCTAGAAATTTAGCTTTTGACTTGACCTTCTTTACATCGAAGATAGGCTGGTATTACACATATAGATTCAAACACTTGCTCAAAATACATATACAAATTTAAGGGTTCTTGTAATGAAACTAGTAGAGAAGAAACATCAGTTTATACAAGAAAGAATCTTGTATCATCTAGTTAAAGGTAACGAAATTTGCTTTAATTCTTCTCTTTTAGAATGAAGAGTTGATACTGAAACTACTAGCCTCATCTTCAAAGCTAATTTTTCTAAGAGTAAAGTAAAAGTATATTCAGTATAGAAAAACTCTTTGAAAGGAGAATAGTTCCTTTAATTTGTATTGAGGGGAAGATATAGTATTTTTGTAAAAGAATAACAGCTCATTCTTTTTTCATCTTCCAACCGATATATATATATATGAAAACATATATCACCATTAAACCATTCTTTAAATGTATCAAAATAAAATTCACACCATTAATCTCCATAAAAAATCTAAATAAATGAGTCATTAGAACAATGATTATAATATATTAATATTGTTTTAATAAGAGATAATAAGAAATGATTTAATATTTTGAAACCACCACATAATAAAAGCATAAATAAAATAATAAATATTTTATTCTCTCCAATCTTTTAGTAAAATATACGTACTTGTGATTTTTTTTTTTTTTTTAAATACATACAAGTTCTAACACACTCCAGTCATTTGTTATGTATCAAACATAATTATTTTCAGTCATATATCAATTAAGAATCCTAATTAATAATTTCAAACATATATTACTATATGTAACACCCACTGATGAGTCTTTCTCCCTTCTCTTTTTTTGGACTACGATGAGTCTTTCCTTATCTCCACCTTCCGATAATTAGGGAAGACCCATTAAAGACCTATTGGTGAGATTGATCTTAATTTGTCACGAAAAAGTCTAGCTTGCTAGATTAAAGAATATGTTATACACGTAAAAGGGTAATGTTTAAATTTAATTAAACCGGTGAATTATCGAAAATTTTATTGTTACAAATAATAATAAAACAAATATTTTATTACTATTTTTTTTGTGTATAAAAAAGTAAATAAAAAAATTGAGCCTAATCAGCACTGTAAAAATTCAGTTTCAACACACATTTTTAATTTAAAAAAAAATTAATAATAACAGTCATATGGGCAGCTCTGCGTGGGGTCACACAAGAATTTGTTAGAGCATCTCCTACGGTATTGTATAATTTTGGTTTGCGTAAAATTTACACATTTTGTAAAAATAATTGTCTCTTCTAAGAAACTTTTGACACTTAGGATTTTTGTAAAAGGATTCTATAAAATAGAAACCTATTTTACACATCCACATCATCTTTCTATCTCTTTAATTTTTTATAAAAACTTTAAAATGATATAACTAAAAACCTAAAAATTAGTTTTTAATATAATTTATATATTTGAAATTTACTTATCAACAGCTACAAAAACAAGATCCATTGTTACTATGAAATTATGTATAAAAAACTTTCATACAAAATTATTGAATATTACATATAATGTTATATTCTATTTGTATGATTCTCATTGGTCCATTTAAATTTTACACATGAGAATCATTGGAGCACAAAGTGAATATGTGTATAATTTAAGTGTAAAACTCTTTTACACATAGGATTTTACACAAAAAAATATAGGGTGATTTTGTTTCTATCCGCGATATCTTGCAGTTAATCTGCTAGCATGGATAGACTGACAAAAAATATTATTGATTTAATTTTATAAGTACTATTTTAAATAATAATTTAATATTAAAATATCCACTAGATTAATCAGTAGATCTACTTTCTAGTCTCTTTTTTTTTGTAAGAAAATAAGTAATTAACATTTTCACCTCTCCAATTAAACGCACCATTTGTGTAAGCCAGTTTCGGAAAAAAATACCTACGCACTCCCCAATCGTTTCTACGCTAAACAAGATTGAACAAAACTAACAAGGTCGGGTTCTTGAATTTTGCGTGCCATACAGAGTTTTTCAAGACATTTTCCTCCTTCCGAGACAAGCTCCTTGGCCTTCTCCCCATCACATATAAATTTTTTATTTTAATCTGTTTCTCAGTTAAAAGAGCAAAAGGAGAAAGCACAAAACCCTCCAAAGAAACTTGGGCCAAGATTTCTTATAACAGTAACAAATTTATTAGAAATGAATAATTTGATAATGAAACCTTTAATGGGTTCTTTAAGTAATAAAGACTCCCAACAAAGTCGCAATTTGAGCCCTAAAGATGACATGCAAAGTTTTAATTCCTTTTGGGTTCTTAATTACTCTACTGCAAATATAGTTATTAAAAGATTATCGATGTGTCATCCCTGTACATGATTGAAGTTATTTATAGGTTATCCAGAAAGTGGAGATTAAGAGTATGAAACTATGAATCTCCCTATATATATACGCCCGATCGCCGATGGCAGTTGCCTTACGACAATGGGCATATTCAACGACCGGCAATTAAAAATGGGACCTACTAGCAATCCGGAGAAAAGCCATGCACATGGCTGAATCGTGGGTATATGAATATGTGGAGTGTCCGGCAAACCCCTAGACAAGCTCACTGACCATGTCGAAGATCCTCAGCTCAATTCCATCCTGTTCAAGAGGCGATGGCATCAATTGCTGCTTCAAAAGAAGCTGACAGGGATTCCCTGATGGACTTCCATATGTATGCTAATTTAAGACGTGATGCAATATCATCATTTTTTTTATAAAACTAGATTCACATGAGAGTCGTGGATTGGGGTGCTCACACAATGCAATTATGGGAAGAAACTGGTTGGGGCCAATCAAGGCAGTGGCCTTATAACAACCCGCCTAATAAAGCAAGTGTTAACGGATGCTGTATCTAATTAACAACAGATAAAGAAATAGATATAACCAATCAATTAAACAAGATAGAGAAAATCTAATAAAAATTGGGCATGAAGTATTTGTAAATACTAAGAAATCCATCCTGTATAATAAACAACGCGAAAATATAAAATACTTCTCAAATCCATTACAATCGAATTTCGATAAATATAACTAGTACATCCATAGACAGTACAAGTATTCGAACTTAATTAGAAGTTACAACTACTACAAATTAGGATAATACAACAACTAATTACATAGGGGCATCAGAGAAGATTCTAAGATGAACTTGAACCTGCTCAACGATCTCTACCCAAGACACGATGTGTACCTGAAAGGAAAATGAGGGAATGAGCCACAAATGGCCCAGTGGGAACTATAGGGAAAGGGAAAATGCAATGCATGATCGTACTACAATATAAGAGAGTTCATAATTCAGCTATTAACAAAATTCCCGATTTATACCAATTTATAGGAAAACTATACATAAAGCATCAATATAATTTTATTAATTATCAATACATATCTCACACGATAGCTGTGTAAACATCCGTCCACCTTCTCCTCCTCTTCCTCGACCTAATACCGGTACTAGATAGAATATACTACTCACAAACACACCCTATCTTACCATGGGTTAGTGCACTAGTAACCAGATTTATGGCACCCCATCTTTACCATGGGTCTGTGCAATAACATAGCTCAAACATTTCTATACCGGTGCTTATCCGGTTCCAACAAGTTCAATATTTTTCATAACAATTTATATACTTAAACCATAGTGTTTTAGAATTTCAAGAACAACAAAGATAGTATTTACCGCTTTAACACCCCATATTAATAGAGTAGTACTTTTCTTTTATATAATTGCATAATTATACCAAAAAAGGACAACAATAAAATCATTAATAATTGTAATACATAATCCAAAAATCTCAAATTTTCCCATAAATTATACTTATACTAACCAAGTTCCTTAATTTGAAGCATTTAGTGAAGACTAGTAAGAGGAGTAATACTAGACCTGCTAGTAATATCGTCAAATACCTCATGCATGTTTAACCACGAGTTTAAAATATGATTTTAAGTTGATTAATATTCTCAAATTTTTTAAATTTTGATGAAAATTCTGCAACTTCCAACGAGTCATGTTAATGTATTTGAGTATGTTAGAATGACCATAAGTCATTCCAGGTGGATCGAACGAAAATCAGCTCGTAAATAGCAAGTTTCAGTCCTATGTGATTAATGATTTTTACTTGACTTTGGAAGTCCCTATCTTCTTCATCCGAACTACAAATGAGTCCCTATTTGTGCCTATCTCTAGGTTTTGATCCACTCTACCATTTTCGTGTTCTTTTTAGTTAGTCCCGGCAAAGCCCCCAGGCGGCGTATTTTTTTAAAACGAGGTCCTCGGTAACGCGACATAAAGACTCCTTATTCTTTTTTCTTTGCATTTATTTTATATTTGATTTTATTCTTATTGATGCAATTTCATTTTACAGAATAAATCTAAACTAAAACTGAACTAAACAATAAATGAAGCGAAGTTTTTTGGCCGAGACCTAATTCCCATTCCTTAATGATGAAAAATGGGTGTGAAGTCGAGCTCTTGACCAAAAAGCTGAAGGAGGCAAAATAGAGCCATGTAGTCTGTTGGTCGGATTTCAACCCTAGAGGGGGGGGGGGGGTGAATAGGGTTTTTAAAACTTAATGCGGAATTTAAAACTTTTCTAACAATGCTTAAGTAAAACAAATTTACAAAACAAATTATCAAGGAATGCAATCAAATAAACAATCAAACAATCTCAAAGCAAGTAATAGTATAGCAAGTAAATAAAGAGATTGAGTAAGAAAGATTAAACCGATTTGAAGTTAAAGGCTTTTTGTCCACACGGTTTTGGTTTACCAAACCATAGTCCGCGCTCGGTTAGTTCCCCGAGAATTTTCACTAAAATCAATCTCCTTCCGGGTGAAGATCAAACCTCTACAAGTGTTATCTCAGACACTCTACAAGTATTGCTACACCAAAATACTCTCACAAGATACTCTCTTGCTAACCTTGTGAATTTTACCTTTCACAAAAACTAAACAAGAATTTACCTTCTTGTTTTCCTATGAGATTTACCTCTCACAATGAAATCTAATTGTTTGGTGATTCTCACCAATTTACAATAACTCTCTCAAGTGTATAAAGAATACAATTTGAAGCTCACACTAGAGTTATCCTATTTGATTAAGATGATATAGCTCAAAATATTAATGATTGATCAAAAATAATTTCTTGAATCTTTGAATAATGAAGATAGATGAAGAATATAGTATATGAATGATTCAAGGTGTTTAGAATGAGTCTTGGAAGTCATATTTATAGTCCCAAAAGTGATATAGCCGTTTGAGGTGGATTTAATAGTTTATGGGACAAAATTGCACATTTAACAAAGTTCCAACGGCTATATTCTGGCAATGTAGTTGACTACACTGATGCCCATATAGTCGACTACATGACCCTCAACAGTGATGTAGTCTACTCACCCATTAATCATGTAGTCGACTATATGCTTCTGGTGGGTGGAGGTTTTGTGCAATTTTTTCAACTTTTGCAATATGACTCCAAAATTGATTCTAATGCTTGGGGAGTGTTCCAAATAAGTTTCTAAGACTACCAAAATAGTTTTTGTATCAAAATTCATTCATATGAATTAATTATGAATTTATTTCAAAACTGTTTTTTATAAGAAAGATGTTTTGAAATGATTTTGATTCAAACTTGGTTTTGATCAATCTAATAATGATGCAAGTTTATGTTTGAGCTATATAATCAATCAATTAAGAAACTTTACATTAATCCTAAGCAAACACTCAATTACCGAATAGGTGAGTCTTCGAATACTTCGATTTGTTTCTTCAAATTGATTCTTCACTTGAAGCTTTTCCCTTGAAGCTTTAGCATATGATCCTTGATCTTGATCTTCATAGATTTGCATTGCTAGCTTGTGAGTGATGAGAATGATCTTCTTTGACTTGACCAACGCTTGTAGTTGAATGATCTTGATTCGGATAAATCGGTTTTAGTTCAATGCTTCGTTGACTTGATCGGATATTGATTGAATGATCCTTGTCAAACTTCCTTTGAGCAATCATGCTATTCTTGATTTTCCAAATAAGAAATCTATAATCTTATATCAAGAACATGTTAAATTACACATGATTGATTTATTGTTATTATCAAAATAAGATTAAGACCTTCAAGGTCAACATAGTCTACTACATCGGGTTGGTGAGATTTTTTATATATCTCTTCTTCTCCTTCTTTCTCATTTCAACCCCCCATTTAAGAGCTTTTAGCGAGAGAGTAGAGAGGTGATTTTGAGAAGGTTAAAGGTGTTTTCATCAACACACCTTCACCACACAAACCCACACTAAAGCAACAACATAATCATCATCTTCTCCATATTCATCCTCCATTTCTAGGGTTTCAAGCTACCAATTGGGGGGGTTTCGCGTATGCGCTTCCTTGGCTCATTTTTTCTGCAATTTTTCGAGGGATTGACCCTCTTAAGGTGGGAACAATAGTATTTAAACTTATTTTTCAACTGATTGTATCTATTATATACCAAATCAAACCAAACCTAGGGTTTTTACTCTAATTTGCATATGCATGGGGCTTGGGTAAATTTCCTTGGATAACTTTAATAGATTTGCATCATATATGACATCAATAACGATTTTAAACAAAAAGCCCTAATTGAAAATAATTTATAAGAAAGTTTGGTATATGACCTTCAAGTACGCACACAATTATATACACTAAGCTTTGATACGCTTAGGTATGATGTCAATATGGGATTTAGAGAGGGAATGGAGTAAGGGGTGACCTTCTCTCGAAAGCCCCTTTAAAGGTAACTGACGTAGGGGAGTACATGGGAGTCTGCTAACTATCGTTATAAGCACCTTAATTAGCCTTTTAGGTCCTTTTAAAGTTTATCAAACGTATAAGAGTATTACATTACTCTTATCCGCTCCCCTCCCCGCAGAACAGTTTTAAACAAAGGCACATCTTGACTACGAGAGATGAAGGCATCTCTCGTAGTCAAGACAGTCACTCCATAGAAAGATCACTTCTCGAACTAAGTGTAAGTCAAGGAAGAAGTCTTCCATAGAAAGAAGACCTCCTATAGGAATAACAACTCGCCTTAACAAGACTTACAATGAAGCAAGGGAGATAGCTACGGAGAAAGTCAGTCAAAGTCTTTGGCACTTGACCATGCTTCCCCGAAAAAAGAGAAAGAATTAGCTGAGCACACATAGGAGTCTCATGAACTACCCACCACTACTAGATGTGCTAATCTCTATCCTATTAATCCGGCGTGAGCTCTTTCAAAAGAACAACGACGAGCCAGAGTGAGGCGAGCTTGATTGATAAGGGGTGAATGAAACTCTCAATAGCTTCCAATCCCTGTTAGGATTGTCAGTCCTGAGTTAGGATTGCTAACTATCTTATTCCTACTCCCTAGCTATCTCCCTTGCTTCACTGTAAGTCGTGTTAAGGCGAGTTGCTATTCCTATAGGACGTTTTCTTTCTATATGCCCCCTCCCGGGCTAGCTGAGCAAACCATGGCACGTCTTAAGTACGAGGGATACCTTGCCTAGCTAGCTCCATCAATAACTGTAGGGGGGAGTTAAAAGTCCTCCTCCTCCTACCGTTTTGACATCGAAGTATAATATAAGTATATTTGCGAGAAACTACGGCATATAGGGGTCCATCACCTCCCGCCCTGTTTGTTCTCAACACGAGCAGTGTTGACTCCATCTTGAAGCTAGCCTTGCTGCTCAACCATTGCCTTCTTGTCTTCGACAGGTAATCGTGTGGTAGGAGCGAGGAAGCAGCGGTTCCATTATGACTGGTTTGCTCTCGACAGTTGAGATAGTACATCCTTCACCCATTACATGCTACTCTAGTATATTTTGGACAAAGTTACACATATCGGTGGTATTGTTGTTGTGTTTAAGTTATGAATTATATTTATGAGATTTTCTACCTACCTAGCCAGTCCGTAAGTATGCTGGTCAACTACATAAATATGTTTTGAGTAAATGAAGTCTGTAAATCAAAAAGGGGGGCTACTAGGGACTTCACATACATTGCTATATTGTATTAGACTTGGCTTAGGGCCCAATTGATGAAAACATATGAAACCTCCCAAACTGATGATTTTATGGTTTCTCTTACTAATTGACGGACTTGGAAGATCTTGTTTAAGCTCAACAACAATACTACTACAAATTTTATGGTGTATTGGTATACACACTTTATATTTATTATGTTGAGATTGTATTTGGATATTCCTAACTATAGTATATACTTTGGTGAGATGACTATTGTGATTTCATGTCGGTTAGCCGACACCATTTGTACCAGATAGATATTGGTTATTACATGTAGTGTATAACCTTGGTGGCTACGTGAGACTATTATATTGCCTTTGGGGCATTTTCCATCTACGTGGACCTGGTAGGTGGTCCCTGCCTTGGGGGCAGAAGAAACCGAGTTGCCAGCTATCTTTGTGCATAGTAGATTTAAAATCCTAGATGTGGCGTATATACATGATTTCACATGATGATAGATCTGGTCGCAGTGTTTTGGCATCTTTTATACGGATCCGGTCTATACTTTATTACCGTTTCATAATTACAACTTTATAAAGATATAAATGTATCTTGGAGATACATGTTTTTACACGGTATACAGAAAAGACCGATAAACCTATGTTCTATCTATTTTATTACGATTTGGGGACTGGGATAGGATTTATATGCATTTCACGAAATATTTTCATTGCATCGGCTGCTTCAGAAATGTAGTATATATATTTATATTTGTATATACATAAAGGATAATTTATATTAACCAGACGAGATTTATTACAAAGAAGCAGCATATAAACTTACGTTACTTTCATTATATTGCATAGCATGGCATGCATAGCTTTCCAACTTATTTTTATATTGAAAGGCCTTATACTTCCCATTGAGCCCGTTTAGCTCACTCCAATTTTTTAATCAGTTTTGCAGGTGTTTCTCGAGGACGGTAAGATATTGGATCCTAGTTAGCTCTGATAGCCAGTTGCCAAAGTCGTTAGGAAACGGCTTGTATCATATACCTTAAACCATTATCTTATTGTATATTGGATTTCCAAATGTATAATTTCTATGACAATTGGGACCTCGTTGGAGGCTTTGTACAAACATTTTTATATAAATGTGGAGTATCGATTGTAAATGGATTATTTACATCTTATGACATGTTTTGGCTTGCTTTATAAATAAACTCCACATGCCGGATTTTCTTTTAAAATGACTTAAATGCTCGTACATGTTTTTGGTATAAGATTCTAAATTTTATTACTTCATACCCATCGTTGCATACAACTCCGTGGCTAACTGGGTCCCGGAGGTATAATCCTCTAAACGGGATTTTGGGCGTCACAAGTTTGTATTAGGGCTATAGCTTTTATGTTTCCTCGCGAGGTTCAATGGTAGATACTAGATTATTAATGTGAACGTTGGCGATGTCCCTGATAGGTCTTTACGCTCTCGTGCTTCAGGATTTTACCACGAGGATTTTGAAAAATGGGAGAATTGTGAAAATTGATGTAACTTGTCTAGGCTACGTTTATTCACAAAGTTTATTCAAAAAATTTCGTTGGCCTCTTTTGCAAATTATTTTAGTTATTGGCTCTTGTATCACATATTACATATGTACATTATATGCTCGGGATTAGTTCTGTCACCAAGTGAGCAAAAGGTGACTGATGGATTATGTGTAACGACCCGGTCCCACCTCAGTACGATATTGTCCGCTCTGGGTAGCGTCCAGCCAGGACTCAGCCCCAGAACATCTACCCTCACGGCTTTGTTTCTGGGAGGTCGCGACCAACTTCCCAGGGGTCACCCATCCTAGGATTGCTCTGGCCCTCGTACTTAATTTGCGACCATTTCTTACTTATACGGGTCTCCAAGGATCCCTCATCTTCCGATGTGGGATGCCCCTTTTGAGCTACAATTCCTCCTCCCAAGGGAGTAGTCTTCGCTCGCAGGGCGTCACATCCTTCCCCCCAAGGGAATCAGCGTTCTCGTCGACACATCGTACTCTGTGGGTCCGCTCTAATACCATTTGTAACGACTTGGTCCCACCTTAGTATAATATTGTCCGCTCTAAGTAGCGTCCAGCCAAGCCTCAGTCCTGGAACATCTACCCTCACGGCTTTGTTTCTGGGAGCTCACGACCAGCTTCCCAGGGGGTCACCCATAATGGAATTGCTCTAGCCCTCTACTCGCTTAATTTCAGAGTTCTTATGGGATCCAAAGCCAATGAACCCCCAAAAGGCCTCGTACTTAATTAGCGACAATTTTTTACTTATATGGGTCTCCAAGGATCCCCCATCTTCCGATGTGGGATGCTCCATTTGAGCTACAATTCCTCATCCCAAGGGAGTACTCCTCGCTCGCAGGGCATCATATTATGTTATAGTCATCCGCCAGCCAATGGTTGACTATCTGATAAATCACCAGTCCACTGTTGCTAACTGAGGCTAGAACGTGGCATACTCATGGATGAGTGGGTGCTAAAGTCCCTTTTCTCGTGTTTACCCCATTGTTTCTTCTTCGATTTTCTTGAAGGGTGAACCTAGTACATGGTATATCGTTCCTCCGTATCCGTACGACCACGTTTGAGCTTGTAAGTCAAGTTACGAGAAATGGAATATGAGGATTATTTTTAAATTGACTACTTTGATGCGAGTAAACTTTTATATTCTTTTAGAAATCATCCTGTCTGAGAGACCTCCTTTGCAGGATTACTACTTTAAAGTGGGATGGAGAGAAAATTTTCTTGAAAACTGATATGGAATAAATGAGAATGACCAAGTATGGTCATGCATATGTGTATATCCTATTTTATGAACTTGGATTCAATGTGGATGAATGCTTGGACTTTCATATGGACGCCGATACCTCGTAGATGCCTGTAGCCATGCCATTCTTTGGAATAAGTGACATATGATTGTGGTGAGATATACCATATATTTTTTCTTTCGAGAATGGAGGTTAAAGGTGTTCCTGTCTAGGGTAAAGCATAGAATATGCTTATATTGGAATCGAATTCTTATTTTGTTAGCCGAGTTAGTTCGATTAGGAACGAGAACCCGTTTAGTGACCCTTGTATCCAGCACATCTGCGTTATGCCTTGTTTTCTAAAGTGATGGGAGATAATCATTCAACGGTATCTGCAATGGCATCTCACCCTTACTAGCTGCAGACTCATTTTCCTCAGCAATAAGGAACCCACAACTTATTCGTCTGAAGTACAATTTTATTCCATCTTCGTTAGGGGGACTTATTAGAGTAACGTAGCAAAAGCCCGGTGACTAGATGATTTAAGGTTAAGGTGACTAGTCCTTTTGTAATTTTCTTACATTCGTAAAGCATATTGCATTTGAGCTTTGAGAATTTGGGTTGTAAAGGGATTATAAGTGAACTCCCTTGGTAAATATTGAGGAAGCGTGTTTGTTTAACGGTTATATCTCGTGGCGAAAGGGAATAAAACCCTTAGTATAACTCAATGCTCTTTTATTTCACTTCCCTTGTTATTTCCTTAAGTGGAGCATTGGGTACGAAGTCAAGTTGAATATGATTCCATTTTTTCTGATGGAGGATATTGGTTTGAATTGCTCAATAATAACGTAATGTAATATCAACTATAGCTTAGTGAACTGAGTTTTTGAACTCTCCTCATGTTAGAAAGGTGCAGTACTTCTAAGACACGAGGTGTACCATTGCTCGACCTTTAATGAGTTAGCCTCTGCGAGATGAGCATTTTCGAGAAATCATTCCCATTCTCCTATGCATACATCTAACTAGAGGGAAGTGTATGTTGTAGAGCGAGTTTCACTAAAGGAGAAATCTGGAGTAGAAAATTGTACCTTCAGTTCAGGATGAGGGTCCTCATGAAAATTTGTTCTGCCCCATTTCAAGAATTCAGGTGATGATGAAGTAAGCATTTCAAGCTTGAGACCTTCCTATTCCCCTATGGATTCTAACTTGGGATTTGAAGCAGTACTCCAGATTCAAACCTTATTGATTCCAATCTTTGGCAAACCCTTTAAGGAGGGGAGTCGAGACTTAACCTTAATAGATAGACCTTGTTCGCACCACCATTTCTCTTCCTTTTATTTTTATGTCGAAGTTTGTTCTAGTTCGGAGAAAACAGTCTGAATCATTCTATTAGGCACGAATTACACCCATGGGGGAGTATGAACCCTCCTAAGATCACGCTAGTGTATAATGAGCCTATCACTTCCACTCTATGCATAATGAATTCCCCAAAGGATTTTCCAATGATGTATGTCCATTGCTTGTTAAGGAGGAGACAAGGTAAGCCCTATAAATTTATTTTTATTGGAGATACTATGCATTACAAATACATTACTAGGAAATCCTTACAGTTCGAATATGCATTATTCATACCATGTCAGTCGATAAATGCCGTGTGTTACAATACTCCACATCCCGGATTACTAGTGGAGTAACTGGGGTCCTGATTATGAAATGATCATGGGATCGTGTATACAGATGATAGGATTTCAAACACTCTCAGTGAGCCTATACTCTTAGTTTGGAGTTTACACGTCCATTGAAATTTCATTCTTAGTTTAAAATTTTGTCTAAGCTAAGAGAAGCCCTTTAGGGGAAAGGAATGCATTCATTAGTGTAACTACCTCTCATATATTAAGACGATCTCCTAAGAATTTTAGATCTAAATTATGTGAGTTATTCTGAATCAGCTTTTGGAAAGCGATCCATGCATTTTTACTCGTCTGCTTGTTCCGATTGGGTGGAAATTGAAATCTAGTTCAAAATTTCAAAGCAGTGTATAGGTTTGATTTCCATACTCAAACGTTAATGATTTTGGTCCCGTGCCTCTAACCTTTAGTGGAGCTATATATCTACTGGCTAGATAACACCATAGTTATCTTAACCCAAATGAGAGTTGCTCTTATTTAGCTTTTGGGAGATTGACTTATATTCTTTCCTCCCGATTATATGGAAATTGAATTCATGCCAGATTTTAAATTAGAGTACTAAGTATAGTGCCCGCATTCAAACGCTAATGATTTGGTTCAATGTTCTAAAATTTTTAGTAGAGCTTTCCATATATAGGTTATGTAACACCATTGCCATTGTAATCTGATTGGGAGAGAAAGGCTATCGATATACCATAAAATATGCCTGACACTTCATTTTGGACCCTTCCGACTCTACGATTCCTTGAAGATGGTACCTCTCCGTGAGAGGTGAAGCACTAAAGACCCTTCGGTATTTGAATCTTAGTATCACTTAAGAACCTATTTGAGGATTAACAATTTAATCTCTTGATATGGAACTGCAATCACCCCGTATTTTGATAGGATCATCCTAAGTTTCTTGGGTTAAAAACTTCTAAAGCTATTAAGGGGTGGATTTTGAGTGTAGTACCTATATTGAGTTGAAAAACATGGTGATTAGAAACTGAGTTGGCGAAGACAAGAATGTTGCATTGCTCGATAAGCTGGAGGAGAGAGAGAGGGTGTAGAATGAAAGTTCTATCTTTTGCTATTTCGTTTATGTGTCGGCTAATGAAAAGCCCTCGTGTTTGATCAATATCTCCTTCCAATAAATTTTAAAGAGGCTGTGGCTTGTGAGATAGAATTTATTAGATAACTTTAGTTATGTGATTTTTCTTCTTTATCGTTCGATAAGGTTATTCCCTTTGTTCTGATCCTTGAGTTCGGAATCCTTTTTCATTAGCGATTGTAGTTTTCTCTTTTAAGGAAGGGAGACTACGTGGGATTCAGAACCACATGTACTTTGGTCTAGTAGCTATCCTATAGGAATTTTGAGGAAGAAATTTAATAAGGAGGGGAGATTGTGACATCATGTTTAATTACCTCTTGCAAATCACGTATACATATCGCGTATAAGGCAGAACAGGGCTTTGGTTAGCCAAACTAGGGTTTTGGAGAGGTTGATGTGGTTTGGAAACTTTCAACGAGTCATGTTAATGTATTTGAGTATGTTAGAATGACCATAAGTCATTCTAGGTGGATCGAACGAAAATTAGCTCGTAAATAGCAAGTTTCGGTCCTGTGTGATTAATGGTTTTTATCCGACTTTGGAAGTCCATATCTTCTTCACCGGAACTCCAAATGAGTCCCTGTTTATGCCTATCTTTAGGTTTTGATCCACTCTACAACTTTTGTATTTTGGCCGAGACCCAATTCCCATTCCTTAATGATGAAAAATGGGTGCGAAGTCAAGTTGTTGACCAAAATGCTAAAGGAGGCAAAATAGAGCCATGTAGTTGACTACTTTATATAGTCGACTACATGAGGAAAATGTAGTCGACTACATCGAGCTGGTGAGATTTTTTATATATCTCTTCTTCTCATTCTTTCTCATTTCAACCCCCCCATTTGAGAGCTCTTAGAGAGATAGTAGAGAGGTGGTTTTGAGAGGGTTAAAGGTGTTTTCATCTACACACCTTCACCGCACAAACCCACACCAAAGCAACAACATCATCATCATCTTCTCCATCTTCATCCTCAATTTTTAGGGTTTTAAGCTACCAATTAGGGGTTTTCGCGTATGTGCTTCTTTGGCTCGTTTTTTCTGCAATTCTTCGAGGGACTGACCCTCTTAAGGTGGGAACAATAGTATTTAGACTTATTTTTCAACTGATTGTATCTATCATATACCAAATCAAACTAAACCTAGTCTTTTTACTCTAACTTGCGTATGCATGGGGCTTGGGTAAATTTCTTTGGATAACTTTGATAGATTTGCATCATATATGACATCAATAACAATTTTAAAAAAAAAGCGCAAATTGGAAATAATTTATAAGAAAGTTTGGTATATGACCTTCAAGTACGCATACGATTATATACAATAAGCTTTGATACGCTTAGGTATGCTGTCATATATGGGATTTAGAGTATATTTTGGACAAAGATACATATATCGGTGGTATTGTTGCTGTGTTTAAGTTATGAACTATATTTTTTAGAGTTTCTACTTACTTAGCCAGTCCGTAAGTATGCTAGTCAACTATATAAATGTGTTTTAAATAAATGAAGTCTTTAAATAAAAAATGGAGGCTACTTGGGACTTCACATACATTGCTGGATTGTATTAGACTTGGCTTAGGGCCAAATTGATGAAAACATATAAAACCTCCCAAACTGATGATTTTACGGTTTGTCTTACTCATTGACGGACATGGCAGATATTGTTTAAGCTCAACAATAATACTACTACAAATTTTATGGTGTATTGGTATACACACTTTATATTTATTATGTTGAGATTGTATTTTGGATATTCCTAACTATAGTATATACTTTGGTGAGATGACTATTGTGATTTCATATCGGTTAGCCGACACCATTCGTACCAAATAGATATTGGTTATTACCTATAGCGTATAGCCTTTAACAGAAGCATACTTTAACAGGTCATTTGTCTGTTGATTTGTATATGTCGCTATCAATAAAAAATCATCATCAGAGGGTGGATGGAAACCAGACTTACCATTCATTGACTGAGAGAACAATCCTTCACCAAAAATCTTTGCGTCATTTCATTTAATCTTTCTTGCGCTTATTCATAAGTTTCATGTGTGGGCAACATTCTTTACTCAAAAAGGTTTGCTGACCTTATCGATTATTCAAAAAGGTGGGGCGGGAATTGAGGTAACAGTTGTTATAGAATTTCCGGTACCCTATAAAGATGAATGAAAGTTCTTTTATATTTATTAAAATAAAAATTAATAATTAATTTTGGGACCAATTGATTTCCCTTTTTTTTATTCCACACTTTCCCTTGACATGAATAGGTCATCATTCATAACTACAAAAAGCAGATACCATCCATCTTTCGACCTCCTTCAACTTTGGTGTGTATATTATATTCTCTCTTGTCCATGTTTTCATTGCAAGTATATATATGCAACTTAAAATCCGTATTTTTCGTAGTATGGGTAATATATATTTTGATCTCCTAAAGGCCAATTCCCGGCCCTTAGTATTTCAAATATGTAGGTGTAATAAATCTAGGGTATGGCTATTAGTATTTCACACGAGTACTCTTAACACTCCAAAAGGAATTTCTATCAATGGATAAAAAAATGTCCCAAAAATACATATAAAATATCACTAAAAATATTTTACGGTGATAAGAGTTGTCATGTGGCATCCTAATATATATCAGTACCCTTCATCTATTGCATGTTAAAAGTAATATTTCTTATTGTTAAACAAACAGAAGTTGATGATATGAAATGTACAATGCCTTACAACAAGGCATGATTTTCCAAATTAAATAAATAAATAAAAATAAAAATTAGTTTGCCAACTCTATTAATTAGCATTGCTGAATTAATGTGAAAGTATTCTAAGAGCCAATAATACAACAACGAAAAAAACATACAAACATACCAAAGTCGAAATAAGTCTTCACTGGTCTTCCATAAACAAGAGATGGTGGACTTCAACACAGACCCATCATATCAGCGGGCTTTTCCGGGAAGAAAGAGATGTACGTCCTTCAAAGAAACTTACTCAAAATTATAAGCTACGTACAAAATCTACACACTAATATTTATATATATATAAACAGCAATGGTGATTAAATAGTATCAAGCTAACTCGAAAAACATCACCAAAATCGTCGCTAGGCAATTAAACTATCAAGAATGAGAACAGAACAAAGGTTCTTTGTACACTTTGTTTTGCTTTGTTACTGCCGTACACTAATCTTGTTCTTGGAGTCGCTTCAAGAGCGGGAGATGCTACTGAGGTAAAGTGCATAGAAAGCGAGAGACAAGCTCTACTCGAGTTTAAACATGGCCTTGAAGATGATTCCAGCCGTCTCTCTTCTTGGGGGACGAGCCACGAAGAAGATTGTTGCAAATGGAGAGGGGTCAAGTGTAGCAACCTCACCGGTCATATAACCCTTCTTGATCTTCGTGGTCAGGTGGAAGGGTCGATTATCAGATACTCAGAGGAAAGGTCAGTCCTTCTTTACTTCAATTAAAGCACCTAAACTATTTGGACCTCAGCTTCAGTGACTTTGGAACCAAGTTCCCAGAGTTCATTGGTTCGCTCAGCAAATTACAGCACCTGAGTCTACACATTTCGTATTTTTCTGGTCCAATTCCTCAACAGCTTGGGAACCTTACCAACTTGCGGTCTCTTGACTTGGGGAATAATATCGGCCTCACTGTCAAAAACCTCGAGTGGCTTTCTCAACTGCGTTTGTTAATATACCTTGATTTGAGTTTTGTTTCGCACCGGAACACCAATTGGCTGTAACCAATAAACATGCTCTCTTTTCTAATAGAATTGCGCCTATCTTCCTGTGACATCCCAGGAAACATGTCTTTCTCGCTTCCTTTTCCCAATTCATCTTTTGTTCCTCTTACCATCATTGATCTGTTAAACAACTTTTTCCTTTCTTCTTCGAGTTATGACTGGTTGGTTAACGTGAGTAGTAGTAGCCTTGTTGAACTTAAGATGCACAAGAATTCACTTGGAGACTCTATTCCTGAAGCTTTTGGGAACTTGGTGTCTCTTGAAAAAATCGATCTTTCTATGTGTCAGCTTCAAGGTGAGATTCCAAAATTTTTAGGGATCTAAGATATTTACACTCCTTCGAATTATCTTTCAATGAAATATCTGGGTAACTTCCTGAGTTTTTCAGATGTTGCCAACGGATGCAAAGAAGTCAATAGAATACTTGAATTTAGAATGGAACCGATTAAGTGGTTCATTGCCCGATTTTACGAGATTTTCAAGCTTGAGGGAATTGCAACTTGCTAATAATGAGTTGAATGGATCTTTCCCAGAAAGCTTTGGTCAAATTTATAGTCTTGTTTTTCTTGACATTTCTAATAAACAAATGACTTGGCCGTTGCCTAGCCTAGAGTTTCTCCCTTCATTGAGAAAATTTTACCTCAAAAGCAATAAACTAAATAGGAGAATACCAAAAAGCCTTCGTCAGCTTTCAAAGCTTGAAAAATTAGATGCCTCTTTAACTCATTTGAATGTACCATCTCTGAAGCCCACCTGAAGTTTCTTCTTTCATTGAGAGAATTGCACCTTAGAAGCAATAAGTTAAGTGGGAGAATACCGAAAAGCCTCCGTCAAGTTTTTAAACTTGAAATATTAGATGTATCTTCAAATTTGTTTGAAGGTACAATCTCTAAAGCCCAACTCTCAAAACTCTCAAAATTGAAAACCTTAGACTTGTCTTTTAACTAACTGGTTTTGGAAATAGATTCTAGTTGAACTCCTCCTTTTCAACTCGATATTATTTGGCTTACAAACTGCAAGTTGGGGCCTCATTTCCCTAGCTGGCTTCAATCTGAAAATAATTTTTCCATGCTTGATATCTCGGGTACTAGAATTTCAGCTACAGTACCTACATGGTTTTGGGATCTCCCCAGAAGACTAACATACTTAAATATCTCTAACAACCAGATCAACGGCTTAGTACCCGATTTAACAATGAAATTTTTGGTTAATTTTCAAACAATAGATTAAAGTTCTAACCACTTAAAGGGCCCAATACCATTACTTCCTCAAACTGTCAATTTAATTAATCTCTCCAATAATATGTTAACGAGATCGGATTCATTTCTATGCACAACTGTAAAAGTTCAACGTTTCACTTTTGTTGACCTCTCGGATAACCTATTATCAAGACAGTTTCTTGATTGTTGGACGGAAAATCAAGAACTAGTCTTTCTGAATTCGGCAAACAATAATCTCGCAAGGGAAATCCCAAGCTCCGTTGGCCTTCTAATTCAGCTTCGAATATTTCAATTACGCAATAATAGTTTTGTAAGAGAATTGCCTTTGTCTTTGAAGAGTTGTAAGAAATTAAGCTTTATTGATTTGGGTTAAACAAGTTATCAGGAGAAGTACCGCCATGGATTGGAATGCACCTTAAAAGATTGAGTGTTCTTAGTTTACAATGGAACGAATTCTATGGAAGCATACCCCAAGAAATATGTCAGCTCACCCATATTAAAATATTGGACTTCTCTCAAAATAATATATCGGGAAACATACCACTGTGCTTCAACAAATTTGTTCCTTTGGTTGAAAAATATAGTTTTGACTATGATTTTTTATGGAATCTACCATTGAAAATGGGGATTATATTCCTCATGATGTTATGTTTATCGCAAAGGCATTAGTGCAGTGGAAAGGAAAAGAGTCAGAATGCGGGCAAACTATATGGCTATTGAAATGCATTCATCTATCTAGCAATAAACTAGTCAGAACTATTTCCCCAGAATTCCCAAGTCTTGTGGAATTAGTTTCACTAAATCTGTCGAGAAACAATTTGTCTGGAAACATCATTCAAGAGATTGGTCAAATGAGAATGTTAGAAGTTATTGACTTATCTAGAAACTATCTTTCAGGCGAGATACCAACGAGCCTTTCTAATTTGACTTTTCTCAGTGTTTTAGACTTGCCGAAATAACAGCCTTTTGGGTAAGATTCCCCTAAGCACTCAACTTCAAAACTTCGATGCCTCAGTATATAGTGGAAACCAAGAACTTTGTGGGCTTCCGCTTCCAAATAATTGCCTAGGAGATGGAGTAGCTCCAGTTCCTCCGTTTATCGGCCATGGTAAAATCAACAACAATCAAGAAGATGAGGATAGGTTTATAACTACAGGGTTTTACGTAAGTGTGACACTTGGATTCATTATCAGGTTTTGGGGATTCTGCGGTCCTTTACTATTCCAAAGTTCATGGAGATATTCCTATTTCAAGAAGCTAGACAAGATGATAAACTGGACCTATCTGACAGCAAAAGTCAAAAAAGCAAGCCTGCAGAGGATGCTTAGGAGCTAATTGGCCGGTTAGTATCGTCTTCTCGTTTCATTCATTTTCCTATATTTGTAGGTTTTGCATTCTTGTTTAAATATTCTAAATTTTTTCTTCTATATGGTATTTAAATCTATTCTATAATAAATAATATCCAGTAAGGATATTTGTCCAAAAATGGAGCCTTTAATTTGAGAAATAATGAATGTACTTGTTACTTATATTTTTGTTTATGGCAGATGTTGATTCCAAGAATCAAGTGCGTGTCTTTTTTCTGAGTTTGCGATGGCATATATACTGGTTTTGGGAGTGTTACAAGAAACTTCTGTTTCTACTTCAACTCTTTAGCTTATAAACTAAATGTATGTCCCCTTAATTGTATTTTAAGTGTACTGTACAACTTAAATGTGCCTTTTATAGGGTTGTGTTGTGATGAATATATAAATATGTGTGTACAACAACTATTTAGCTTATAAATGTGTGTCTTAACCACACCTTGATGGCGCTCTACTACTCTGGTTGGAGCCAGAAGGATAATATTGTTTTGCTACTTTTTAGCAAATTGTGTTGATTTTTAACTTTTCAATCATTGATAAAACGTATCCAAATAAAGAAAAATAATAAAGACTTAAAGCAGATATTTTCGATTTCAATGTAATATAATCTCCTACATACTTGTACATAAGTCATACATATACGATGAGGGTATGCGTGTGTGTGTGTGAGAGAGAGAGAGAGATAGAGAGGAACATACCATCAAGAACAATAAACTTTCTAGGATTCTATAGACGACCTAAATTGCCATCCTATCATTACATATTTTTCTTATTAAAGCAGCTTTCTAATTAAGTAGAAAGGCTTCATTTCCAAGAATTGTTCATAATAGACCAATGAAATCACCAAGGTGAAACACATCATAATCACCCATCAAGTGGAAAATCGCACTCAACATATAAGTTTGGAATTAAGCTTAACTATGCTACCCTCCGTCTCAAATTAAGAGTCCTAATTTCATAAATTAATCACTCGGCTTTGAACAACTTAAAATATTTATCTTTTTAGCAATTTGTGATCTATTAAGTTCTAACCCTACAATCATATTCAAGTTGTTCTACAAATTCGTTGATTCATTCTAACCATCAGTGTTATTTGTAAAACTTTCTAATGTGTTGTATGCTCAATAACCTAATGCAATGCAAGAAAGATTCATTGATTTGGATAGTGAGGGTTGTTTGTTTCATTCTGATGCTGTAAAAACCAATTCTTTTGTTTATTTAGTTTGCAAGGTTTATACCCCCTTTCCTTTTTGAATTTAAGAAAAATTGAAAAATGACAATGTAACGTAAGTTGATATCTATTTTGTGCTCAGAAATATTGGTTAATCGATCGAACAAACTATTAAAAATGCATATAAAATGAGTAATTTCATTCAATATCGTTAACAGTAGTCTTCCCATTTAGTTGGAAAGAATTATAACTCCTTCAATATTTGAATATGAACATTTTATTTTTAATTAACTATTGCTGTAATTTTTGCTTATCTTTTTAATTAAATATTGCTTATCTTTTGCACCTCGTTGGATTTTGATATTTTTTTGGAAAAAAATAAATATACAGAGGGTCTTATGTGGATAAATTTATACATGAGGGTCTAAGTGTAAAAGACAAAAGTTTAGGGGACATTACAAAATTACCACTTCAAAATATGAAACGTTCACCGACCAACTGCCGGCACCACCTGTCCCTTTCTTTTGGCTATTTCTTATATTTTTCTCCATACCTCTCTCTTAGTCTCTCTCTCTCTCTCTCTGGTATATTATTCTTCACTCTTTGCTCATCTTCCACGACTCCAGGCTTGCAGTCACAAACTCTTCCTCTATCCCTCTCACTCTACACTTCTCATTTCAAGGTATTTATTTTCTTAGATCTACTTTTTATTTTTAGTTATAAATTAATTTCTAGATTATTTGCATAATATGAGTTGTATTTCTTAATTAATTGTTTGATGTTAAATGTATTTCTTGAAATATTGATTCGTTGTTGAATATTTTGTGATTTAGGTTTAAATCCCTAATTTAAAATATTAGTTATATTAGGTGTATTAAATTATCTTTTTGGAGAGATATTATATTATCTTTTTTATTTATGAAATTTATTATTTCAAAATTGTTAAGAAAATTAACTAGTTTTCTAATAAATTTATTACTTTAACAACCATTGGGCCAAAGGGTTTTTATTTAATATAATGCCAATGCTAGTTGATTTATGTTTATTTTCAAAATAAATTAACTTTAACATCATCAATAATATTAGGTGTATTGAATAATTTAATAATATTAGTTGATTTAGGTTTATTTTCAAGATAAATTAACTTTTACATCATCAATAATATTAATTAGATGTATTTTTTGATTAATTGAATAATATTAGTTGATTAATTAAATAATATGAGTTCATTTTATATTCTATCGAAAACAATATTAATGGACAAATTCTTGATAAAGAGGAAAAGGGTTAATGAACAAACTTGTTCTGAACCCGAAATCCAATCATGTCAAAATGCAGGGCCTAGCAACGTACAAGATAGAACTTCCTAACTAGAAGTCCGATTCTCGTTAAAGGTGGCATCTAATGAAGATATCAATTTAGACGAACTACAATATGATCATGCTTTGAGGATGAACATTTATCCACCATTCGCAAATACAGAAAGTTCGAAGAGCATATACTCAAAAGGAACCTTGTCAACCCAAAAACCACACATTCCCTCAAACTGTTAGAGTGCTATACTAAAAGTCATAATTTTCTTGTTGGTTTGGATATATTATAAACTCGATTTTGCTATTGTAAGAACCCACGCTTTCAACTCTGAGTCCTCATGGGCGGCGATTCCTTCGTTTTTTTAGTTTATTTAAAAAACATTTAACTTTAATATAGAGAAAAGAGTGATGGTTTGTAAAGGAGATCAGAGTCACTAGTTTGTTTTACTAAACAAATAAAAGTGTGTGTTAAAGAGGAACGTTTATGGATTAAATGACCTCTTAAACACAATCAGTGCGAAACTAATTGATTTGAAGGTTCGGGGATTAAGTTACGAATTGGTAAGGTGTTAGGCACCCAATTTTGTCTTTCAGTCTCTAAGTAGGATATGCGTGTAATTATAATCAAAGATTTGCATGCTTATTGATATTATGACATATCAATCCATATTTTTAGGAAATAGGATTTTGGGGTGGGGATTGAAAACATGTGCTTCGTAATTCGCCTGTTTAATTTTAGAAATCAATGTGTGTGGTTTAAAAAGTGATTTCAATAATGTTATATATCAAAACGTGTGTTTTGATAGTGACAGATAGCCTAATAGGTGTTTTGATAAAAATTGAGGGCTTTTCGTAAGCTAATTCGGTTTAGAATCAGATATCTGTGAGAACCCGCGTTCTCGATGACGGAGTCCTCGTGGGCGGCGATTGCGTGTTGCTTTGAAAATTTGCTTTGAAAAGAATAAGAGTCGCCAATTTATTTTTCTAAACAAATAAAAAGGTTTGTATAAAAAAGACGTATTTATGGACTAAATATATGTGACGCCCTCAATTCCCATAAGAAGGCATCTACCTCCAGGAGTGGGCTATCACGGATGCTGTTCTCACAACGGCAAAGAAATTAGTAGACTTTAAAGTGCATAAATAAATACTTCTGTGCAATAGTATAAGTTAAGTAAAAATCTATAATTTTAAATATCATTAGAGTGAGAGAACCATGTTTGCTTTTACTATTAATAATTTGTTGACTTGTGTTTTACAAGTTAGTCTCTACCGTTGCGCAGACGGTTGACTAAAATGTAACCCATTTGTCACCAATTATCAATATACATTCAAACATGTCCACATCCTAAGTATATAGTCCATATATCAAAATAAATCCAACCACAGGAAAAATTGTAGCCAACTATTGACATATCATAAAATAAGTCTGCCATAACTGAAAGTAAAATACTACAATATCCATACCCTTTAGAATGGGTCCCAAATACAACAGAGTTCAATAATTATACAATAATACTTGAATTATCATTAAATGGAGTGAGTGCTTAGATTTTATGTAAAGATACTTTATTGATCAAATCCCTATAGCTCAAACATATTCTTGCATCTTTTAAAGATTGATTCAAACTAGCTTGAAATTGAATTTATTTGAAAAACATCATTTTACAAAAACCGAATTTCAAATTTAATTCATATTAATTTTAAATGATCATATTTTAAGCTATAATAAAAATAGGTATCTTAGAAACATATCTTTGAGGTTCAAAAATCATTAGAATTTTATTTGGAATTAAATTGTTAAATTGCAAAAATATTTTTATTTTACATTTAAAATTCGCTCAATTTTTGTCCAGTTTTGATCTAATGGTAAGATGGATGCCTTCCCGAATTCCGATCATTTTGAAATTTTTACAGTAGTTAGACAACATCTCCTGGCAATTTTGACTAAAATTTGAGCATGAGCCAACGGTCTAAGTTGGAGAAATTAACAAAACAATTTTGAATTGTTTTGTCAAAACTAGCTGTTGGAAAGTTTGAAAATGTATACCTTGGAGCCAAAACCTCTCTAAATCATCCCCAACAGCCATATGGTTTTGCAAGCTATATATATGATGTCTTAGACATGTTTTAACACACTCGAATCATTCTGCAAACTCATTTTACATATATACAAAGTTATTCAAGTATTCAATTCATTTAATTGATCAATCTTTCATTTTTGAGCTATATACTTTGATCAATTTTGATATCTCTTAGTGTGAGCTTCATTTGTATTTTTTTATACACAAGAGAGATATTGTACATTGGTGTTAGCCACCAAAACTTATTCAAATCATATTTGTGAGAGGTGTATCTCATAGATTAGCAAGAGGGATTTCTTGTGAAAATATTGAAGGTGTTTTCAATACTTGTGAGAGTGTGTGATAAGAATACACTTGTAGATGTTTGATCTTCACCCGGAAGGAGATCGATTATAGTGAAAATTCTCGGGGAACTAACCGAGCGCGGAGTAGGGGGAACAAGCAGAACCGTGTAGACAAAAAATCTTCGACTTCAAATTGGTTCAATCTTTCTTACTCAATCTCTTTATTTATTTGTTATATTAATTGATTGAAGTTTCTTATATTATTGCTTATTCTTGGGATTGATTATTTAATTGATTGTTTTCCTTGATAGACTTATTTAACTAAGTTGATTTGCTTAAATATTTTAAAAACGTTTTAATTCCACATTAAGTTTTTAAAAACCCTATTCACCCCCCTCTAGGGTATTTTCTGACCTACAACCTCGAGTGGCTTTCTCAACTGTGTTTGTTAATATACCTTGATTTGAGTTTTGTTTCCCTCCGGAACACCAATTGGCTGCAACCAATAAACATGCTCTCTTTTCTAACAGAATTGCGCCTCTCTTCCTGTGACATCACAGGAAACATGTCTCTCTCGCTTCCCTTGCCCAATTCATCTTTTATTCCTCTTACCATCATTGATCTGTCAAACAACTTTTTCCTTTCTTCTTCGAGTTATGACTGGTTGGTTAACTTGAGTAGTAGTAGCCTTGTTGAACTTAAGATGCACAAGAATCCACTAGGAGACTCTATTCCTGACGCTTTTGGGAACTTGGTCTCTCTTGAAAAAATTGATCTTTCTATGTGTAAGCTTCAAGATGAGATTCCAAAATCTTTTAGGGATCTAAGACATTTACACTCCTTCGAATTGTCTTTCAACGAAATATCTGGGCAACTTCTTGAGTTTTTTCAGACATTGCCAACGGATGCAGATAAGTCATTATAATACTTGAATTTAGAATGGAACCAATTAAGTGGTTCATTGCCCGATTTTACGAGATTTTCATACTTGAGGGAATTGTGACTTGCTAATAATGAGTTGAATGGATCTTTCCCAGAAAGCTTTGGTCAAATTTCTAGTCTTGTTTTTCTTAATGTTTCTAATAACCAAATGACTGGGCCATTGCCTAACCTAGAGTTTCTCCCTTCATTGAGAGAATTTTACCTCAGAAGCAATAAGCTAAATAGGAGAATACCAAAAAGCCTTGGTCAGCTTTCAAAGCTTGAAAAATTAGATGCCTCTTCAAACTCGTTTGAATGTACCATCTCTGAAGCCCACCTAAAGTTTCTCCTTTCATTGAGAGAATTGCACCTTAGAAGCAATAAGTTAAGTGGGAGAATACCAAAAAGCCTCGGTCAACTTTTTAAACTTGAAATATTAGATGTGTCTTCAAATTTGTTTGAAGGTACAATCTCTAAAGCCCAACTCTCAAACCTCTCAAAATTGAAAACGTTAGACTTGTTTTTTAACTCACTGGCTTTGGAAATAGACTCTAATTGGACTCCTCCTTTTCAACTCGATATTATTTGGCTTACGAACTGCAAGTTGGGGCCTCATTTTTCCATGATTGATATCTCGGGTACTAGAATTTCAGCTACAATACCTACATGGTTTTGGGATCTCCCCAGAAGACTAACATACTTAAATATCTCTAACAACCAGATCAACAGCTTGGTACCCTATTTAACAATGAAATTTTTGGTTAATTTTCAAACGATAGATTTAAGTTCTAACCGCTTAAAGGGCCCAATACCATTGCTTCCTCAAACTGTTAATTTAATTAATCTCTCCAATAATATGTTCACTGGATCGGTTTTATTTCTATGCACAACTGTAAAAGTTCAACGTTTCTGACGCGATCCCGGATCGTACTCCTAACCAGGTCGTTTGTGAATCCTTGACCCGTAGTCTATATTGAGACTAGAACCTTAGAATAGGACGAATAGATGGATAATGGAACCTAAACCCAACGCTTAAAGAAGCGCGAACCTCGGTATAGTGAACGACACCATAATCTAGTGTGGATGCTAGATTGATAAGTCAAGAAACACGTGAATTAATCAATTCAACATGCTCAATATGTTCTTAGAGAACACAAAGAGAAAACTCTCCAATCATAATTGTATTCATAACTTAACTTTTAAAATAATATTGTGCCTCCTTTAAATAGGAGTAAACAAAACAATAGAATCCTAAAACAATAAGAAAACTATTTCCTATTAAAATAGGAATCCTAATAAAAAGGAAACAAACTAGATATTATCTCCTAATTAAAATAAAAGACATATTAAAGAAATAAAGAAGCTGCCAAAATAATAATAAAACTAATTACAATCTTCGCTAGTTGGTCGTGAGAACACGCTAGAAAAATAAGGCTGAATTTCGGACTTTAAGGCGTGTCCGCGCCTTATCAAAATAGTACTTCTGCCGAATTTCGGACTTTAAGGTGTGCCCGCGCCTTATCAAATTAGTACTTCTGCCTTTTGCTCGCAATTCCCAGCTTTGGCGTGCCCACGCTTTAGGCAAACACTTCTTATAATTTCTTCACCTTGTAACTTCGGGCTTTCTTCCTCTTAAACTTCCAATGCCCAATCTTTAGGAACTCCTTGAAATGCATGATTATCATTCAAGCTTATTGCATCAAGCATGTGGAATTATATGGAATTCCTCTTGAATTTCCATGCTCTATCTTTGTTTGTCATCATGTGTGGATCATTATTTGGAATGCCACGAACCACCATGATTGAATAGAAACTGGAGCTAGGCCGGATCACATCAGTTTCACTTTTGTTGACCTCTCGGATAACCTATTATCAGGAGAGTTTCCTGATTATTGGACGAAAAATCAAGAACTAGTCTTTCTCAATTTGGCAAACAATAATCTCGTAGGGGAAATTCCAAGCTCTATTGGCCTTCTAATTCAGCTTCGAGTATTGCAATTACGCAATAATAATTTTGCAGGAGAATTGCCTTTGTCTTTAAAGAGCTGTGAGAAATTGAGCTTTATTGATTTGGGTTTAAACAAGTTATCAGGAGAAGTACCAGCATGGATTGGAATGCACCTCAAAAGATTGAGTGTTCTTAGTTTACGAAGGAACGAATTCTATGGAAGCATACCCCCAGAAATATATCAGCTCGTCCATGTTAAAATTCTGGACTTCTCTCAGAATAATATATGGGGAAACACACCACTGTGCTTCAACAAATTTGTTCCTTTGATTGAAAAATATAGTTTTGACTATGATTTTTTTATGGAAACTACCATTGAAAATGGGGATTATATTCCTTATGATGTTATGTTTATCGCAAAGGCATTAGTGTAGTGGAAAGGAAAAGAGTCAGAATACGGGAAAACTATACGGCTATTGAAATGCATTGATCTATCTAGCAATAAACTAGTCGAAACTATTCCCCCAGAATTTTCAACTCTCGTGGAATTAGTTTCACTAAATCTGTCGAGAAATAATTTGACTGGAAACATCATTCAAGAGATTGGTCAAATGAGAATGTTAAAATCTATTGACTTATCTAGAAACTATCTTTCAGGCGAGATACCGACGAGCCTTTCTAATTTGACTTTTCTCAGTGTCTTAGACTTGTCAAATAACAGCCTTTCGGGTAAGATTCCCCTAAGCACTCAACTTCAAAGCTTCGATGCCTCGGTATATGCTAAAAATCGAGAACTTTGTGGGCTTCTTCTTCCAAATAATTGCCTAGGAGATGGAGCAGCTCCATTTCCTTCGTTTGCCGACCATGGTAAAAACAACAACAATCAAGAAGAAGAGGATAGGTTTATAACTACAGGGTTTTATGTAAGTGTGACACTTGGATTCATTATCGGGTTTTGGGGATTCTGCGGTCCTTTATTGCTCCAAAGTTCATGGCGATACTCGTATTTCAAAAAGCTAGACAAGATGATAAACTGGATTTATGAGACGGGAAAAGTCAAAAAGGCAAGCCTGCAAAGGATGCTTAGGTGCTAATTGGCCAGTTAGTATCGTCTTCCCGTTTCATTCATTTTCCTATATTTGTAGGTTTGCATTCTTGTTTAAATATTCTCAATTTTTTCTTCTATTGTGTATTTAAATCCATTCTTGTGTATTGATCCAGCCGTTTTTTACTACTTTTTTTTTCTTTTTTTTTGAAATACAGTTTTCATTTTTTTTTTGGATTATATATTAAAAGATATTTCAAAATATATAATTAATTTTAGTATATCGTTTCTAACTTTTTCGAAATATCGAAACAGAATGAAAAAGTATTTTAGTAAAAAATTGGTTTGTAAACATAATTATTGAATTTGATTTGGCTTAAAAATTTTTTGCCCCCCCCCTGAAAATAATTCCTGACCCCGCCACTGAATATATATATGTGTGTACAACAACTATTTAGCTTATAAATGTGTGTCTTAACCATACCGTCATCGCACTCTACTACGTTGGTTGGAGCCGGAAGGATAATTTGTTTTTTTTTTACTTTTTAGCAAATTGTGTTGATTTTTAGCTTTTCAATCATTGATAAAATGTATCCAAATAAAGAAAAATAATGAAGACTTAAAGCAAATATTTTCAATTTCAATGTAATATAATCTCCTACATACTTGTACATAAGTCATAAATACACAATAAGGGTATGCGTGTGTGTGTGTGTGTGTGTGAGAGAGATAGAGAGATATATATATAAAGAGGAACATACCGTGAAGAACAATCAACTTTCTAGGATTCTATAGACAACCTAAATTGTCGTCCTATCATTACATATTTTTCTCATCAAAGCAGCTTTCTAAGTAGAAAGGCTTCATTTCCATGAATTGTTCATAATATGCCAATGAAATCACTAAGCTGAAACACATCATAATCATCCATCAAGTGGAAAATCGCACTCAACATATAAGTTTGGAATTAAGCTTAACTATACTACCCTCCGTCTCAAATTAAGAGTCCTAATTTCATAAATTAATCGCTTGGCTTTGAACAACTTAAAAAATTAATCGCTTTTGCAATGTTGTGATCTATTAAGTTCTAACCCTACAATCATATTCAAGTTGTTCTACAAATTCGTTGATTCATTCTAACCATCAGTGTTATTTGTACAACTTTATAATGTTTTGTACGCCCAACAACCTAATGCAATGCAAGAAAGATTCATTGATTTGGATAGTGAGGGGTTGTTTGTTTCATTCTGGTGCTGTAAAAACCAATTCTTTTGTTTATTTAGTTTGCAAGGTTTATACCCCTGTCCTTTTTGAATTTAAGAAAAATTGAAAAATGACAATGTAACGTAAGTTGATATCTATTTTGTTCTCAGAAATATTGGTTAATCATGTCGAACAAACTGTTAAAAATGCATATAAAATGAGTGACTTCGTTCAATTTCATTAACAGTAGTCTTCCCATTTAGTTGGAAAGAATTATAACTCCTTCAATATTTGAATATGAACATTTTATTTTTAATTAACTGCTGCTGTAAATTTTTGCTTATCTTTTTAATTAAATATTGTTTTATTCAGGAGCGTCCCTACATAGAGGCAAAGGGGCAATAGCCCCTCGTTGGATTTTGTTTTTTTTTTGAAAAAAATAAATATACATAGAGACTTATGTGCATAAATTTATACTTGAGGGTACCTAAGTGTAAGAGACAAAAGTTTAGGGGACAATACAAAATTACCACTTCAAAATATCAAACCTTCACCCACCCACTGCTGGCAACATATGTCCCTTTCTTTTGGCTCTTTCTTATATTTTTCTCCTTGCCTCTCTCTTATTTTCTCTCCCTCCCTCTCTCTCCGATATATTATTCTTCACTCTTTCATTTTAGCATTTCAACAGTCAGTATTGCTCATCTTCCACGACTCCAGACTTGCAGTCACAAACTCATCCTCTACTCCTCTCACTCTACACTTCTCATTTTAAGGTATTTATTTTCTTAGATCTACGTTTTAGTTTTAGGTATAAATTAATTTCTTAATTATTTGCATAATATGAGTTGTATTTCTTGAAATATTGATTCATTGTTGAATATTTTGCGATTTAGGTTTAAACCCCTAATTTAAAATATTAGTTACATTAGGTGTATTAAATTATCTTTTTGGAGAGATATTATATTATCTTTTTTATTTATGAAATTTATTATTTCAAAATTGTTAAGAAAATTAACTAGTTTTTTATTAAATTTATTACTTTAACAACCATTGGGCCAAAAAGGTTTTATTTAATACAATGTCAATGTTAGTTGATTTACGTTTATTTTCAAAATAAATTAACTTTAACATCATCAATAATATTAGGTGTATTGAATAATTTAATAATACTAGTTTTTAGACTGCGCGATGCGCAGACGATTCATAGTAAGCATAATAAAGTATAATTGATATGTTTATATATATATATATTCAAATTCTTTGCATGAATTATATACTTTATACTTTGGTATTTAAAGGTAGAAGAAACTTTCAATTAATAGTCAACAATTATATGTGTAGATGATTTTATAAGAATTAATCATACTATGAAAATATTGTTCAAATTATGATATGTTCTATTTGAACTCTCAATCTATTAGAAATATCCTTCATATGGAACACCATAGTTTTACTATGTATAGTTTTAATGTAAGAATTAGTAAGTTAGCTTTAAATCAAGTATTTTGAGATTATACATTTAAAAATACTTTCATAGAAAATAAAGTTGTTATATATGATCGAATTATATTACACAATAAAAGATTCCCAAATATAAATCTATAAGTAAATAAGAAAGTCTACTCATTTATATCCTTTACTATAAAATTAGTTTATGACAACAATTGAAATAAAATAGGAACATACTATCTTAAAAGTCAAGTTTTATGTCCGACACATTCTTAATATTTGTGAACATAAAATAAAATTGATATTACTAATAATCAAAATAAAAACTTTTAAAAATTTAGAGGGTGGGCAAAATCAAAACCAATTATCTTGAAAATGGCGAGTTTAAAGAAAGAGTAACAATATCGATCTAAAGATTTTGCACAATAAGCAATATTGAATATTCAAAAATACAAATTAATAAAAAGTTTACCAATTCGATTATAGATCATTATACTACAAAAATAAAGGGCGAATGAAGATATCTTAATTAAAAGTACAAAAACATTACAGAGAGAGATGGAATTTTTCTTACCAACTTATAGCACACGTGTACTACAGGGAATGAAACCCAATTGGTGAGAATCTAAATATCTAATTCATTTATACATGCAATAGCAACATAATTAATGTTATATTTAAAAGAGAGTAATGAAGGGAGGTAAGCATTATTTTGGGAGTTACAAAATTAATATATTAAAGGAGAAAATAAAGAGGTGGGCAATAAATTGATGGGTAAGAGTCAAGTATAACATATTGGATAAAATAAATTAAAATTAGTTGAAATGTTATAGAAATAGAGGAATTTGATAAGACGTGTTAAAAATAAAAAAAAAATCTTATTTTAAGAAAAATTAAAAAAATATTTAGGGACATAATATTTTCTCAAAAAATACTAATCAAAATGTAACTAATAATAATAATTTGAAATTATTGACAATTTGAATTAGGGACAACCAAATCATTTCAAATTAATTTTTTTCTTTTTTTGATACCCAAAGAGCCACTTTAATAGTAAACCCACTTGGGATTAATAAAAAAAATTCAAATGGCAACTTGTATTAAAATGACAGTTGTTGGCTAAGAAAAAGATACAAAAAATGAAATGGATTGGAAAAGAAAATAATGGGGAAGAATTAAGGATCAATTAATCAACTTTTCAAAAAAGAAATCACAAAAAATTAAATTAAGGTATCGAATTGCAATAATGAGGAGGAATTAAAGAGCAATTAATGTCAAATCTAATTTTCAAAAAAAATAAATAAAAAATAAGGAAAATAATAAATATTAGCACTTGTCGTTATTCAGTTAAAAGATAGCATTTTACTTATATATTATTAGATATTTTTTAAAATAGTTATGTTATTTATAGGTATGAAATTAATATTTGGTATATAATTTTAAATAGTAAATATTGACTAAACTAAATATCTTATTTATAGGTATGAAATTAGATAGAGAGTGATATTATAATTTTGTCATTTTTGTATAGTTGATCGTGGGAATAAAAAATAAGAGGTTGTTGTTATTGTTATTGTTGTTGTTGTTATTATTGTTATACCTTAATTTAATCAATATTTATCAATAATTAGTAAATTTTTTTTTAAAAAAAGGAAAACAAAATTAAGTTAAAGTAACTAACGAATGCAATAATTATGAGAAATTAAGCAGCAATTAAATAATCATTGTAGGTATATTATTTTAAATAGTAAATATTTTTTAAAATAGATATGTTATCTATAGGTATGAAATTGGATAGAGAGTGATATTATAATTTTGTCATTTTTGTATAGATGATCGTGGGGATAAAAAATAAGAAGTTATTATTATTATTATTTTTATTATTATTACCTTAATTTACTCAATAATTCGTCAATAATTAGTGTTTTTTTTTTTAAAAAGGGAAAATGGAATTAAGTTAAGCTAAATAATGGATGCAATAATGATGAGCAATTAAGCAGCAATTAATTAGTCAACAATCAATATTTAGTCATTATAATATTTTAAAAAAACAGAAATCAATAATTAGTCATTATAATATTTTTCAAAAAAAGGAAATCAATACTTAGTCATTATAATATTTGAAAAAAGTAAAAAAATTAAATGAAGTAATGAATATGTACACATGTCAAGCTCTCGTTAAAAGAGAGCATTTTACTTCTATAGATAGATAGATTAGTTGATTTAGGTTTATTTTCAAGTTAAATTAACTTTTACATCATCAATAATATTAATTAGATGTATTTTATGATTAATTGAATAATATGAGTTCATTTTTTATTCTATCGAAAACAATGTTATTGGACAAATTCTTGATAAAGAGGAAGAGGGTTAATGAACAAACTTGTTTTGAACCCGAAATTCAATCATGTCAAAATGCGGGGCCTAGCAGCGTACAAGCTAGAACTTCCCAACTAGAAGTCCGATTCTTGTTAAAGGTGGCGTCTAATGAAGATATCAATTTAAACGAACTACAATATGATCATGCTTTGAGGATAAACATATATGATTTCCACCATTCGCAAATAAAGAATGTTCGAAGAGCATACATTCAAAAGGGACCTTGTCAACCCAAAAACCACACATTCCCTCAAACTGTTAGAGTGATATACTAAAAGTCCTAATTTTCTTGTTGGTTTGGATATGTTATAAACTCGATTTTGCTATTGTGGGAACCCGCGCTTTCAACGCCGAGTCCTCATGGGCGGCGATTCCTCCGTTTTTTCGGTTTATTTATAAAACAGTTAACTTTATTATAGAGAAAAGGGTGATGGTTTGTAAAGGAGATCAGAGTCACTAGTTTGTTTTACTAAACAAATAAAAGTGTGTGTTAAAGAGGAACATTTATGGATTAAATGACCTTTTAAACACAATCAGTGTGAAACCAATTGATTTGAAGGTTCGGGGATTAAGTTTCGAATTGGCAAAGTGTTAGGCACTCAATTGTTCCTTTCGGTCTCCAAGTAGGATATGCGTGTAATTATAATCAAAGATTTGTATGCTTATTGATATTATGACATATCAATCCATAGTTTTAGGAAACGGGATTTTAGGGTGGTGATTGAAAGCATGTGTTTCGAAATTCGCCCGTATAATTTTAGAAATCAGTGCGTGTGGTTTGAAAAATGATTTCAATAGTGCTAGATATCAAAACGGTTGTTTTGATAGTGATAGATAGCCAAACAGGTGTTTTGATAAAAATTGAGGGCTTTTCGTAAGCTAATTCGGTTTAGAATCGGATATCTAATAATCATCGAGATTTATTCGTCAATGGTGTACCATAGTTTAATAATTTAAATCGACATTTAATGGATCTAGTATTTTTATATTGGATATTTGCATAAGCACCGTGATTTATAGTCTAAACCGGGTATAAACGGTTAGTGATTCCTTTGTAAAATGAGACTACTAAAACTGGGATTTTTGTGAAATTTACGATAAAAACATGTTTAAAAATGGTTACAGCTTGTTTCACGCCTTTGGTTTTGAAAACATGCTTCAAATAAGAAATATGGACTTGTTTTGGGATTAATTGCAATTTAAACAAACGACTGATCAATTAAAATTGATAAAATAAAGATAGATAAATAAATAAAGCCGGACTACGATAAAAAATACTCCAGACCTTTGAAAATAAAGGAATAATATTTTAGAGTATTATTCTCGAAGTTCCAGAGCTGTCTGATGCCTTAAATGGGATTAGTGCAGGTGTATTTATAGCCGAAAAGAGTTAGGACTGGAGGGTTTGTCTTGTGGACAAACAGGGAAAAAGGGTTTATCCACATGACACACACACAACAAACATTTTTGGCTTGTGTGTCCACATGACAAACACTATTCACCCGAAACAGTTTTTACTGTATCGGTTAAATGGAGCATTAGATTAATCTATTTTTTTAATATGTTGTTCCCCATAATAAGACCTATCCACTGACAAATTTGAGCTAGTTTGGACTTCGAAAAGGCCTCCGTTTGATTACCCGAAATGAACTCCTGGTTTTCTGAATTATCGGAGATTCTACCGTTGGATTAAGCTAATTTTTGAGTATGTAACTCTTTCTGGTATTATATAATAACCCTTAATGTTTGAGGATGATCGGATTAGGAAGTCTCCTTTTCCAAGTTTTCACAAGATCGACAATATTCGGTTTCTGATAGCTTCTGATTATTCTCGTAACCTCTTGTCCTGGTGTCCTTTTTACTTTCTTCTTTGACTTGTATCACATGTGCATAGTATATGTTTGTATATGAATGCTCATGCATGCATGTGTGCTTGTTTTATAGAGGATCGGGTTTTTATGAGGGTTACAAATTGAGGTGTTCACAGTTATTTTAATGAGAATTTTTATGGACAATGGTTGCATTATATTATTTATTTAAATATCGTCCATATATGTCTTTTATTCCATATAGTAGATGATTTGGTGTGCAAAGTTTATCTTACACACAGAAGATCATATCATCAGTTCTTGTGCAATATAAGTTTATTGGTTTATGGTATTAGATGGAATTGGACACCCATCGCTAAGATTGTAGCACCAGTTTTAGTAGTTTCTTTTGACTAAAGAAAATAGTATATTTTTAGCTCATTGAGCTAGTACACTTTGTGTGTATTGAACAGGACCAGTTTGGGTTAATTGTTTTTATATTGACTATATAAAATAATTTAAAATCCATTGGTTATTATGATTACTTATGCTCTTAATCTTGAAGTAATTAATAGTATGTAGATGACATATATATGTAATGTTTGTTGTTTCGACTGATTAAGAGTGAGATTCATTTATGCATCAATAATCTTCATGAAATGGATGACGACACCATGACAATCCGCAATTATGGCCCCCCTGCTCAACCTTTAGTTTGGGGGTCTTAAACGTTGGAAAATATTTCATCATTTCATTCGCTTCTATATGGTAATAATTCATATCGTGTGTACCTTTATCTTATTCTAGATGTAGGAGGATTCGTTCAGAGTTGCCAGTATGTTTTACGATAAAACGGACAGAAGAGTTGTGTAAGGGGAAAGGCTACAGATAGGCCATTTCCTTACACTCTTTTATATGAAACTAGGATTATATAGGTTCGGGAACTATATTACAGATTGGGAAGGTGTTAAGCACTTGTTCCGCCCTTTCGGTCTCTAATGGTATTATATGTTTATTCTATGTTAGAAAATCTAGAAGCTTTTATTGACATTTTACTACTTTTTAAAAATATCTCATAAAAACCAGATTTTGTGGAAAACGGGAAAAAGGGTAAAAACCTTGTATTCGATGATCCGATATTTGGTTTTGTCAAAGTCTGGTTACTAGTGATAAAAGTTTATCTATTTTAAAATTTAGAGATTCATTCGATATTGTTTTCTCAGATAACAATATCAATTATCTCATTTGGTTAATTTAGAAAAGATCAGATCTTATCAAAATTGATTTGATATGGAATTGAACTCTTGATGAGAGTGTATCAGATACATTACAGTCTATATGAAAGAGATAATATATCCAAGTATAATTCTTATGTAAGAACCTATTAGTCTGGGTTTTGAAAGCTTAGTTCTACCTAAACAATAATGGCCTTACTTCTTCAAATTCTAGAAATGATTTTATCAGGATTTTTGAAAAGATGTTTTATTTAAAAATGTTAGAATATTAGTAACTTGACAATAAGTTTATCCAACTAGAAAGTGGACTAAACAAGAGATATAAAAAGTCTACACTGCAGATAAATAGAAATACATATGCAGTTTATAATATAAATTTATAGAAGAAAACCTCCGATGGATACTAGCTTTCCTTCTTCAGATATATGTTCAGCAGTTCGACTCTAGAAGGTGGCACTTTGGGTGCCAAGATTGGATCCGAGACTCTTGCAAAAGTAAATATTAGTAAAAATGCTTCCAAGGAAAGGTTGAAGATTGCATATATGAGAGAGAATAAGGATTTTTGGTGTAAAACCCATGTCCTTGAACAAATAGGGGTATAGGCCTATTTATAGTGCTGGGACATACCTATTTGTCGCGCGATAAATAGCCGAAGTGATGGGTTCTAACACTGTAATGTGTCAAAAAGTGGTTGTTCTATGTATAATGCGTTTGTCGTGCGAAAAACGCATCTAAGAGGCCTGTTTGTTGTGGCACAAACTTTCCTAGAGCATGCTCTATTTTGTGGGTGAGTTCTGGACTCGATGTAAACTCTATAGGAGTTTTCTTTTAGGGTTCTTGCGGGGGTCATAAATTGGGGTGTCTACAGACCCTCTCAACTCAGGCTTCTTGCTTGCAAGGAATTTAGGCGACTGGAAGAGACTTCAATTCGTGGCTCCTGCAAGAACTCTAAGAAATACATAAAGACTCTATTTTAACAACCGATAAAATAATGGGTCCCTAAAAGCGTACTCCACTTAGGGCTCTCTCATGAGTTTTAGCCATCATAAGAGAAAGTCAAATGAAGATTACGAATTCTGGTTTAATCACTCCCATGAGACCAAACTGAAAGTTCAATCCACCCGATAGCCAGTTGCTATAATCATATAATCATCTTGTAATCCCTGGTTTTGGTAACCTTAACTCGGATGCTACTTTGATTTCTCTGTGGAGATTGCTATGTGTGCCTCCTATGAGAACTTTGTGTTTTACCTGTAGAAAGGGCCTAGTGATTTACCTCTTGCAAGGGCTTTTTTCTTGTGGAAAGGGCTTACGTGATTGCCTGTAGAAAGGATTTAGTATTTTGCCTCTTGCGATGGTTTTTTGCTTGTAAAAAGGGCTTACGTGATTTGCCTATAGAAAGGACATACGTGCTTTGCCTCTTGCAAGAGCTTTTTGCCTGTAGAAAGGGCTTACTTGATTTGCCTATAGAAAGGACATACATGATTTGCCTCTTGCAAGGGCTTTTTCCCTGTAGAAAAGGCTTAAGTGATTTGCCTGTAGAAAGGACTTAGTGTTTTGCCTCTTGTGAGGGCTTTTTGCCTTTATAAAGGGCTTACCTGATTTGCCTGTAGAAATGACTTAGTGTTTTGCTTTTTACGAGGGATTTTTTCCTATAGAAAGGGCTTACGTGATTTGCCTGTAGAAAGGACTTAGTGTTTTGCCTCTTGTGTGCGCTTTTTACCTATAGAAAGGGCTTACGTGATTTGCTTGTAGAACGGACTTAGTGTTTTACCTTTGGTGATGACTTTTTGCGTGTAGAAAGGGCTTACGTAATTTGCCTGTAGAAAAGAGTTAGTGTTATGCCTCTGGCGAGGGCTTTTTGCCTGTAAAAAGGGCTTATGTGATTTGCATGTAGAAAGGACTTAGTGTTTTGCCTCTTGTGAGGGCTTTTTACTTGTAGAAAGGGCTTACGTGATTTGCCTGTAAAAAAGGACTTAGTGTTTTGCCTCTTTTGAGGGCTTTTTGCCTTTAAAAATGGCTTAAGTGATTTGGAGATTCCTAAATGATGTCCGTCTCAAGCTATGATGCCGAAATCTGCTAATCGATTATGTTATTTGAAAATAGCAAGTTGTTCAAATGATGAGGAGCCGTAGAGAGAGGGAGATAGAGTTTGAGAGTTTCATTTGTAGTTAAAGTTTTTCTTATCCATGCTTGTAGAAAGTTCTATATTCTTGGGAATTTTGAAAACTAGTGTTTGTAAGTAATTTTATTCCAAAAAAGGAGTTTTCACGATGGATTTCCTTGATTTCTTGTACTTCGTGTATAGTAGTGGTTCAACCATTTGCTTGTTTCTAAGTCATTTCTTTTTTATTAAACCAAGAGGGAAATATGTTCATAGAAGTCTCTAATCTCGTAAAAGTTATCGGATATTCTGAGGAAATCGTGAGCCCACATCATTTTTGTTTTTCGATATCCTTATTTCTCCCTATTCGGGGAATCTTTTCTATTTTTGACCAGGAGCTTATTTTCCCGTTTCGCGTGGTCAGGAACCTTACTTATGCAAGACGAAGCCCTGAGCCGATTTGGCCTAGCTGTCACTCTTGGTGTGTCTCTCCCTGCCATTATATACATTTCTATTTCTCTCGCTTGCTTTGGGCGCTCATGCGGGATTTTCTCTTTTCTACTCTTTCAATTTTTTTATTCCCGTCTTATCTTAATATTTTTTCATTCTCATTGTTGGGTTTTGTGATCATTTGGGGATCAGAGATTCCTTTGTAGGTTGTTTGCTCTAGCGATTGAAGAAACGACTTAGAATTATGCATTCGATATTATCGTGTGAGTTTGTGTTTTTGCACAAAGATCAAGAAAAACCACCTTGAAGTTCCCCTACTGGAAAAAGCCAGAATCGTTGTTGGTAGGATTGTCATGTGATCGATAGTTCAATGGTAGAGGTTTTGTCCCACGACTGTGTTCTTTTCTTCTCATTCTTTCTCTATCTTCTTTTTTCTCAAGTTTTTCTATTTCTCCACCAAATTCACATGGATCTTACAGGGTGACAAGCCGAATCTTAGAGGGTGACCAAGAAGAAGTCATATGCATGGATGCTCTTGGTGTTCTTCAATGCAGTCCTGATGCCAATGACGAGGATGATATGGTGGATCTTGGTCGCAGTGTGTTCTACCAGGATGTGGTACGAGTCAACAAATTCCGAACATCCCGTGACTTCTCATGGAGTAAGCCTCTCATAAGGTTCAACGTTGTTCATGGGTATGTTTTCTAAAAGCCCAACATTAGTGAATTACAATATATTACGCATGTATGTGCTAAAACTATGTATGCTTATATTGGTGTTTGTTTTATTTTAAAATCTTATGCATGTTATGCTACTTATATGTTGATGAGTCATGCGCTAAGACACCAGTTGAAAATGTTTTTAAGAAAAACCTTGAATAAAACTGATAAAGCATGCCAATGAAAGAGACTTGAGCTAACTTAACCCTCGTGATCGAAAATTCATAAGAATTGCTTCCTTGTTCCATCATTCCTTAGAATATAAATAATTGTAACCTTTTATCACTATTGTTGGAGGTAAATCCACAATTGCGCTCCTCTCCGTGGTGAATCCGGAGGGTATATCCGGTGTGCAGGTTATCTAATGCCATGGCGCTCTAATGGTCGTTGGGTACAAGGAAATAAAGTTGCGCCTTCGCTAACAGCTATAGCTTTTGGCGCAATGGTAAGTGCTTGATCCTCACAATTGGTATCAGAGGAGGTCACGGGTTCGACACCTGGGGTGCGCCGTTGTGGGGGGGGGGATTGTTGGAGGTAAATCCACAATTGCGCTCCTCTCCGTGGTGAATCCGGAGGGTATATCCAGTGTGCAGGTTATCTAATGCCATGGCGCTCTAATGGTCGTTGGGTACAAGGAAATAAAGTTGCGCCTTCGCTAACAGCTATAGCTTTTGGCGCAATGGTAAGCGCTTGATCCTCACAACTATAACTCATACATTTATACAAAAAATACCCTCGGGTTTCTATTATCTATAAAACTCATGTATTTGTATAAAAATATACCCTCGATTTTTATGAATTACGTAATTATAGATTTCATATTTACATAAAAATACCCTTAAGTTTTGTAAACTACATAATTATAGCCTCTCACATATTTACATAAAAATACCCTCAGCTTTCTATTATCTATATAACTCACATATTTATACAAAAAATATCCTCAGGTTTTGTAAATTACATAACCATACCATCTTATTAATATTACTCACATATAAAAAAGCCTTAAAGTTTATCTCATCACTCATAAAAATACCCTTTTATTCTCGTAACTTACCCTTAGATAATTTACATACAAAATACCCTCAAGTTTTATCTTATCACTCATAAAAATACCCCGGGTTTATTCACAATGAAAAAATAACCTCTTATATATGTACCTCTTACATTTAAACAAAAAAAACCCTCGGGTTCATTGATCACATAAAAAATACTATTTTATCTACACACCTCACATGAAAATACCCTCAGGTTACCCTCACATAATTACATAAAGATACCCTTAGGTTTTGTAAATTACATAATTATACCCTCTTATCATTATAACTCTAACTGTTTTTTATATGGCATATTCTAATATGGAGTAATAAAATACATGGATAATCTTAAAGACAAATAAATCATGCTGGTGTAAAACAGGTTTATAATGACATGATAAAAATTATCCTCAGGCCCTTGCAAAAATGGAAGGAATTAAGTGTGTAACGTAAAAAGTGTTTTTTTTTTTTGGCAGAAATGAACTTGTCTATTAGAGAAATGCATTTGTAGCATGGTTCATCGCACGACAAAAATGGGTACAGGTGCACAATTTCTCCGATAAATACACCTCTCTTCCTTCTTTCATTCCCACATTTACTCATTCATCTTCCCCTCTGTGGAAACAAATGTCCCCTTATCGCACAAATGTTGACTTTTCTTATATTAAAACTCGAGATGCCTTGGTATCCTCGGAGCTCAAGTTTGTCACTCCCCATATTTTTTTATCTGTGGAGTGTATGTGGCGTGGACGGCTGATTCAGCAATTCAACTATGCACGGTTTGGCTTATCACAGCCCTTCTAGGTTGACATCATTCGTTCAACCTGGTGATCGGTGAAGGAAGATTTGGCCGTCATCTGAGGAAAATGTTGTCTTAGCCTACCAGATTATACTTAGTGTAACACCCCGTACTTTCATTCCACCGTATTCACCTTCATTTATCCATTCATTTCACCTCGGGTGGTGAAATCTTGATTCATGGAACCTTGTAGCATTCTAACACTTTGTACTAGTTATGTTAGTCTCCTTACACTCATATGAGTGATTATTTGGTGATTCGGGTGGTCCGAATCGATTCCGATTTGTAAATCATTAGTTTCGGTCTTACTCGATTCCTTGTTTTTAGCTAACTTTGGAGCATCGTAACTTCCTCGTCTTTTATCCAATTTGGTTTCTGTTTATGCCTATGTCTAGATTTTATATCATTCTACAATTCACACTCCTCGTTAGCCAAAACATCATGCAAAGTAGGCCGGTTAGTGAATTCTGTTCGTTCAGCAGTGCTTTGGCAGAGCATTGTCTTCGGAGAATTTTTGGGAAATATCTAGCCAGAATTTAGGAAAACTTCCTTTAGGAAGTTGTAGATCTTTGAATTAGCTTTCTGTAGACATAACGATCACCTCAATCGGAGTTCCAAACAAGAAGTTATGGCCGAATTACGAAAAGTGCTCTAAATCCAAAATGCCTATGCAGGCAGTGGACTCCATGATCGATCATGGGGGAGACCATGATTGATCATGGTACATCAGAAAGTCGGTTTTCACCATTTATACGCCATTTTAAGCCTCCTCCTTCCCCATTTTCGAGCCACAACTTTAAAGAGAGTTAGAGATAGGTAAGAGCTCGTGGGAGAGAATTCCTTAAGAGGATTCTACTCATCTTTCATCACCCATCAAAGATTTAAGTTCTAAATCACACAAACCCACTTTCGAGTTACTATTCATTATCTTCTTCCTCTTTCTTCCTCTATTGGAGCTCAAGCTAAGGCTAGGATTTCATGAGACGGCCTCTACGCTTCATTTAATCGCGGAATCGACTTTTCTAAGGTGGGAACACTATTACTAAAACTCTTCTTCAAACCCTTGATTGTGGCATTAGTGCTTTCAAAAGAAATTGGGAATTTCTTCACAAATCCTAGGTTGTTTGCATTATAATGGGTTGGGCTTGATTAATCTTCGATTAGTGTTAGATATTGATAGAATATCACTTATATTACATGATTGAAGCATTAAACACATGTTTTCACTTATACACCACAAGATTCACAAAGAGCCCATCTTTTACACACATGTTTAACCTAAGAATATAGGGTTTTGGGACTAGTGTATGTAGAAGGGTTGATTATAAGTTAATAATGGTAAATGTGCATAAACATACCTACGATTGCAATTATAGAGCGATATTCCTGGGATTTACTCTAAGAAACTATTAGGGCGGAATAATGCACTACAACCTTTGAACCTAGCGTGTTGTATGGAACGTAGTAGGTATTAATAATGATGATACAACTTCGGTATACCCTAAAATGATATTAAATTGGTTTGGTCGCTAGAGAACCATTATAAAACTTTAACGGCCATGATTTTACATATATAAATTGCCACTAGATATAGCTTATCATTAATGAACCAATTAGTGATATTGTCTCTTTATTTTGTATTAAGAATGATGTAGGAATTCTGAATATGGACGACTTGTTTGTAGTACACAGGAGATCACATCGAAATGTTGAAGAAATGACAAATCTCCACTACTATCATGTTGAATTGTTCTATACAGTAATAGATTTGTAACTTCATGAGTTGAATAACCGTTTTGATGAGATCAATACGGAGTTGCTTTTGTGTGTGACATGCCTTGATCCATCAAATTCATTCTCGGCTTTTTATTTGAGAAAATTACTTCGGTTTGCAAAGTTCTATCCCTCTGATTTTTCTTCACTGGAAGTCATGAAACTTGAAGAACAACTTGAAAACATTATAGAAGATGTGAATTATAAAGATGAACTTTTTGGTTTAAAGGGAATTGGTGAGCTTGCTCAAAAAATAGTTGAAACCAAAAGGCATGTTGGTTATCCATTAGTGTATTTGCTTGTGAAGTTGGTCCTACTCTTACCTGTAGCAATGACAAATGTTGAGCTAGCATTCTCGACAATAAAAATCATCAAGAGTGTGCTACACAACTGAATGGGAGATGAATTTATGAATTATTGTTTGGTGACATACATTGAACAAGACATTTTCAATAATATTAATAAGGTGGACGTGTTACAATACTTTCAAAATATGAAACACCGTCGAATTTTATTGTAATTTGTAGACATTAAAATGTTTAAGACTTTGAGTTATATCAAGTATTACTATTAATATGATTATGCTTGTGATTAAATTTTATATCTTTAAATATATTTTTGTGTATTTAAAATTTTAACCCTCGTTAGTTAAATTCCTTGATCCGCCACTAGTTTTAATTAACCTCTTCTTCTTTCTTTTCACTCTGCTTGGATTTTTGTGCATTTGTTTCTACACTTTGTTGGATTTTCTTTTCCCTATACCTGGACCCTGGTGAGGGCTCACCTAATTCCTTTCCAGTGGAACCGCTAGTCCCAGTCATTTGTTATATATCAAACATATTCATTTTCAGTCATATATCAATTAATAATTTCAAACATATATTACTGTGTAACACCCATTGATGGGTCTTTCTTCTTTTTTTTGGGACTGCGATGGGTCTTACCTTATGTCCACCTTTCGCTAATTAGGGAAGACTTATTGATGAGATTTTTTTTTTAAAATTTGTTATGAAAAAGTCTCAAGCTTGCTAGATTAAACTGCTTTCTTTGTTTTACTTGCTTTTTTGACTGTGCGAGTAGGGGATCTAAGATTTCTGTAAAGAATATACTATATACATAAGTGAAAGGGTAATGTTAAAATTTAATTAAAGATTTAAAATTTAATTAAAGAGGTGAACTATCGAAAATTTTATTGTTATAAATAATAATAAAAACAAATATTTCATTACTATTTTCTTTTTCTTTTCTTTTCTTTTGTGTATAAAATAGTAAAAAAAAAAAAAGAAAATTATTGAGCCACAATCCTGCACCTTTAAAATTCAGTTTTAGCACACATTTTTTTTTTTTTTCCAAATTTTAAAAACTCAACTCAAAATCAACTCTACTTTCACACTTTCCAAAATTTATTTTACTTTACTTTCTCTCTCTAAAAAAGCTTTAAAACAACATAACTTTAAATTTAAAAATCAAAATTAAATAAAAAATATATATTTAAAACATATTCGTCGAGATTTATAAAATAAGATACATTGTGACTATTTTTTGAAATTTTTTTATGAGATTTTTTAGTAGTTTTAAAAAACTTAAACAAAAATCAAATTCACTTTTCAACGTATTTTCAAATTCTACCAAACATTATATTTTAAAAACTCAGCTTAAAAGCTCAACTCAAAACATCCACAAAACATCACCTTTGCCGTCCCTAATTAACCGTAGATGGTGACTTCTAAAAAGACCCATCATGTCAGTGGGTATTTTCAGGGAAGAGGGAGATGCGTCGTTCCAAGAAACTTTCTCAAAATTATAAGCTACGTAAATACCAATATTTATATATATATATATATATATGTAAACATCACCAAAATTGTTGCCGTGACAATTAAACTATTAAGAATGAAAACCGAAATTTTTTTTTTGAATAGCTGATAGTGCATTTAATACCAATTAATACTTAATTAATATATATATATACCCTATGAGAAACATTTTTTTACTTTTAATTGTTATTAACAAAACAACAATGAAAAAGAATTTTAATAAATGGAGCCAATTTTATTTTTTTAAATTATTGTACAAAAAAAAAACACGTAGCGAATGAAACATTTGTGGTTTTCTTTTTCTTTTTTATTATTATTATCCATCATTTGCGACAATAAAGTTACCGACCTATTCAATTAAATTTTGGTATAACTTTTCTACATAGCAAATTCCTTACATAAATCTCAGATCCCCCTCGCATGCACCTGGTCAAAAAATTAACGAAAAAAAGAACTCTGTTTACTCTAGCAAGCTAGACCTTTTCACATTTTTCAGTTCAGTTTTAACACACATTTTTCATTTCAGAAAAATTAATAATAATCACACTTTATACTTTTTAAGACATCCAAATCCTTGAATCCTCTCTTTGGGTGTATCAGAAAAATCTCAATAATAAAAATCTCATCTTTAATTGGTCATCCCTAATTAACAGAAGATGAAGACGGTGGACTTCAAAAGAAACCCATCATATAAGTGGATTTTTTCCAGGGAAGAAATTAAGAGAAGGTATGTCCTTCCAAGAAACTTACTCAAAATTACAAGCTATTTACCTACTGATAATATATATGGGGCTCTTTTTTTATTTTCGTTTTACTTTTTTGTGCACGAAAAAAAAAGAGTAGCGAATGAAAGATTTGTATATATATACATATATATTTTCTCACCCTTAAAAAAAATTGGACAAGCGTAATCTGGTATTCACAAGCTGGCCCAATTTACCAAAGTCTTTTGAACTACTTAAACAAAAAAACCCAACTTAGAAAACAATAAACAGAAAAAATAAAAAGAGATACCTAAGTCTTCTTAATTTACTACATATGTGATTTTCTATAATGAAAGGTTGGAGAACATATCGAATTTTAGTGGTAATGGTTTTAAATTTAGATTTATTATTTGGATTTATGTGGTAGTTATCTACTAATTTAATGTGAATCTTGTTAGGTTATATGGGATAAATAAAAGAAATTCGTCGTTTGATTTCAAAGTTTATTATAAAATATTAGTCTTGATTTTAACAAGTTTTTAAATTTATTGTTTTACTTCTCAAGTTGTAACTTGTAAAAGATATCAGGCGTTCAAATTGTTAAATTTATATTAAGGTTGCACTAATTTTTTTGATTAACAAAACATATGATTACGTATCTATAGTTTAAAAAAAATGATAGGGTAGTTAAATAAATCGGCGGAATCCTATACGATAAGGGTAATAATACTTGAACTTAATATCTAAATGGATACGAACAAAGATTTAGATAGCATATTTCAAAAATGATAAATATTATGGAGAATGTGGACTCCGGTTCAAATTCCTACTACTTTCAATCTAAAACAGCCCTAGTATATTGTAACCGAAAGCAGTCAAATATATTTTTATACATTTTTGCACCTATAATACTATTCACCAAAATCAAAATAAATGAAAATAATGGAGAAACCAAAACTTACCAAAATATACTGAATATACCAAAAATTGAAGCAGTTCAGTATTGCTTCTTTTTTTTTTATTTCAAAAACCAATTAGTAAGCTAGTAAATCTGGTATTCAACTTATTAATTATTTTTGTTTTGGTATTAGTAAGGGCTATTCACCGACCGATTTACCGAAATAACATCCCTACCCGCACCGATCAATTAATTATTTGCTTGATTCGTGTTTGGGTTGTTGAACTCATATCCATCCCTGTTAAAGAAATAAATACTCACTCTCAGGTTGCGTCAATTTGCAGCAATCTTCTTCTGACTATACGGGCACATGATATGTATGTATGGTGTTGCATCAATTTTAAGTGTGAATACCACGAACTCTCGGATTTCCAGATCATTTCCTCATCCCTTTGGGATTCAAACCATATTAAGGTGGAGATTGTTGCCTACTCTTCTCAAGCAGTTCATGCAATTATCAGCTTTAACCAACTTGGGGAATGGCTTTTTTCGCCAACTTACGTCCCCATTCCTGCCAAAAAAACTGTTCTTTGGGAGAGTTTCAAAGATATAGCATGCCATTCTAGTACGTCGTGGCTGGTCGCAGGGGACCTTAACGACATAAAGAACAGCCATGAAAAATTGGGTGGTGGGAATTTTAATGTGTATCAAGCCAACTTTTGACCAACGTATCAATGATTGCAGCTTGATCGACCATGGCTGGAATGGGACACCGTATACTTGGATGGGAAGGAGGCGAGGAGGTGTTACGATTCGTGAACGCCTTGACAGAGCACTCCCTAATGCTAGTTGGTGCCTTAAATTCCCTGATGCTCGAGTCTTTCACCTCCCAAAGATTCTATCTGATCACCATCCTATCATGGTAGACCTTCAATCGATGGTGCAGACGGGTTATCCTCGACCATTCTAATTTGAATTTATATGGACCATGCATGCGACCTTTGACAACCTTATCAACGAGTCCTAGTCCGTTCAAGCTCCTATCACTAACAACCTCGCCAACCTCACTATGATTCTACATGAGTGGAATAATACAGTCTTCAGTAACTTATACCGCATGAAACGGAAATTGTTAGCTCGTATTGCTAGAATCCAAAATGCAAATCGGTACCATCTCAACCCATTTTTGGTTAGATTGGAGAGCATTATATTGGCCGACTACTACAGAATCATCCACCAAGAAGAAATCTATAGGTTTCAGAAATCAAAAGCCAATTGGATTGCTTTAGGTGATCGAAATAATAGATTTTACCATTTGACTATGGGCAACCAACACAGACGTAATAAGGTGCATACCCTTCGTCTTCCTGATGGTGAATGGTGCCACAATCCTACTTTACTTAAAACTCATGTGACCAAATTTTACACGAACCTCTTCTCCAAAGATCAGTCGCAAACCTTTGCCAGCATAATCAACCAAACTTAAACTCTCATTATACTCTGTAACACCCCCCCTCCCCCCTAATTATCGAGATTACACCCACAATTAGAGCTTGGGGTGTTACTAGTCCACTTTAAACTAGCCAAAGCGAGGGAAGAAACATGTGTATAGATAACATGTCAAACAACCATGTTGCTTATATAATGACGATAATATATAACAGGAATACAATACAAATATTCATAATTCAAAAAGATAATAAGTGAGATAGCATATAATAAAATAACTATAGTGCCACAGGCCAGTCGTGGCTCGCCTTACCAAGCTACCTATACAATAAAATAAAGGGGTGAGTATCAGAGCATCCTACTTTGGTCCCACGGCTCTTTTTCTTTAGTCGTCTCTCGGCCACCTGGATTAGTTAGAAAATGGGGTGAGCGATAAGCCTAGTAGAGGAAACAATTATAAAGGTAGTGCATTCAAAACATGTTCTAGTATAAAGCCATAAGCTTAATGAAAAAACGGCATGCACATGCTAATGCAGGTTACCTCCTTTGTGTCAACCATTGAACCGTGTATCCAGAATACATCAATATCGAGCTTAACTTTATAAAAGCCTAACCGCTAGAGAATAATCTATCAATGATCATAAATTGGCCCATCCGTCTCGAGAGAATATTAAGAGAAAATAATCAAATTGGACCACATGTCCAGCAATGATATCATAATAACGGAATAATTAGTATCATGCCATTGTCTAGATTTTCAGGCTATTTATCGCTAGCTCTAGACAGCCCTAGCTTTGCTGCCCTTCAGAGATTTAGGGATTTTCAACCTAAGGGCGCCGAGCCCTACTTATTTTCATATCGGCAAGCACAAACCACACACTCCCTTCATTGACGGAAAGCCCCACAATAAAACAATAACAATCGCATACATCTCGGCATCACAACCGTTATGAGAACTGATCATATATGAGAGAAATAAACTCCATCCCCATTGCCATACGCCATAAAGAGGTTTGAGTATACTAAGATTCATCCAAGTTGCCGGGTTGACATAATAGTGATACGATTTATGAATTATATGCCAACCAGAAACAATATATGTCATACAATCCTCATTCAACACATAATCAAGTTCCTTGGCATACATAGAAATCATTTACAAGTGTATTTTGATTCAACCGAACATGTGTATCTAAGAAATATCTTTTTTGTAATTAGTAATGCGAAAATATCGAGTTTGGATGACATATATTGCTTCAACTCATGCACTTATAGTATAATCATTCATGAATCAACATAAATATATTAAATTTTCAATTTTTCTCAACAAATATAATCATATCATCAAGTTTAAAATCATATAAATCATTTCATTAAGTTAGAATTCAAGAATTTCCCTTACCTCGAGTTCAATAGTGAAAAGGAAGAAGGAGAGATGATAATCTAAGCTCCGTTAGATAAAATCTCAAATTCCTCACGTCACCAGGCTCCTAGAGTAGCGAAAATCCTAGATTGAGGAAGTATAAACTCCACCCCACGCGGCCCTAGCTCACGCTTGAGCTCCTATAATGAATAGCAGGGGTAGAAGATGATGAATAGTAAAGGAGAAAGGGATTTGAATAATTTTGAGCTTGAATCTTAGGGGTGGGAGGATAAATGTGTGAAAATCTCGTTCTTTCTCTCTTTAGAACTTTCCTTTAGTGTGGGTGGGTGTTTGTCTCGAAGTTGGGGTGAAAAATGAGTAAAAGTTGGTTTAAAACGAATTTAAGTCAATGCCCAGCAAAATTGGCGGACCGGTATGCAAAAATGCTAAACCGGTCCGCACAGCACAAATCCCCCAATTTTTAAAGGCCAGATCGGTCTGCCCAAAAACCTTATACCGGTCTGCGTGTGAAGTTGGTCCTAATGCACTATTCTTGATTTGGCAATAACTTTTTATTCAGGACTCTGATTGAGGTGATCTTTATATCCACGAAAAGAAAATTCAAAGATCTACAACTTCATAAGAGAAAGTTTTTCCAAATTATGGATAAACAATTTTTAGAATTTCGTCGAAGATAGCGCTTCGCCACAATGTTACCAAACGATCAAATTTTTGTTAACCGGCTACCAAAATTATTCTTTAATAATTTCCACACAAAATTTACTTAATACAACATGATTATCATTAACATAAACATAGGGTGTTACATACTCTCTCCTCCACAGACCAAGATTGCCTCGATAAACCAATTGAGTTCTGGGAAACCAGTAAAGCTATCAAATCTATGAAACCTCATAAATCTCTGGGCCCGGACAGGTTCAAACCTTATTTCTTCCAGAAGTATTGGAGCATAGTTGGGCCTTCGGTGCACAGGTTGGTAACCAAGGTTTCTCGACAGTCATTTTGATGCAACTATCAACCAAACTTTGTTGGTCCTTATCAGAAAGATTGACAAGCCTGAAAGCTTAAAGAAATTCCGACCGATCTCTTTATGTAATGTTATTTACAAAACTATCACTAAGGTTCTTATCAATAGGATGAAGCCACTCCTTGAAAATTTAATCCACCCTCTTCAAGCTAGTTTTGTTCCAAGACGTACTGCTTTGGACAACATTATTATTGCTTTAGAAATGATAGATTCTATCCGTAGGTCCAAGGCTCACACCAGGAGTCTCATGTTGAAGCTAGATTTTGAGAAAGCTTATGACAAAGTGGACTGGAACTATCTCATCCAAATGCTTCGCCTCTTTTAATTCCCGCAGACAAAGATTAATCTAATTCGAACATGCTGTAGACACCCCGATCCGTGACCCCCACAAGAACCCTAACGACCTTCGAGAACTGATATTTCTGGAGTCCGGGACTCACCCGAACACCCGGAATTGCCCCGAAGAGTTTGTTGGCCAAACAAACCTGTTTTAAAAGTGAAATGTCGCACGACAAAGCAGTATGTCGCGCGACAATCCCCTTTTTAGGGACATGTCGCGCGACAATCACCCCACCACTCCACTTTTTAACTCATCAGTGAGTCAGAATCATCATTAAAAGCAGTATGTCGTGCGACAATCCCTTTTACAGGGACATGTTGCGCGACAATCACTTTCTGACTCATCAGTGAGTCAAAATCATCATTAAAGTAGAATGTCGCGCGACAGTCAAGATTGTCGCGCGACATACACCAAAATGTCGCGCAACATACACCAAAATACCTTTTCGTCACTATAAATAGGCCAGCACCCCCATGGGTTCTAGAGAGCAAGTTGGATAGCAACAAAACACCAAAAACAGACCAAAAAAATAGCAGTTTTAGAGCATTTTAGCAGCGAAGTTTATGATCTGATTTTCTGATCTTTTGTCAAGCATTTTTCTCGAGTATCGTCTTATTTTCAAAGAATTATCGAATCTATTCTCGACATTCGACGTGTCCCGTTTCTGGAATCGAATTCTCGGAAATATCTGAAGAAGGAGAAGATTATTATCGCCGGAGATCTCTCTGCCGTATTATATTCTCTTTCTTATTATTATTCTTGTCGGGAAGGTAAATAAAGTCTCTTCTAGTAAGCGAAGTGGCAACATGGTTGTGCTAGATTCCTAACGCGCTCGAAAATCAGGTTTATCTATGTACTTGTTTTACTTCTGTTGTTTTGTCCACGTTTTATTTGAATAAACTTATTGCCAAGTTACAAAGCAGTCTACCGTTTTCAAAACAAAGACCCTGATAAAACCGTTTGCAAAACCAGAAGTGTAAGTATATTATCATTCGGATAAAATTATGTTTTTAAAACCCAGACCGATAAGACTTATCTAGGAATTAAAATCAACATATCCTGTCTTTTCTATAGACTGTGACGTGTCTGATAACTCTCCTCAAAGAGTTCTAATTCCATATTAAATTAGTCTCGATACAAAATCCGAACTTTTTACGAAAGTAATCACAACACGAGAAAACCGTCATTATCTGAGGAAATAATACTGGATACTCTTTCAAAATAAAAGGTTTTGCCATTTGTATTTACATCTTTCAATAATAAAAACATCGGATCTCGAAACACAAAGGTTTCTATCCCTTTCCCATTTACCCCCAAAAATTAGGGTTTTCATTTAAAAAGTAGTAGGCTGTCAGTAAAAGCATCCAAGTTTTTCAACATAGAATAAACATATAAGACCACTAGAGACCAAAAGGGCGAAATGGGTGCTTAACACCTTCCCAAACCGTAATATAGTTCCCGAACCCTATAGAATCCTGGTTTCGTAGACAAACGTGTAAAGAAAGGCTTATCTGTAGCCTCTTCTCTTACACGACCCCTTTTTGTTCGTTTTCTCGTAAAACATACTGGCGACTCTGAATGAACCCTCTTGTACCTAGAAACAGGATAGAGGGACACCCGATATGAATTATCAAAACACTCTAAGCAAATGGAACGACGGGATCCTTTCTGACGTTTCAGTCGCCTAACGAACGGGGACGAGACCCGGGGGTCGCATTTGCGGATTCTCACACATGCCTTACTACAACTTCTATGAATGTCCTTTGGAATGGAGAATGTACAAACACCTTCCAACCCACTAGAGGCCTTCACCACGGAGAATCTTTGTCCCCATTCCTTTTTGTTCTTTATCTTGAACATCTATCTATTATGATTAACCAAGCTGTTAAACTAAATAGGTGGAAAACTTTTGATGTTTTTTTTTGGGGGGGGGGGCACCAAATCCCTCATCTTTTCTTTGCGGATGACCTCCTTCTATTTGCGAAGGAAATTACTCAGCAGGCTCGAGTTATTTTTGATATTATGAAAGTCTTTTGTCAACAGTCGGGGCAATCCATTAATACCGAAAAATCTATAGCTTTCATAGGGGATGGTGTTTCAAGGGAAGTTAAGGCCGATATCAAGAACATTACCAGCATCACATTCACTAATAACCTGGGCAAATATCTTGGTGTTCCTCTTCTCCACAGATGAGCTTTGAAACAAAAGTTCAATTTTCTATTAGAAAAAATTCAACAGAGGTTTACAGGGTGGAAAGCAAAAAACCTAAGCTTAACAAGCCATTGCACTCTTATTCATTCAGTCCTCTCCGGGAATCCTACTTACATCATGCAGTCGATTTGGCTTCCCTAATCGACCTGTGACGCACTGAATAAAATGAATTGAAACTTCTTGTGGGGCTCTACTTCAGACTGGAAGAAAACTCATTTGGTGGGTTGAGCAAAGTTCATTCGACCTGAAGCTCGCGGTGGGCTTGGCATCAGGGAAGCCCGCCACGCTAATGCGGCGCAATTGGCTAAAATTGGCAGCCGCTTACTAACAGGAGTAGACTACCCATGGAAGCAAGTTTTGCGAAGCAAGTACGTAAAAAATAATTATTTCTTTCATTGTGAGGCTTCAACTTTTCATTCATATGCATGGAAGGGTATCATATGTAGCATGAATATGATCAAGGGTGGTTATAGTTGGGCTGTAGGCAATGGTACCAACGTCTCTCTTTGGTTTGACAACTGGGTAGGTGAGGATCCTATACGTTTGCTCATTGATGATATTGAGCTCTTCGAGATATTGTGGACAGTTGCATAAATTAGGAACTCGGATGGCACTTTGAACATCCAACATCTCATTACACAAATTCCTATGGAGATTCAACACAAAATCATCCGGCTCTGACTTCTAACTAATGAGGGTGAGGAGGACAAGCAAGTATGGAAAGTCAGTAACAATGGAATCCCAACTGCAAAAGCATTTTATAACTTCATTTCTAGGACATATGAGATGGAATCCAACAAAAGAATTGTTTCTTCATATGGCTAGTAATACATGAGAAGCTCTTCACTAATAGCTACCGTCTCCGTATCGGCCTATCAAAAAATGACTTGTGCCTTCAGTGCAATCAAGTCTTTGAAACTATTATCTACATCCTTCGGGATTGCACCAAGTCAATGGAAGTATGGCATTCATTTGTCCCATTATCGAAACGACACATGTTTTTCTCCATTACCCTCTCCGAGTGAATTAAATTGAAGGAGCAAGAACAAACACGAACTGGAAACTCCTTTGTCTTGCAATCTCTTAGCACATATGGAAAGCCAAGAATAAAAAGGTGTTTGAATCAACCAAGTTCTCTCCTCTAAAGATATGTAAGAAAGCATCTACTTACACCATGGATATGCAGATTTCCATTAATGATTTTACCTGCGTCGTCCCCGACCCAGTCAACGTAGATGGTAGCTTCCGTGACAGGCAAGGTACATACGGGGGTATACTTCGGATGACCAAGGTAGGTGGCTATGGGGCTTCACGGGTAAATGCATTGTCAATGACCCTCTTCATGCGGAATTAGTCAGTTTGAAAGTGGGTCTTTAAGCACTAGCAGATAAAGGGTGCGACAGAATCATCGTTGAAACAAACTCCTCTCAAGTTGCGCATCTCCTCAACGGGTATCCTGATGTGGATCATCCTCATCTTAACTTCATCCTAGACTACAAAAAAAACTACTTACTAGTATCTGGTTATGTACTGTTAATTACATGTCTAGGAACGTTAATGTTTGTGCTGACTTGTTAGCTAAGCTAGGTTATACCACGGCCCAACCAGAAATTGTATGATTAGACGTAGCTCCCACTTCTGTTCTGCATCTTATTTCTAGTGATATCTATATATAACTAGGGCTGCTTGGCCTGTTTTGTATCCAACAAAAAAAAGTGTGAAAACCACAAAAAAATTCATTCGAGTGGAATTTGTACGAAATTAACAACTTTTCTTAATAATCAAAATGATGGCCCTACAAATTCGATTAGTTAGAACGAAAGATAGTAAAATTATTTTGAAACTTCAAACAATCTTTCACCCTTATTTTTCTTATTTTTATTTTTTTAAAAAAAATTAAATCAATTAATTTATGGTCTATTAATATTTCAAACCTCACAATTTTGGTTATTGAGAAAAATAACCGTTAAAAACCCATACATTTTTAACATTAATAATTCGCAAAATGAATAATCGAAAGCCGTTTTAACTATTCATTTTTTGTTATTCTATTAGAGATGCTCGCAAATTTACAAGCACTGAAGATTTTAAAATATGTGGTCATAATTAATATAGGGTATGGCTATTAGTACTTCACATCGGTACTGCTGTACTGCAACACTCCAAAAAGTGTTTTCATCGATGCATAAAAAGTCTCAAAAAAATATATATAAAATGTTATTGTGAGAGTGTTAGAGGACTCGATTATAATCTTAACATCAATACTAATTGACCACTACCTGAGGAGGGGATTTAGGCGACGTATTACCTACGTCTCCTAAGATATGTTTTTCCGTCACCTTAATTTAAGCGACGTAAACTACGTCGCCCAAGATACGTCGCCTAATTTTAGTCGCCCCAGGTATGAGGCGACGGAGTTTTTTAGTCCATCATCATAGTGGATGCTTAGGCCACGATGATGTTATCGTCCGTCGTAAGAAAATGTACTCCTAGGCCACATATATGTTTTTCTTCTGTTGTAGAATTTTTTCTTTTAGGCCACGTATTTGTTATCCTCTGTCGTAAAAAAGGAAATAATAGGCGACGTATGCTTTTATCCTCTGTCATAGAAAAGAAACATTTAGGCCACATAGGTGTTATGATCCGTCGCCTAAGAGGGACACCTATGCAACCTTCGAATTATCTTACGTCTGCTAAGTATGAATTTTAGGACACGAGAATATTTTCCTTCGTCGTCTAAATTGTAAATCTAGGCGACATTAGTATTTTTACTCGGTCTCCTAAGATGTACATCTAGGCCACCTATTTATTATCCTCGGTCTCATAAGATGTATGCCTAAGCTACGAATATATTATCCTTAGTCTCCGAAGAATTACATTAGGCCACCTACGTATTATAGTAGGTCACTTAAGTTGAAGTTTAAGCCACCTACCTACGTCGCCTAAAGTGTAGTTACAAATAAAATAAATAAATTCAACGTGGCCTGTAATTAAGAGTATTGGTGCCAGTAATCCAAGTTTCTGGGCATCTGGATTACTGGGTACAATAATCCAAGATTATGGGCATCTAGATTACTGGTTCCAGTAATCCAAGTTCCTGGGGCCAGTAATCCAAGATTCTGGGCATCAAAATTACTGGGTCCAGTAATCCAAGTTTATGGGCATCTGGATTACTGGTTCCAGTAATCCAAGTTTCTGGGCATCTGGATAACTGGGGCCAGTAATCCATGTTTCTGGGCATCTGGATTACTTGGACCAGTAATCCAAGTTTATGGGCATCTAGATTACTGGTGCCAGTAATCATGATTACTGTGCATCTAGATTACTGGGGCCACTAATCCAAATTTTTGGGCATTTAGATTACTGGAGCTAGTAGTAATCTAGATTAATCATAGCTTTTGTGTGTAGTTGCAGTTGCAGTTGCGCATATATATACAGCCGCACCTGCAATATTCAATAACAAATTCGACCTACCGAATTTATCATTAAATAAATATATGTCTAATAAACTATCAAAATTTATTCAATTCCATTCAACAAATTATGTTCAAAGAGAAATTGTTCTAACACTAAGTAAAACGTAAGGGGGATGAGCCATCCGAGGGAGGAATTGGCGGTTGAATTCCAACCGCTCTGATCACATACTCTATTTGAGCTTGCAACTTGCGCTCAAAATCTACCCTCTCCATCTCTCGCTCGATCCTCTGCCTCTGAAGCTGCTCATTTATCGCAACTTGATTTGCCCTAAGCTGGGCAACCTCAGTCACGAGCTCCATAGATGTGTCGCTATCCGTCTGCGATGATGGGTCTCTCTTCCGCGGCTAAATCCCTTACCCTCGTCCCTTTCAAAGGACCCACTGCTCTCTCAAAGACAGAAACCTGGGTCTCGTAAGAAAGGACCAAGGCCTGGGCGCTGGCCGGTGACGTACCATCCAACGCTTTATCGATCGGAGGCAGATCTGCCATCATCTTCTTCACCTCGGCAGTCCTCGCGGACTGAACGGCTGCCTGCAAATAATAATAAGTGTTGTGTAAAAATAATTCTTGTACTAACTAAATAATAATACTATGAAAAAAATAATTAAAGTGGTGTATAAAAAAGATTTACCGTTTAGTCCGGCTCATATTTCTTGTACACCTCGACATAAGTAGTGAGGTGAGGTGTCTGGTCTCCCTTCTGCTTCAGGTCATAAGCCCGGAGGACAAAGGCCTGGGTCCCCCCACTGTGGGCCTTCTTATTCTCGGAGGCCCGAATTTGGGTCATCCACGTGCCCAAATCCTGTAAAAAGAGTTGTATTTATTTAAGCATTTATAAACATATAAATTAAATGAAACAACAAAAAAAAAAGATAAATGAAAAAATTACCTGAAAATCCTCGGCCTTAAAGTGGTTGCATAACCACTGCCACTGGTCCGGACGATGAATGAACTCCACTGGAATGGGAGCATCGCCTTGCGCCTGCCAGATCTTGTGGATCTTGTACTTCCAATCTTTGAAGCGATCCGCAGCCTTCTTCTGTATCCACGTGACGAGTGCCTTATCAGCAGGATCGATGTCATAACTCTCTTACAAACCAAATAGAAACTCAGGAAAAAACATTAGTACAAATAAAAATAAAATTTAGTAAGTCAAAAAAAATTAAGTTAACTAGAATAAGAAACAAGTACTTACCGACAGGTAGTCGAAAAGCATTGTTTGTTCCGATAGAGGCATTTTCCCAAATGTCTGGTATAACATCGACGCTCGATCTTTTAAGAATGCCGACAGGTCATTGACGAGTCGGGAACGAACCTCCTTTGGCTGCCCAGAAACCGCAGGGTCGTATGTCACACGGGACTTCCCCAATGTACGGACGATCGCCGCTGTCTTCTTCCCAGTGACGACTAATCTCTTCTTGTTACAAGAGGAGGCCTGCGTACCTACAAATAAAAGCATATAAATTAATCAGTCAATCACAAAGAATAAGAATTGTGATTTATAATTAAAGAGATCTAAGGATATATTACCTAATATGGTGACCTCCGTTACAGCATGCCTGGAGCGAATACTGCTTACGGGGAAGCCGGCACCGGTGGTGCTGCCGGTGGTCGAATTTATAGACGGGGTAGGGAGAACCAGCGGCAACGCTGGTGAGTGAGATGGCTGGGAAGAGGGCTGCTCGGCGGAGGGGTGGGCGGTAAAAGGCTGGGAGGAAGGCTGCTCGGTGGAGGGCTGGGAGGCCACGCGCAACAAGGCCTGTTGCAGCTCATCGTACTGCACCTCTGGACGCAACTTCTTCCTGGTCGGATACGTTCTCGGAGGTATCCCTGACTTGAATCTCAAATTTCAATTTCAGTTTCAATACCAATTTTGCCCTAATTGAGTTGAATTGAATTGAATTGAAATTGAAGTTTAGGGTTTCAATTTCACAACAATTTTAGTTTCAATTTATGTTTTGCCCAAAAGGCTGTTTCAATTCTTTTTCCTTTTAGTTATGTGTTTGGGTTTGTATGATTCACCAGAATAGGAAACTTAAAACAAAACAAACACACATACATTATTGGCACCGGTAATCAATTATTGGGTCCAGTAATCAAATTTACTGGAACCAGTAATCCATTACGCGGTCAATATTGTTCTGAGAATTTGGGAAAAAATGGAGCACAATTAACAAGTTTGGATTGGTGTTTGGACCAATGTATACAGCCGAATAGACCATAACACAATTGTGGTCCACATAGAACAAATGGTATAAAATCACAATTCGATTTAACTGAACTTAACTACCAAATGCTTGAATATGAACCTACTGATCTGTTAATATGAAGGTTCATATTATGTGGCTATTATACAACAAATTAAGATAAATAGTGAATCGAAGCTCATACATGACAAAAATATAAGCAAACAGGATAATATCTCGTGTTCATGCTTAACATAGATGAAAAATATATGTATATAATTATATTGTGTCAATAGAGTTATTTAATTTGTTGAATACATGTATTTATGGGCATACTAAAAAGTGTTACTTAAAGGTTGTTTCAATTATTTTTCCTCTTAGTTATGTGCTTGGGTTTGGATGATTCATCGGAATAGGAAACTTAAAACAAAACAAACACGAACACATTACTGGGACTAGTAATCAAATTTACTGGGGCCAGTAATCCATTACGTAATTAACAAGTTTGGATTGGTGTTTGGACCAATTCATACAGCCGAATATATCATAACACAATTATGGTAACAAGCACATAGGAACAATTACTCCATTATTGTCCCAATATTGCTCTAAGCATTTGGGGGAGATGGAGCACAATTAACAAGTTTGGATTGGTGTTTGGACTAAATCATACAACTGATAACACAATTATGGTAACAGACACATAAGGACAAATACTCGAATACAAGCCAAACTATCTAATTTCACACAATAACGCCTATTCAAGCACCATAATTGCAAACCAATAGAAATGGAGAGTGAGAAGCTTACCAAATAGAAATAGGCTGTGTAAGAAAGAGAAAGAGAGACGGGGGTTGCGTATGCGGTGTAGGAAAGAAGAGAGAGTAGGTCTCGTGTGTGGGGAGAGAGTGAGGGGTGGGGGATAGAGGAGGAAAATAGAGGAGGGTGCCGGGGGAGAGAGAAGAGAGCTTAGGGTTCATAAAGAATGGAAAGGGAGAGGAAAGATTCAATAATTTTTATTTATAACCACTATCTTGAGAGACGTGAGTGAAATATAAATTATTTAAAAACTGCGTCGCCTTAAAAATTTGAAAATTTGAAATAATTTAAAATTTTCGCGAAAATTTATGGGGAAAATACTTTTGGGCGACGTAATGTGTTCATGCGTCTCCTAGGATGAACTTGAGAGACGTATTTATAACTTGTAAGTCGCCTAAATATTTTTAAAGGAAATTTTAAATAATTTTAGTTGAAATTATTGACCAAAATTTTCTCCAAAAAATATAAGAATATAATGGTTAGATATACATGTTACGGTATAATTATTTGTACACCATTGATAAGTTTTGTACACACATCAAAGTTAAGACACTCACACATAAGAAACTATCACATACTAATAATGTTGTCTACATTAAAAATGTCATAACTTAAAATAAAAAATTCTAAATTTAATAAATATTTAATATTTAAAATGTACTAATTAAAATCAATTAAACAAGATCTATCTAATTATGCCAAAAAAAATCAAGAAAAATTATTGTTTAGGCCATCCCAATCTGTCATTTTTAAAACGTACGTTACGTGGTTAGATTAAGATTAAAAGACTCTTAAAAATATTAAAAACAAGTCTGTCCAATCAAGTATATATACTTTTAGTTTTTCCAGCATTATTATATATTGAACTTACGTTTCAATTGTTCACAACGTTATATTAGACTAGATAATGGGTTCAAAATAGACTGATTGATTTTGTCTATTTAAATTCGTCACATGTTAATTTTTTTATCCTATTATTAGATTTTTTTTTATTTGACTGTGTCAGATTAGCTTTGAGCGATTGATGCCAGTATATTGTCTTCTAGAACATACGAGGGTAAAACAAATGGATATGATCTATAAGAAGAGAGCTAAGTCTCTGTTGTGGACAAGCATACTCACACCGAAAATAGAGGAAAATCTGAAAATAAAGATGAAGAAGTCTCGCATATTCAATATTCATAATTCATCCCCTGGTGTGTATGAATTATCTGAACAGGGATGTTTATAACTTCATTGACGTCGTATTTCACACTGATTCATCCAGAAAATCGTACAGTTTCCCCATTCACCTAATAACGAATATGGATGAGTCTTCCCAGAGGTTTTCGGGCAGGTGTAGGAACAAGAGGATGAAGTCTAGCGGAGAGTATGAGAAAATGGCAATCAACTTGCGCTAGCTGTCATAAGAAGGGCATCCACAACAGACTTACTTATAATTTAGGCTTGTAAAAGAATTGGATTTGGATCGGATCAAGGTGAATCCAAATCTATATTTGGAAAAGTTTTCGGATCGGATTTGAATCGGATCATGTAACGCATCATCAAAATATCGATCCATATCCAAATATGTTCGAATCGGATTATATCCGATCCATTTAAAAATTAATTTATATAATAATTAGTTTGTAAATATATAAAAAATAATGAAATTAACATAACATTTTTAGCCAATAGATTCTTATAATTTTGATAGAGATTTTTTGGGCAAATATGGTGTTTTATATAGATTTGAAACAAGGCAATTTCATAATTACTGGGTCTAGTAATAGATTACAGGGTCTAGTAATAAACATTACTGGAACCAGTAATAGATTAGTGGACCCAGTAATCAAAATTACCGGAGGCAGTAATTAAATTACTGGTACCCGTAATTACTGGTGCCAGTAATCTAGGTTTCTGGTGTGATCTTTAAACGTGCGTAACATCTTCTCGAGTCGTTAGGTTACTAATTGGCGGGGGGCTTAGCCACGTGGCAGCGCGGGACGGGCGCGGAGTGGTTACCAAAGTGTCACGTAGTTTTAAAATTAACAATTTCCCTCGAAAACTAATGCTTGCACTGCTATAAGTAACCCATTCCATCCCATCAGGTTTATATCTTTCTCATCTCTTTTCAAATACCATTAATATGGATAATATTTCAGATGCTAACAATTCTTATAGGCCTCCGGTGACTCCTAGTGTAGTTGATAACCTTTTTCGGAGGGTGGAAAGACTTGAAAGAGAAGTTCAGAGGTTGAAAAATCTGACCCAAACCATTAGAGACCTGGAACAACGTCTGGCCACCGTGTCCGTAGAGCTGGACCGCCTACGTGAGCGGTTAGGGTAGGGTGAGAGGACGGTAAGGTGATGGGAAAGCTTAGCTTGATCAATCGGAAACACATGTTTACCCATGTATTTCTTTGAATCAAGGATTTATCACTCGAAAAACAGTTGGTTTCTTTCCCATCTTTTGTTCGTAAACTGCCCCATCTATTTATCTCTCCCCTCCCTCTCCTTAAGTTCTTCTTGGATTGACTCAGTTTTGTGTATCTGGGATTTCTAGGGAGTTCTTATGTTTTGGGGCTCGTTGACAGGTTGCCCGTAGCATCGCAGCCACGTGCCCATCTATCACCTAGTGTTTCTTCGGTTATGGAGAACATACAACAGTGCGGGGGTTAACTTCATAATTAAGAGCCTTCCCTTGTTTTTTATAGAATAGTTGTTGGTATATTTCCCATCTTCTGGTCTTAAACTTTTTGGGGCTCGTTTTATTTCATCCTTTAATTTAATATGTATTCAGTTGGACGTCGACGATAAATTGTCTCTTTATATCTCATCTTGTACACCATTTATTTCAGTTGGACCTGGAAGTCCTTCCTTTGTAATTTTACTTTCATCAATGGAAAAGAATTTGTTTCTCTATATCTCATCTTATACACCATTTATTTTCGGTTGTCCATGTTGTAAGAATGCTTGTGTTTAAGTCATTGTGGCAAATTGATGGAATTTGAAAATCTAAAAGTTCAGCTATTTTAAACATGAACTGAAGGATTACTGGTACCAGTAATCCATTATTGGTGCCAGTAATTCTGTTTCATCATTTCGAGTAGTCAGGTTATTTATTGTGTGTATATAATTCAATCACGTGTTTGAAAATTTATTGTGTATATTATTGGTGCCAGTAAACTGGATTATCGGGGCAAGTAATCCATTACTGGGGCCAGTAATTATAATTACCGGGTCCAATAATTATTATTCGGATCGGATTTGGATATACAGATCATAAATCTCAATCCATATCTGATTAAACAGATCGGATTAGGATCATATTCGTATAATAATCTGATCCATTGATAGGCATTGTCTTGTACAGAGGCTATTGAGTAACAACTTCATATTAAATGATTACTAGGGGTAACCCGTGCCAATGGCACTGTGGCATTAATTGCGTAATTATTTACGAAACTACAAAGTAAATTAACAATGACATAATTCTTTTTATTTAGAAATAAACGGTAAAGCCACTGATAATGATCGACCATGGGTACTATTAAAAAATGGTATAATTTTCTTAAACTATCGAAAGAAGTTTTAAGTATATCATAGCTAATAAAATTTTATTCGTTTCAGAAAATTAAAAATCTTCATGATTTCAACTATACCCATTAAGATAAGAGAGTTTAAAATTTTGCGTCTTTTTATTACTAAAGCATTCAAAAATCCAGCAAAGATATAGACTAATTGAGCCTTATAAATGAAGTTGAGAAGTGCAATTTTACGTAAAAGTTAATTATGTACCTACGCAATTAAAAATCTTTAATTTTAACTTTGATGTGACATCTTGATTTGTTTATAAAAGTTATCTAATGCTGTAGAAATAATGCATACCAAAACATGTGATGTTTTATATAGATTTGAAACAAGGCAATTCCATAATTACTGGGACTAGTAATCGATTACTGGTTCCAGTAATCAAAATTACTGGGACTAGTAATAGATACTGGACCCAGTAATAAAATTATCGGGTCCAGTAATCAAAATTACTGGTTGCAGTAATCTAGGTTTCTGATGTGACCTTTACACGTGCGTATCATCTTCTCAAGTCATCAGGTTACTAATTGGCGGGGGGGTTAGCCACGTGGCAACGCGGGACGGGTGGGGAGTGGTTACCAAAGAGTCACGTCGTTTTAAAATTAATAACTTCCCTCGAAAACCAACGCTTGCACTGCTATAAGTAACCCATTCCATCTCATCAGGTTTATATCTTTCTCATCTATTTTTAAATACCATTAATATGGATAATATTTCAGATGCTAACCGTTCTTATCGGCCTCCGGTGACTCCTAGTGCAGTTGATAACCTTTTTCGAAGGGTGGAAAGACTTGAAAGAAAAGTTTGGAGGTTGAAAAATCTGACCCGAGCCATTAGAGACCTGGAGCAACGTCTGAAAGCTGTGACCGCAGAGTGAGACCACTTACGTGAGCAGTTAGGGTAGGGTGAGAGGACGGTCAAGTGGTGGGAAACCTTAGTTCTTCCTGGATTAAAGCCCTTTTGTCGATCTGCGGTTTCTAGGGAGTTCTTATATTTTGGGGCTCGTTGACAGGTTGCCCTTAGCATCGCATTCACTTGCCCATATATCACTTAGTTTTTTGTTGAACACTTGGTGGTATCTTTCCCATCTTCTGGTCTTAAACTTTTTGGGGCTCGTTTTATTTCATCCTTTAATTGAATATGTAATCAGTTGGACCTCGAAGATAAGTTGTCTCTTAGTATCTCGTCTTGTACACCAATTATTTCAGTTGGACCTCGAAGTCCCTCCTCTATAATTTTACTTTCATCAATGGAAAAGAATTTGTTTCTCTATATCTCATCTTGTACACCATTTATTTTCTCTTGTCTATGTTGTAAGAATGCTTGTGTTTTGGTCATTGTGGCAAATTGATGGAATTTGAAAATCTATTTGTTCAGCTATTTTAAACATGAATTGAAGGATTACTGGGGCCAGTAATCCTTTTTACTGGGGGCAGTAATTAGGATTACTGGGGCCAGTAATCCATTACTGGTGCCAGTAATTCCATTTCATCATTTCGAGTAGTCAGGTTATTAATTAGCGGCAGGGGGGTTGCCACGTGGCAGAGCAGGATGGGTGGGTAACGTCTACGAAAAAAATTACGTCTTTTCAAAATTAACTAAGGTATACCCGTGCAAATTAAATAAGAACCGATAATCTATTAAAAAAAGGAGAAGCGTGTGATGAATCTAACTGAGCTTAGCTTCAATTTATCTTCATGCTAGAAAAAAAAGTATGTAAATCGGATTGGACCGACAATTTTTTTAAATTTTTAAAACAATTTTTATATTACTGGTGGCAGTAAAATTAATTACTGCAGCCAGTAATCAATTACTTGAGACAGTAATTACCATTACTGGGGCCAGTAATCCACTGATGGGTCCAGTAATCAAAGTTTCTAATGTGGCTTTACACGTCCGTATCATCATTTCAGGTAGACGGGTTATTAATTAGCAGTAAGGGGGGTTGCCACGTGGCAGAGCAGGACAGGCGGATAACTTTTTCGAAAAAATCACGTCTTTTGAAAATTAACTAGGGTATGCCTGTGCAAATTAAATAAGAACCGATAATAAGATAATAAAAAGGAGAAGCATGCGATGAATCTAACTTAGCTTAGCTTCAATTTATCTTCATGCTAGAAAAAAAAAGTATGTAAATCGGATTGGACAAACATTTTTTTTAATTTTTAAAACAATTTTTTATATTACTGGTGGCAGTAAAATTAATTACTGGGGACAGTCATACATTACCGGCACCAGTAATTACCATTACTGGGGCCAGTAATCCACTTATAGGTCCAGTAATCGTAGTTTCTAGTGTGACTTTACACGTCCATATCATTATTTCGGTAGTCAGGTTATTAATTAGCCGTAGTATCACATCGTTTCAAAATTAATAACTTCCCTCGAAAACCAAAGCTTGCACTGCTATAATTAGTAACCCATTCCATCACTTTTCCAATACCATTACCGATGGATGATGTTTCAGAGACTAACTAATCCTATAGTCCTCCAGTTACCCCTAGTGCAGTTGATAACCTTTTTCAGTGGTTGGAAAGACTTGAAAGAGAGGTTGGATGTTGGAAAATTCAACTCGAAGCATTAGAGACCTGGAGCAACGTCTGGCCGCTGTCTTGAAAGAAAGATTCGGAGTTGAAAAATTCGACTCGAATCATTAGAAAACCTAGAGCAACGTCTAGCCGCCGTGACCGCAGTGAGGGACCTGCTACGTGAGCTGTTAGATTAGGCGGAAAGGAGGAAGGTCCGATAGGAAAGATTACCTTGGTCAATTGGAACTACATGTTTACCCATGTATTTCTATGAATCAAGGATTTGCCAGCGAAAAAATTAGACTCGGTTCTTTCCCTATGGTCTTAAGATCCCTCTAGTCTTGTTTCTCTTGAACAATTAGCTGTTTCTTTCTCTATATCTCATCTTTTACACCATTTATTTCAGTTAGACCTCGAAGTCCTTCCTTTGTAATGTTAATTTCATCAATGAAAATGAAGTTGTTTCTCTATATCTCATCTTGTACACAATTTATATCAATTGGACCTCGAAGTCCCTCCTTTGTAATTTTACCTTCATTAATGGAAAAGAATTTGTTTCTCTATATCTCATTTGTGGGCTATTTTATGAATGCTTGTGTTTGGGTCGTTGTCGCAAAGTGGTGAAATCTTAAAATCTAAATTAGTCTGCTGTTTTAAATTTTATGTAAAGGATTACTGGATCCAATAATATCGATTACTGGGACCAGTAATCAATTACTGGGGGAAGTAATTCTAATTACCGCCCAATAATCCAGATTACGGGGTGGAGTAATCCAGTTGCTAGGTCAGAATTTGGATTACTGATGTCAGTAAGTTTGGGTTAGTATTTTCATTTTAACACATCCGTAAATGATATATTCCCTTTATTTACGCTCAGTACCACTCCTCAACGAAAATTCGCTTTTGAAAAAAACTTTTCATTCTCCCAACCTTTTCTAACAAATACCGCCATTTTCGAAGATCACGGTTCATAACGAAGCTCTCGCTCTCTAACTCTCTGTACGACACACATAAAGACATCATCTTTGTCATCTCTTTGTCTTATCCAACCATGTAAGTTTTTTTTGAAGTACGTTAATGTCTATTAACAACTTATTTTCATCACCAAGAAGATTTTATATTTGATGAAAGCATCTCGCCATTATGAGTGAATATAGATAAGGTGTAAAAAAACCTTGAACCCTATATATGTGTTTCTATGTGTAAAGTTTGAGTAGTATCTTCCCTTGACATGCGGTTTCTATTCATTGTTGAATGTTGATTGCTACAACGATAACCAAAACAAGAATTACTGACCCCAGTAATGACGTTTCCTAGAACATTAAATAATTACTGAACCCAGTAATGTGATCACTGTCCTCCGTAATGAATTACTGGCTGCGGTAATCCATTACTAGCCCAAGCTATAGATAATTATCGGAACCGGTAATTCATTATTGGCCCAGCAACTTGGATTATTAGGTTATTAATCTGGATTACCTAATGGATTACTGGCCGCAGTAATCCATTACTGGCCCAAGTGATGGATAATTACTGGCCACGGTAATCCATTGATATCCCAACAACTTGGATTACTGGTTCCAGTAATCTTGATAACTACCTATGTAGCTTCTCTCCTTAATAAACTAATTTTTTTGCTGAAATAAGAATGGCATCACAACATGATACCCCGGTGCGTGGTAGGGAAGAGGTCTCTACAAACAGCAGTGACTTCGTGCCATTATCTGAATTGAGGAAAAGACATACACCATTAAATGAAGCACAGTCGAAGAATGCCACCACAAAGACAGCCGAAGAAACGGTACCGAACCCGAAGGGCAAGCCCACTAGTTCTCCCAAAACTGCCAAATCGAAGAAATAAAAGAATCGGGCAAAACCATCAAAGGCAGACGCTGCCAAACCAAAAAGGTCTCTTCCCCAGATATGCACAATATTGGCCTTTGCCGAATTGGTAAATCAATACCGGGAAGCCATCCCGACCGAAACATGGGAGATTCTGAACGGGACGGTCTTTGGCCCTATGATGTGTTACTTCCGGGATGCCTTAGTCAAGGAAGCCAATTGTAGGAAGACTGAAATTGACTTCGAAATAATAATGAAACAATTCGACACAGACTGGATGTTATGGTCCTTTGGCAGTTTACAGTTGAACTTGACCGCAGAGTTTGTAACGGTCTTGTTTCACCTCCCCACTGGAGGACTAAAAATTGTACCCGTTCCTCGATCAAAGGATAGAAAGGAACAGGCGGCCAACCTGTTCAAAAATTGCAAGGAAACAAAAGGGCCTTCTCGTACTGATAAAGAACTTGCTCGCATCCAAGCTAAACAAAGAAAAAATAGCCGATCCAAAAAAGGTTGCATCGACTTTGCTAATGTATTTATTCTCAACCTTCTTCTTCAACAGAACGGGGATCAATCTTACATGGGACCTGGTCAAAATATGCATTGACATTGATAATGTTGACAAGTATGACTCGGCGAACTCGACTGTGGACTTCTTGTTCTCTGGCATCAAGAAGTACAACAAGGATAAACCAAGCACACTTAACGGATGCACGTTGTTGGTGCAGTATTGGTTTTTGGAGAACACAAAACATAGATTGCCACGGTCAAAGAATCGTCTAATCGACAGGCCACATTTCGTGGCATGGAACATTAGAGACATGTTCGACCTGAAGGCCTTAGAGTCAAATCCCAACCTCTTAGAGGTAACTTTTGCATTGATATAAATACTGTACTTTTATGCATTTAAGACAAAAAGGACCTATTCAATTGTACTTTGTGATTCAGGAACTTGTACTTGGCGGAGCTTGGCCAATGTCCGCCTTTAATTTGATGCACGAATTCAATAATTGGTAGGGGACAAGGAAAAGCAAGGGCAGCAGGGAAAGGAGGAGAAAACTGTTGGGGATAAGAATGATTCCGAAGGTGAAAATAAGAGTGGTGAGGATGATTCCTTAGAGCTTTCAAAATGGGTAAGAATTTTGCATGAAATATAGGATGTTATACGACTAATTAGTGGACTACTTCTCCTAGTATTGAAGATTATATGTTCCAATAATCATAATTACTGGGATTGGTAATGGATTACTTCCCCCGGTAATCCTGATCACATGCCCCAGTAATTTGGATTACTGCCTCCAATAATCATGCTTTAATAAATTACTGCCCCCCCCCCCCAATAATCTAGATTTTTTTAGCCATAAATCAATTACTGCCCTAGTATTCCAAATTACTGGCACCAGTAATTATATTACTGCCCCCAGCAATCCATTATTATTGTTATACATAGGCTGGAGATTCTCATTACATGTCATGTTTTATCTCTGATTACAGGTTCCACAAAAAACGAAAAACGAGAATATGGCAAAAAAGGTGGTCCAAATTGTGGATATTGTTGTTGCCGAGTTGTCTCAACATATCCACAATAACATCAACGTGGACCTACAAAAGCCGGATCTAATGGGCTATCAAGAAACTATCCATGCCTTCACCAAAAAAATGGTTGATGCTATAGCAGTGTCAGATAAAGGAATCAAGCTGCTAAAGCGCCAACATGAAAGGAGGCAGGCTGAACCGCGAGTCACAACACCGACAACTCCAAGAGACCAAAATGTTCCAATACCACACACTCTAATTCGGGATGATAGGGTTGATGACACAACGGACGTGGTCGAAGAAAGGGAGGAGGAGGTTGTCACAGAGAGGTTTGAAGACTGGGGAGGGTCTATAAATGAAGAAGCAGCATTGGCCCAGGCCGACGAAGTGGTTAAACAAATTGCTCAAGAGGTGGCCCCCGAACAAAGGGCCATTACGTTGCCGCCCCAACATTCAATCAAGAAAAATGTGGAAGTACATGACAGGGGTGCAACAAGGCAGAGGGAAAGCAAGTCGGCCACTTCAGCAATCAGCAGGCCACTTAAGAAAGCAAAGGCCCATGGGACCATACAACCATTGATTATCAATGGGATCGACTGCACAAAGGAACCCTAGCAGACCCTCGACATAAAGATTCAGGAGCATTACCACAGTTTTTGGGAGTCGAACGAGTAAGTACATATTTTTATCCACAAGTTGTAATTGTAAAACTAATTTAAAAAATCCATACTAATTGATTTTAATTTGTTATCTTAACATAGAAATCTACTACCAGGATCTTGAGAACCCGTTCGGCCCTATTATAGAAAAAAAACATAATAAAATACATAATTAAGGGGAAAGATTTGGATAAAGATGTAAGAAGCAATTGAATAATTTGGATTACTGTCAGTTATCATTTTCGATTACCGTTTGTATTTAGATTGCTTGGGCCAGTAATAAATATTACTGTACCTAATAATCACGATTACTGGGCACAATAATCATGATTACTGGGTCCAGTAATATTAATTACTGGTTCCAGTACTCAGGATTACTGGACCCAGTAGTATTGATTACTGGCCCAAGCAATCCATTACTTTGCATTTGTAACTTCTCTAACAAGTTAAGTGTATGTGCAAAATGTTGTAGGTTTTAAAGCAGTACATTACCATGATGAAGCAGGAGATATAACTAAAAAAATGGACAGATTTGGTTTCATTGACTTGGAAGCTTCAGTAAGTAAATCCCCGATAAACCAAAAAATTACAGCGCACGAAGATTTACATTCCTTGATCTAATTCCTTTTAACTTTTCTTTTACAGTTTTACTATATTGCACACCACGAAAAGCTTGCCACCTTCAGTAGGAACGAGTATGATGTTGCAAAGCTCCTCACGGAACCCCTATGGGAATATTCACCTGCAATAGAATCTTGATTCCATTGCATCACTGGACGAGCAGGCATTTCACCCTTCTCCACATAAATAACGATCGAAAGACAATAACCCACATGAACTCCTCCTTACCCGTAAAGGGTAAAAAGTCCGATGATGACAAGTGGAGCAAAAATGCAGAGACAGTGGTAAGGCAACAAGCAAATATTAAATCTATATATACTGGCCAGATTATGTTTTTTCAATATTAATACCTGACTCTATATATTTTCCTTGGCCTTGTTAAAAAAAATTAAGGCAAACCACATTAAGCATTGGATGAATGACATCTGGCTTGGCGGCCAGTTCCAAACTCAAGTGAGCATTGATCCTGAGGTGTACCGAGAGCAGGTGGTTGATCAAGCTCAAAACGGCCCAAAAATTATACATAAATAGCTGACTGCCAATGAAAGGAGAATGAGGTGGATAATCATGAACAAACATTTGAAATTTGAGTCATACACCTTTGTCGAAGATGTCGACTACCCACAACAAATACCAGGATCGTAAGTAGCTCGGATATTCATAGCTTATTTATTAGTAATTTTTTTGGTAAATGATATTGTGGCACAATAAACAAAAAATTGGTTTTGGTTTTCAGGTCAGATTGTAGTGGGTTCATGTTTCACTTCATGGAATGCTTGGTTAATAGGAAGAAGTCGTCCCAAAAGAAAGGAACATTTTCTAGGCAGAACATACTCAATAAATTCAGAACCCTTAGACCATCGAGGTGAACCATGTTGTTATAAATGATTGTGGCCTGTTGATTACAGTGTAAATGATTGTGGATAATTATTTTAATCTTTTAACAATTCCCTCTTTTTGTAGTCTAATTTTTTTTTGTTTTTGTCTGGATTACTTCTCTAGTAATGGATTATGTAATACCCCATATTTTAATTTGTTTTAAATTGAATTATATTAGCTTATTTATACTCATGTGAGTGATCGTTAGGTGATTCGGTTGGTTCGAATGGATTTTGGTTGGTAAATAAGAAGTTTTAGTCTTTCGCGATATGTTATCTCTAACTATCTTTGAGCTATCGTAATTTCTTTTCTATTTATCGGAATGAGATTCCGTTCACAAAAGTGTCTAGAGTTTTTACCATTCTACAACTTTCGTGTTTTGTCCGAAGTCCAACTCACACTCCTTGTGGGTCAAAACAGGGCGCAAAGTAGGCCCATTGCAAAATTCTGGTCATTCAGTAGCGCTTCGGCAGAGCGCTGTCTTCCGTGAATTTTTGGGAAAAATATATCCAGAATTTGGGAAAACTTCCTCTTAGAAAGTTGTAGAACTTTGAAATACCTTTCCGTGGACATAAAGAACGCCTCAATCGGAGTTCTGAGTCAAAAGTTATGGCCAAAACAAAAACAGTGCTCCAGGACCTAAAAATTAAAGCGCGGACCGGTATGGTGTTTTTGGAATACCGGTCCGGCATCAAAGTTTTGGGAAATTTGTGCTCCGCAGACCGGAATTCGGTATTTGGCATACCGGTCAGCCAGTTAACTATTCCCACCGACTTAAGCACGTTTTTAAGCCATTTCTGGTCATTTTTCATCCAAACTTCATGCCAAACATTTCCACACTCGTCTAGGGAGTTCTAGAGGGTTCTAGAGAGAGAAAGAGAAAGATTTCTACGCATCTATCCGTCCAAATCGAAGATTCAAGCTAGAAATCATCCAAACCACCTTTAAAGGTACTATTCACCATCTCCTACCTTGATTTTCTTCTATAAAAGCTCGAGTTTGAGCTTTGGCTACACGAGTTGGAGTTTAAACATCATTGATTCGTGGGTTTTGCTAGTCTACAGACTTGGTGACGCGAGAGCTCGAGTATTTCACCGAACGGCGTTTCGGTTTACATTTTTCTTCATTCTCTTGGTCTACAAACTTAAGGTAGGGATTATATATTTTCCAAACTCGATGATATGATTTTATTTATCTAAAGATGAGTTATTTTATACATATATGTTTGATATGAAGCACATACTTCCTTGTTATTGATTATACACGAATGATTTTATACATACATGTTATTATGTTGATCATATCATTGGATATGCATAAGTTTTGCATAATTAAGTTATGATTTTACGATATAAAGTAATATATGCCATCTAAGCTCCATAATTACATGTTATTGATTCATACGGATGTTCTTTGGATGTATATGTGTTGGTTTGACAAGAAAATGATTAGTAAAGGGTTTTGTATACACCAAAGAACATGGACATGAATTGGTTAAAGTTTATATGGCATATGTGGTTTCTATTGTATCTATGATGCATGAATTGAAACAAGATAGGCCACTTGAACTTGACATATATGTAACATAGAATTGTAAGTGATGTTCCTTGGACATATATGCTTGGTTGAATCCAAGTGAATTTGTAAATGGATTATGTATGCGCTAAGGAACATGGATACATGATGAATGAAGTTTAAGTGGCATGGGTTGTTTCTAGTTTACAATTAGAGCATGGATTGCACGTTATGAATAATTATTTTGTCAACCCGGCATCTGGATGATGTCATGGCAAGCTCGAAGCATTCTTATAGCATATGGTGCGAAAATTATCTCTTGGGAGAATTATATCTCTTCTCCATGATATGGAGGGCTATCTATGCTCTTGTGGCATTCTGAAACAAGTGATTATCTATCTCCAGAAGTTTCTTATGATTATGGTATTGTTCTGGATGTGACATGATCCTGATATGGATCCGAATATGATTCTGTTCTAGATGTGATATGATCCTGATATGGATCCAGATATGATTCTATTGTGGCCCTTCGATTGTGAAGGGATGATGTATTGATCTGTGCCTACCGGGATGGAAAATAAGTAGGGCGTGGTGCCCTTGGGTTGAAAATCCCTAAACCTCTAGAGGGCAGCAACGCGTCGGATGTCTAGAGCCAGCGGTGTGTAGCCCGAAAATCTAGACAACGGTAAGGCACTGATGGTTCTGTGGTTATGTTACTATTGGTGGACATGTGATCCAAATTGATTGTGATCAAATGATATAGCCTAGGGCCGATGGGCTAATTTATGATTAGTGTCGAATTTTCTCTCAGGCGGTCAGGCCCTTGCTATACTCCGGTTTGGTATGGATATATTCTGGCTACGTGGATCTGAGGTTGACACAAGGGAGGTAACCTGCATATGCATAAACACGTATAGTTTCATATGATGATGGTTTTTAAACTGAAGCATTTATTAAGATATGAATTGTTGTTGAACCATGAATTGTGTTTTCGATATGTTATTCCCTGTTTTCTCCCCCCTACTGAGCTGTGAGCTCACCCCGTGTTTTATTTACAATTACAGGTACACAGGGGGCGAACGATGGTTACGGGACTATGGGTTCGGGATCAAAATAGAAGGCTCTGATACATATTCATTTTTGTTGTTTATATGTTCCCTCGGGAAGCCACAGCTAGCCCGGAATGTTGTATATTATTTTTGAACTTACTTAGTTGGTTTGTAAAATAGTTACATGCACACTTGTGTGTTTATGTACAGTGATATCATCTTATATCTTGTGGAGTGTCGAATGACACATGACATTTATTGTTTGGATTTTCTTTGTGCATTTACATATATACCCATTTTAGTTAATCTAAGATGGGTTAGTAGCACTCCAAGTCTTAATTACAGGTGTTATCCTGTAAATTAAGGCGGGGGTGCTACAATTGGTATCAGAGCATAGGTTGACGAGTACTTGGGCTTGATGGGGACGAAATATGTTGTGATTTTCGTTATTCATTCCGGTTTATGCCGATAATTATGATATATGTATTGCTGAGGTCATGTTTTGTATCCTACAGCTTGAATTTTGAGAATGATTTTGTATCCTACCGATCATCTAGAGCTGGTTGGCCCATATGATGTGGCAAGTTGTTTCTTTGTTGATTACAGTTAGTGTGGTTATCGATGGTTGTGTCTTGTGGTTAGACCTATTTAGAGTATGGATGTTAGGCATTTGCATTTTGGCCTTGTGGATTTGGTACCACATAATGCGAGTGTATCGCATGAGAAATTCTATTGTATTTTTCTGTGTTCCCCGCGAGAAAGGTAGAATCCTTATCTTGATGATAAGTTAACATGTTCTAGCTCCGTCACACTGTCTGCTCATTGTTACTCAAGATTGTTCTGTTTGTGTTATTTTTGGATTGGATTTCTACCTCGTGTGATTTTGGTTAGTCTCCTGAGAAGAGGAGACCAGATGTAATTTGGGATAAAGGTCTAGTTTTCTTCGTCGATAGAAACTTTTGAAGTAACCTGACAGGTGGCACAGGAATTGGTCAAAATGATTAGTCCTCCTAGAGTACGACGAGGTAAGGATTTTATTAGTCATGAATGATGAATTAAGGCAAAGGATAGTTGTAGATGCTAGTAATACGGTCATGATTGAAGGGAGTATTCATTCTTATGGTTTATAGGAAAAGAAGGTTCTTCTGGATAGTATAGATCAATATCTATAAAGGACTGGTAAAGAGTCGCATACTCCATTTAGCTTTCAGGAATTAAGAAGTTCATTTCCGTCTTAATTGTCTACTAAATCACTTGAGGTAAGGTGTTCAGTATGTGGGAGAATAGTACGTTCACAATATAGTTGTTTCTTCTTGTGGTGGATATATAGATTCGGCAGATAAATTTCGCAGGCAAATTTTATATAATGGTTTGTATTTCATAAGTATATATATATATTGTATCTTATATGATATGGTGATTAGTTATATCTTGGAAAAATCTCATGATAGAAAGACAAGGAAGTTTGTGATGTTTGCAATAACCTCAACTGTACTTTTTACATATGGCTTGAGATTTTTGGATATATCCAATATGTGGGTAAATGTTGGTTATATTTTGTAATAGTGTGAAACTATTAATGTGGATCAAGTGTGATCAATTATGAAAACTATTTTGATGTGACGTTTTAGAGGATTCTTAGATAAGAATCGTGTAGTATATACACTTTTGTATTTTGATTGTTTTGGATTTCCATTTATGGGTTGTGGAACTTGCTGTGGATATAAAGTACTATCCTTTATAGATGATCTTGATTTAGTTGTTGTGGATATTTTGAGTTTTTGGACATTGGGAAATAGGATATATAGAGTACTTGCAATTCTTGATCTGATACATGATCTTGTACGACATTTTTGGTACGGAAGTCGATTTTGTGGAGAGACTATTGGATTGAATCGGATAATTAACTAACGTTAAGGAATTTCATGGTAATCGAAAATCATCTTGTATTATGATATAAGCTAATATGATTTTTCCTCCATTACATAGTGAAATTTTTGGTTAAATCTATAGATGATCAATAATATAATTCGGTGTATGATTTCGGGTGACGTAAACGTTTAGAAATTGTTCGATTTATACTTATGGATGATAATATCGTTGTGCCATGAAATCCATGAGATGTTGAAATGTGGAAAATAGATTGGGATTTAATGGGCATATAATTATGGTTTCTTTAAATTAGGGTTATGGTTCTTTATACTCATTTACACTTGGGTGCCAGGAAGTTAATTCCTGTAAGAATTGTATTTGAGTATGTGATAAGTGTAGTGGTGTAAGTTAAGGGTATCTCAAATTCTTTACAAGAATGTCGAGGTATATGATTTCTTCTTCGTTTGCCATAAAACTTCTATTTGGAAGGAGATATTGTCTAAAAGTTTACAAGTTAAAATTGTGGGTTATTTATAGTTTACCTATTGTAGTAAAGGAAGTTGAATTAAGCTTATTGTTATAGAATGAATCTCAATTATTCTTTGTTTTTATAGCATCCCTCGTCCTAAAGATTCCTTGCATGATATGAGATGGTGACATTAAATTTTTGGGCATATTGGAAACATAGATGGGAATACAGAAATATTTTCTCACTCTTTATGGTTCATTCAGTTCTTAAATTTAGACTTGGGATATTTATACTTGAGTTTTCTTCTATCTTGTTTTCTTGTGTGGTAATGGTGTTCGTGTAAGTTTTCCAAATATGTACCATGGAGAGAGATGACTTGGTATGTTAAGTACCAATGGATAGACGATGTATATCTCGTATAAGTAAACGCCTTTAGTATGTAGATCAATCGTGAATTAATGATAATTTTATATAGATTTACGGAGAGTCTAGAAGAATGTCTGTAATTGGATAAGTTTTACTGTATGTGTATCCATTGGATGGGATTGTTATACTATGGGAATTATGGTTTTATTCTTTGATGTTGACCCGTCAAGGGATTTGACAATTGGGTATATTGTGGAAACCTTTGGGTGGATATCAACTTATTTGGGATTTACAATGGCTTGATATAAGGACAAAGCGGATGAGACTAATTGTGGGTCATTATCACTAGCATTGAGTTCAAGAGCACTCATTGTTGTCCTTGTTCTTGTATCTTTATTGTTATTGTTTATTTGTTGGCTATATGATATTTGTGTTGGCTTTGTTTGTTGTATATGAGTTGGCTAAGTACTAATAAGGATTGATTGCTGCATGATTAAGTACACCAACCAGAATTTGCCAACAGTCCAACAGGCCCTTTCGGATGTCCAATGTGAGGACATGGGTGAGGTGAGGCATGAATGGGTGTGGTGGTACTTAGCATGTGACCAAAAGAGCTATAAAGATTGGAGACCGAGATTTATGATAAGTGTCTCGAGTTATTTACTTAAAGGAATGCCATCGAAATTTCGAGGACGAAATTTTTATTAGTGGGGGAGATTGTAATACCCCGTATTTTAATTTATTTTAAATTGAATTATATTAGCTTATTTATACTCATGTGAGTGATCGTTAGGTGATTCGGTTGGTTCGAATGGATTTTGGTTGGTAAATAGGAAGTTTTGGTCTTTCGAGATATGTTATTTCTAGCTATCTTTGAGCTATCGTAATTTCTTTTCTATTTATCGGAATAAGATTCCGTTCACAAAAGTGTCTAGAGTTTGTACCATTCTACAACTTTCGTGTTTTGGCCGAAGTCCAACTCACACTCCTCGTGGGTCAAAACAGGGCGCAAAGTATGCCCATTGCAAAATTCTGGTCATTCGGTAGCGCTTCGGCAGAGCGCTGTCTTCGGTGGATTTTTTGGAAAAATATATCCAGAATTTGGGAAAACATCCTCTTAGAAAGTTGTAGAACTTTAAAATACCTTTTCGTGGACATAAAGAACGCCTCAATCGGAGTTCTGAGTCAAACGTTATGGCCAAAACAAAAACAGTGCTCCAGGACCCAAAAATTAAAGCGCGGACCGGTATGATGTTTTTGGAATACCGGTCCGGCATCAAAGTTTTGGGAAATTTGTGCTCCGCGGACCGGTATTCGGTATTTGGCATACCGGTCCGCCAGTTAACTATTCCCACCGACTTAAGCACGTTTTTAAGCCATTTTTGGTCATTTTTCATCCAAACTTCGTGCCAAACATTTCCACACTCCTCTAGGGACTTCTAGAGGGTTCTAGAGAGAGAAAGAGAAATATTTCTACGCATCTATCCGTCCGAATCGAAGATTCAAGCTAGAAATCATCCAAACCACCTTTAAATGTACTATTCACCATCTCCTACCTTGATTTTCTTCTATAAAAGCTCGAGTATGAGCTTTGGCTACACGAGTTGGAGTTTATACATCATTGATTCGTGGGTTTTGCTAGTCTACAGACTTGGTGATGCGAGAGCTCGAGTATTTCCACGAACGGGGTTTCGGTTTACATCTTTCTTCATTCTCTTGGTCTACAAACTTAAGGTAGGGATTATATATTTTCCAAACTCGATGATATGATTTTATTTATCTAAAGATGAGTTATTTTATACATATATGTTTGATATGAAGCACATACTTCCTTGTTATTGATTATACACGAATGATTTTATACATACATGTTATTATGTTGATCATATCATTGGATATGCATAAGTTTTGCATAATTGAGTTATGATTTTACGATATAAAGTAATATATGCCATCTAAGCTCCATAAGTACATGTTATTGATTCATACGGATGTTCTTTGGATGTATATGTGTTCGTTTGACAAGAAAATGATTAGTAAAGGGTTTTGTATACACCAAAGAACATGGACATGAATTGGTTAAAGTTTATATGGCATATGTGGTTTCTATTATATCTATGATGCATGAATTGAAACAAGATATGCCACTTGAACATGACATATATGTAACATAGAATTGTTAAGTGATGTTCCTTGGACATATACGCTTGGTTAAATCCAAGTGAATTTGTAAATGGATTATGTATGCGCTAAGGAACATGGATACAAGATGAATGAAGTTTAAGTGGCATGGGTTGTTTCTAGTTTACAATTAGAGCATCGATTGCACGTTATGCATAATTATTGTGTCAACCCGGCATCTGGATGATCTCATGGCAAGCTCGAAGCATTCTTATGGCATATGGTGCGAAAATTATCTCTTGGGAGAATTATATCTCTTCTCCATGATATGGAGGGCTATCTATGCTCTTCTGGCATTCTGAAACAAGTGATTATCTATCTCCAGAAGTTTCTTATGATTGTGGTATTGTTCTGGATGTGACATGATCCTGATATGGATCCGGATATGATTCTGTTCTAGATGTGATATGATCTTGATATGGATCCGGATATGATTCTATTATGGCCCTTCGATTGTGAAGGGATGATGTATTGATCTGTGCCTACCGGGATGAAAAATAAGTAGGGCATGGTACCCTTGGGTTGAAAATTCCTAAACCTCCGGAGGGCAGCAACGCGTCGGCTGTCTAGAGCCAGCGGTGTGTAGCCCGGAAATCTAGACAACGGTAAGGCACTGATGGTTCTGTGGTTATGTTACTATTGGTGGACATGTGATCCAAATTGATTGTGATCAAATGATATAGCCTGGCGCCGATGGGCCAATTTATGATCAGTGTCGAATTTTCTCTCGGGCGGTTAGGCCCTTGCTATACTCCGGTTTGGTATGGATATATTCTGGCTACGTGGATCTGAGGTTGACACAAGGGAGGTAACCTGCATATGCATAAGCACGTATAGTTTCATATGATGATGGTTTTTACACCGAAGCATTTATTAAGATATGAATTGTTGTTGAACCATGAATTGTGTTTTCGATATGTTATTCCCTGTTTTCTCCCCCTACTGAGCTGTGAGCTCACCCCGTGTTTTATTTACAATTACAGGTACACAGGGGGCGAACGATGGTTACGGGACTATGGGTTCGGGATCGAAATAAAAGGCTCTGATACATATTCATTTTTGTTGTTTATATGTTCCCTCGGGAAGCCACGGCTAGCCCGGAATGTTGTATATTATTTTTGAACTTGCTTAGTTGGTTTGTAAAACAGTTACATGCACACATGTGTGTTTATGTACAGTGATATCATCTTATATCTTGTGGAGTGTCGAATAACACATGACATTTATTGTTTGGATTTTCTTTGTGCATTTACATATATACTCATTTTAGTTAATCTAAGATGGGTTAGTAGCACTCCAGGTCTTAATTACGGGTGTTATCCTGTAAATTAAGGCGGGGGTGCTACAGATTACTTGATCCAATAATCATGATTACTGGGTCCAGTAATATTTGATTACTGGGTCCAGTAATATTTGATTACTAGATCCAGTAGTATTGGATTATTGGATCCTGTAATCCTGATTACCGGACTAAGTAATAATGATTACTAGACCTAGTAATCATTACTACTGGACCCAGTAATAAGGATAACTGGACCTAGTAAGAATGAGTAATGGTGTGAGTAATTACGATTACTGGATCCAGTAATTACGATTACTGGATCCAATAATTACGATTACTGGATCCAGTAATCATGACTACTGGTTTCTGTTCATAATTACTAGTCAAGGAATACAAATTTTCACAAGTAACTTGGAAGGATTACTGGCCACGGTAATCCAGTAGACATGTTTTTGTTGACCTTGTAGGTCTTAATCTTATTTTGATAATAACAATAAATCAATCATTTGTAATTTAACATGTTCTTGATTTAAGATTATAGCTTTCTTATTTGGAAAATCGAGAATAGCATGATAGCTCGAAGGAAGTTTGACAAGGATCGTTCAATTAATATCCGATCAAGTCAACGAAGCATTGGACTAGCAAGAAGATCAATCTCATCAATGCAATTCATGAAGCACAAAAGATCAAAGATCATATGCCAAAGCTTCAAGGGAAAAACTTCAAGTGGAGAATCAATTTGAAAAAACAAATCGAAGCATTCAAAGACTCATCTATTCGGTAATTGAGTGTTTGCTTAGGATTAATGTAAAGTTTCTTATTTGATTATTTATATAGCTCATACATATTGTTATATCATTCTTAGATTGATCAAAATCAGTTTGAATCAAAATTTCTTTGAAAACAACATTCTTGCAAAAACCGGTTTTCAAATAAATTCATATTAAATTCAAATGATCATATTTTGAGTTTTCCCATAAATAGGTGTCTTAAGAACTTATTTTTAAGGTCCCCAAAGCATTATAATTGATTTCGGAGCTTAAATGCAAAAGTACAAAAATTGGGATTTTTGGCCTTATGGCCTGATGGGCAGTCTGGTCCATCAGTCGACTCAGCAGCTTTGCTCAGTCGACTAAGGGTCCATCAGTCGACTGATGGTTTTGCTTAGTCGACTGATGCTTCAGAATATAGCCGTTGAATTTCTGATTTTTTACTATTTTTGGTACCAAACTTCTACCAAATCTCTAGAACGGCTATGTCACTTTTGGGACTATATATACACTATCTAAGACACATTTTGAATACCTTGAATCATTCATATACTTCATACTTGATCTATCTTCAATATCTAAAGATTCAAGAAATTATTTTTGATCAATCATTATCATTTGAGCTATATCATCTTGATCAAATAGGATAACTCTAGTGTGAGCTTCAAATTGTATTCTTTACACACTTGAGAGAGTTATTGTAAATTGGTGTGAATCACCAAACAATTTAGTATTCAATTGTGAGAGGTAAATCTCATAGGAAAAATAAGAAGGTAAATTCTTGTTTAGAAAATGTGAAAGGTAAATTTCACAAGGTTAGCAAGAGAGAGATTCTTGTGTGAATATTGTGGTCCAGCAATATTTGTAAAGAGTGTGTGAGACAACAACACTTGTACAGGTTTAATCTTCACCCGGAAGGAGATTGGAATTAGTGAAAATTCTCGGAGAACTAACCGAGGGCGAATTATGGTTTGGTAAACCAAAACTGTGAGGACAAAAAGTCTTGGACTTCATATCGGTTCAATCTTTCTAACTCAATCTCTTTATTTACTTGTTACATTATTGTTTGCTTGAGATTGTTTATTTTCTTGATTGTTTATTTGATTGCATTCCTTGATAATTTGTTATGTAAATTTGTTTTACTCAAACATTTTTAGAAAAGTTTTTAAATTCTGCGTCAAGTTTTAAAAACCCTATTCACCCCCCTCTAGGGTTGAAATCCGACCAACAGTTTTTACTAGATGATTGTGGTCTGTTGATTATGGTTTAAATGATTGTGGATAATTATTGTAATCTTCTAACAATTCCCTCTTTTTGTAGTCTAGTTTTTTTGTTTTTGTTTGGATTACTTCCCTTATAATGGATTACTTGACCCAGTAATCATGATTACTGAGTCTAGTAATATTTGTAGTTTAGTTTGTAGTCTAGTTTTTTTTGTTTTTGTTTTTGTTTGTACACCATTTATTTCAGTTGGACCTCGAAGTTCATCCTCTGTAATTTTACTTTCATCAATGGAAAAGAATTTATTTCTCTATATCTCATCTTGTACACCATTTATTTTCGCTTGTATATGCAGGAAGAATGCTTGTGTTTGGGTCATTGTGGCAAATTGATGGAATTTGAAAATCTACTTGTTTAGGCTATTTTAAACACGAACTGAAGGATGACTGGGGCCAGTAATCCTTATTATTTGGGCCAGTATTTAGGATTACTGGTGCCAGTAATAAGGATTACTGGAACAGTAATCATGATTACTGGTTTCTGTTCATGATTACTGGGTCAAGGAATCCAATTTTTCACAAGCAACTTGGAAGGATTACTGGCCACTGTAATCCAGTAGACATGTTTTCACAAGATGGTTTGGTTATGATTGAAATCAGGAAGACGTAATAAAATATTAATAATAATTTTCATTAAAAATTTAAATAAATAAAAAAAGAACAATGTGTTAAAAAAAAGGAACTACGTTAAAAAAATACAATATCAATTTTTATTCTTCTTTTTCTTCTTCTTGTCTCTCTCTTCCACCTCTACCATCTCACGGTTCCTCTTCGTCACTTCCTCAAGCATCGCCCGCATCCTTTTCAAGCACTTTTCAACTTTTGCCGATTCAGCTTCCCAAGCCTTCTGCATTTCATCGGCAAAAATAAGATTTTGAATGCATATCGCGGTGAAGTTGGATGGAGAGTTTGGAGGAGATGACGTGGATGGAGATTTTGGAGGTGTTGACGTGGATGGAGATTTTGGAGGAGTTGACATGGTGAAGTAAATAAGTGAAAGTTAAAAAAATTGAGATATTTGATGGCTGGTTTGATTTGCGAACGACAATCATGTTTATGTAGTACTCCCTTGGAATATGAAGGGTTGTCACTTTGGATCACATGCGTGCATTAATTACAATTGTTATAATGACGACCGCAGCAACTTTGGAAACCGAATAGATGCATGCATGCTTTCAGAATTTCAAATTACTGCACCAACTTTGAAAAGCGAAGAGATTACTGGGGCCTTCTCTAATCGGGATTACTGGGCACAGTAATGGATAATTACTGGTCCCAGTAATGGATAATTACTAGCACCAGTAATAGATTACTGATCCAGTAATTCATTACTGTATTAGCAACTGGGATTACTGACCCCTATTATCCTGTTTACTGGGCAAGCAACTTGGATTACTGGGGTCAGTAATCTGGATTACTTGTCCCAAAAATGGATTACTGGACACAGATATGGATTACTGTAGCCAGTAATCTGGAATACTGGGGCAAGTAATCTGGATTACTAGACCCAGTAATTATAGAATTGTTTTCTTTCATATTTTAAAAATGAAAAATACCTTGCAAATAAACCACAGAGGCATGGAAACAAATACAAGCTGTGAACTAAAATTCATTTTTACCCTCATCTTCGTCTGATTTATAGGAATATATAGAACATCAATTGTAGTCATCATCATCATCATCATCATCATCTTGATCCCTCTTCATCTTCGTCCTCATCGCCGCTTAAGAGATCATTGTTATACCTTCTACATAGTCTGAGTCATAATCCTCATCATAATCGTCATCCTCGTCGGAGTCTTCATCATTGGGAATATTTATCCGCGGTACTGAACTGAAGTCGATATATATAAAGTAGATATGGGAATACATATTGCATCAGGTTCTTGATAGGGTTCTTGTACTTCATACAGTGGAGTGGCGGTTGTGTCCCTTGCAAGTGTGGTCTCACTGTACGTACCCTTATGTGACACTAATTGGATGACTTTCCATCCATCACCAGCCAATGGATCATCTATATAGAATACTTGGCTTGCCGTCATGGCAAGAATAAATGGAAGGTCGTCGTACCAACTAGTATTCATGTTGACCGATAAAAGCCCATGATCATACTTTGTACTACCGGAAACATCAGGGTCGGTGTTGTACCACTTACACATGAATAACACAACTGGCATGCCTTCCGCATATCTTAGTTCGACAACAGCCTGTAGAATCCCAAAATATGTGATGTCACCGGCCATTACCATCACTCCACTGTTCTGAGTCTTTCTAATCTGGTCTCGTTAATGACACACATACTTAACACTGTTTACGTCACACCGTGAATAAATAGTGCAACGCATAGGCTTAGATGCTAAAATTTGTACCTCCTGATTATATTTAGGAGCCTTTACTATGCAGATCGTGCATCTGCATAACAAAATATATGGAACATTAGTCGAATGCATGCGACATAACAAGTCAGCTAAGGTTGAATGTTTACCCATTTAGGAAAATGGTCAAGAAAAGACGCAATACGCTCCTCATCAGTCCCGTTTGGAGTCAGATCAGCAAACTGATCTCGGTGAATGTCTATATACCATTGTGCTTCGGTACAGTTCTCCACCACATACTAGTGAGCCGTCGCCATTTGTGCTCTCCTAAGGCCGATGGTCCTGACGCAACCGCTTGGCTTCACGAGATCGAAAACAACTGAGATGTTCCACCGAGGTGCCTCTGGAATGATTTCATCACTCACGTTAAGATCATCGAGATAGTTATTTATGTAAGTCACACACTCGTGCATGATGTTTCGCTCGGCAATACACCCCTCTAGGTAATGCTTGTTTCCGACATCTTTCTTGAATTCACCGAGCTGCCTGTAAAATTGTATAGTTATATACTAGGGATATAGATAATTATAAACAATAAAAAATAATTCATACCTTTCAGTGAAAAACATCCAGGTATAATGTACGGGATCAATGAGCAGGACCTGTTCGGGTAGGTGGATGCAGAGATGGACCATGATGGTAAAGAAAGCTGGCGGAAAGATCATCTCTAGCTTGCAGAGAATCATAACAATATCGCTTTGCATCTGACAGACATCCGACTTCCTCAACTCTCAAGCGCATATCATCTTGAAGAATCTGGATAACTCTACTAGCGCGTCGGCGATGTGACTTCCCAAATATGGCCGGATGACCACCAGAAGAACACGCGGATGCATGACATGGCAATCGTGCATCTTCAGTCCATAGAACTTTTTATCAGAGACTTTGACTTTATTCTTTGGGCTTCCCGCATAACCTCTTGGATACTTAACAGCAGCAATATAATCAAATACATCTTTCTGATCCTTAGGCCGAACTGTGTAATCAGCCTGAGGCAGCAACACTTTGCCTGACGGCCCTTTCTTCGCCCAGAGTTTGCTGCGTATGCCCATCTTCTGTAGAGTTGCGTGAGATTTCGCATCATCCTTAGTCTTTCCATCAAGACTTAAAACAGTGCCGAAGACATTGTCGCATACATTTTTTTCGATGTGCATGACATCTAATGCATGTCTCACACTCGATGTAGTCCAGTAAGGCAGCTCCTAGAATATACTAACGTGAGTCCAAAAGAGTCTCTTTTTAGGTACCTGAAAATATGGATGCAAACTCATTGAAACTTAATCAAAATTACAAACTCAGTACAACATCATGTATTAAGAGGCGTACCCGTTTGAAGTCGTTATGAGGATGCGTCGATTGAAGAGGGTATGAATGCTTAATGGTCGCTTCGTAACCCTGTCTTGCAGACATAATTGGTGGGACAGTTCTGAACTCTTGCTTATCATTAAATGTTGCCGGCTGCGTTCGATAGTGGTGATCTAAGGGTAGCCATCTAAGCGCGCCTTGGTACGACATTCTTCCATTATTGTGCACTGCATCAATATCGTCCAAACATATGGGACATACCTTGTACCCTGTCGTCTGAATGCCTCCCAACATCCCTAATCTTGGGAAGTTGCTTATGGTCCACATCACGGCTGCCCTCATGTTGAATGCCTCTTCACCGTATCGATCCCAAGTCGGTACCCTCGTCTCCTACAACATTTTAAGCTCCTCGATCATTGGCCTCATAAATACATTGAGACACTTTTCCGGAGACTTGGGGCCGGAACAAGCATCACTAGCATGTTAAACTCCTTCTTCATACACAACGATGGAGGCAAAATTATAAGGCATCATAATAACAGGCCAAGCGCTGTACGGCATGGCCGTAGTCCCATAAGGACTGAACCCGCCAGACGCTAGAGCTAGGCGCATGTTTCTGAAGTCAGATGCAAATTGCGGACGTAACCTGAAAATGACAAGACAAAATTCAATACTAGAATATATAATAAATTATTAATTATTGTATATATATACACAAATACAAACTGTAAACATATAATTCACCTGTCGAAATCCTTCCATGCTTCCCCATCCGCTGGGTGTCTCAGAAATTCAGGATCTTTTGTTGTTCTTTCGCTGTGCCACCGCATTTCCTTTGCAATGCGTTTGGACATCTATAGACGCTACAACCTCAGTGCCAAAAAGAAGTACCGAACAGACTTTCGGGCAATTCGCTTACCACCGCTTGTATCATCTTCTTCCCATTTTGACTCACCGTAAACAGGACATTGATCTAGATGTGCACCCTCTTTGTAAAACAAGAAGCAACTGTAGTAACAAGCGTGGATCACCTCATAACCCATGCCAATCTTCTTCAAGGTCTTCTTCGCAGCTGCGTATGAGTCCGGGTATTTGTTTCCATCGGGTAACAGATAATTCATTTTCGCAACCCACTTATTGAAGGCCGTGTCCGTCATATTACAACCCTGCTTCAACTGCAATGCTCTAAGCATAGAGCACAATGCAGTCACTTTGCAACTCTCGTACAGCAGAGTCATTGCTTCGTCCAATAGACGCTGATATAACATCATATTTTCTTTGACAACTGGATCCGCCTGAAATGCAGCGTCAACACTAGGGGGATTGTACGATTCATGGAATGGAAAAGCATCTTGCACGAACGCCACAGTTTTTCTCGCACTTCACCATGTAAGTACCATAAGGTATATAATGGCATTATACCATTACTTGTCAAGTGGGAGTATATGTCATCCAAGCTGAACCGTGTGCCAATGTTGTAACACCGTTTGCAAAGACATGGATACAATCATGTCGCACTGTTGCCATTCTCTCGTACAAATGTGCAGAAATCCATTACCCCTACAATGAATTGCATTGAACCTCTTGAGCATTTCATCCAAGATTTATCCATTTTCACTGCCATATAACATATATATTTTGAACAATAAATATATATTTTTAGTAATAAACATATATTTTTAAATATAAAAATCTACAAATCTATACTAAAATATTAGCATCCACTACTAATAATACGAACCAAGAGATCAAATAGGGGCAACAACTAACAGCAAGACCATATATTCAACAAAAAATATACATTTTCTACACAAATCTCAAAGTATTTTAAACAATTAGTATATATTCTTAAATTTAGAAATCTACAAATTTATACTAAAATATTTGTCTCCACTATCAAAAATACTAACCAACACATCAAATGGGGGCAACAACTAACAAATCTCAACATTTATATAAATACACAAATTACTTAAAAATTAATATTAATAAGAGATAAAACAACTATAGATCAAAAAAACCTTTAACAAGGGAAATGTTGTTGATTTACAGTTTCAAATTGCCAAAATCGCCCAAAAATCAAACCACAACCTTCAGATCCCAAAAATGGAGGAGCTGCGGCTACTTTATGTTGAAAAGATCCTAGGCGACGTAAGTATACATACGTACGTCACCTAATAAGAGAGGTAATTCCTGGTGGACCACCACTTATATAATACTTGTGATCAATTAATTTTAGGCGATGTAGGTTATTTCTCACGTCGCCTAAATTATTCTTAGACGACCAAAAAGATACCTACGTCGCATAAGTTATTTTAGGCGACGAATGAAAAACTTACTTCGTCTAAGAAAATCTTAGACGACGTATATATTTATACGTCGTCTAAGTACACATAGGGCGACATAATATATTGAATACGTCGCCTAATCTACCGACTGGTGTAGTGGACAAAAGATGGTGCAACCACTACTAATTGACAGAATTGAAGATAGTGAACTTCAACAGAGACCCATCATATTAGTGGGTTTTTCCGGGGAAGAAAAAGGTAGGTACATCCTTCCAAGAAACTTTACTCAAAATTACAAGCTACGTAGAACAGTACTAATATTTATATTTATATATAAACATCACCAAAATCGTTGCCTTGACAGTTAAATTATCAAGAATGAGAATCGAAGAGGTTTTTTTGAATAGTTGATACTGCGTTTGACACAGATTACGACTTAATTAATATATATATATATCCTTTGAGAAATATTTTTTACTTTTAATTGATATTGACAAAACAACAAGGAAGAAGCATTTTAGTAAATGGAGCTGATTTTTTATTTTTATTTTTTTCTTTTTTGTACCTAAAAAAAAGATTATTGAATGAAAGATTTGTTTTTTTAATTATCAATTGTGACAATAAAATTACTGATTGTTCACACATTAAATTAATAAATTAATAATTTCAAACATATATTACTGTGTAACACACCCACTGATGAGTCTTTCTTATTCTTTTTCTTTGACTATGATGGGTCTTTCCTTATGTTCATCTTTCGCGAATTAGGGAAGACCCATTAAAGACTTATTGAGATGAGATTGATCTTAATTTGTTATGAAAAAGTCTAGCTTGCTAGAGTAAACTGCTTTCTTGCTTTTAGTTGGTTTTTTTACCGTGCGAGTAGGGGATCCAAGATTTCTGTAATGAATATGCTATATACGTAAAAGTGTAATGTTAAAATTTAATTAGAGGGTTGAACTATCAAGGATTTTATTGTTATAAAAAACAAATATTTCATTACTAGCTATTTTCTTCTTTTTCTTTTTTGTGTATAAAAAAGAAAAAAAAAATTGACCCTAATCCAACACCCTTAAAATTCAGTTTTAACACACATTTTTCATTTAAAAAAAATTAGAATAATCACACTTTATACTTTTAAAGCATCCTAATCCTTTAATCATCTATTGGCACATCAATAAGTCTTTAATTGGTCATCCCTAATTAACAGAAGATGAAGATGGTGGACTTCAAAAGAGACCCATCATTTCAGTTTCCATGGAAGAAAGAGATGTACACCTTCCATGAAACTTACTCAAAATTATAAGCTACGTACAACAGCTAGGTACTAATATTTATATATATATTGTTAAATCTTTAATCTAACATTGGTCTTATATGTGAAATAATTATGTATTGTGAACTCTCGTATAGTTAAGCACACTTTAAAAGTGATCAAAAAAGGTTTAAGTTGTTTGGGCTTAAATATATCTAATAGGGTGTGAGCCTTTAATATGTAGACACTTAAAAATAATTTATATTTTTATAATGAGCTAAAATAGAAATACAACAAAGATAGTAGGGTTTACTATCTATATATGTTGTGGTTATGATCCTCAGATCGCACGTACGTATTATGTCTCTGTTGAGTCCCATCATCACAGAGAGCATAGAGAAAATTTAAAGGATTCTCTAAAAAATACGTGTAGATCGAGAAGGCCAATCACTCGACTACAAATTTCATGCTATGAATTTAGGTACGCTTCCACTTATTAATTTATTGATTCTTGATGATACGACATGAAGAGGTATCATCAAGAATCCTAGGGTTTATGGTTATTTGGAATCAACAAGATTTAACATATATATATATATATATAAACGCCATCAAAATCGTCCTGGTGACAATTAAACTGAACGAAGGTTCTTTGAATAGTTGATAGTGCATTTAATACTGATTATGATTTAATTAATATATATCCTTTGAGAAACATTTTTTTCTTTTAATTGATATTGACAAAACAACAATGAAGAAGTATTTTAATAAATGGAGCTCATTTTTTTTTATTTGTTATTTTTTTTACTTATTTGTACACAAAAAAAGGTAGTGAGTGAAATATTTGTTTATGTTTTTATTAATAATCATTTGCGACGATAAAATTATCGATAGTTCACATATTCAATTAAATTTTGGCATAACTTTTCTACATAGCAAATTCCTTACATAAATCTTAGATCCCCCTTGCATGCACATGGTCAAAAAAATAACTAAAACAAAGAATGCAGTTTACTGTTGTAAGCTAGACTTTTTCATAACAAATTAAGATCATTACACATCAAGAAAAATCTCATCATCAATAAGTCTTTAATAGGTCTTCACTAATTAATAGAAGATGGAGGATATCAAGAAAGACCAATTAGTAGGTTTTTCCAAAGAAGAAAGAGAGGTCCACTGAAAAAACTTACTAAAATTTTGAAGGCTTACTAATATTAGTAATATATATATACGGAAATTTTTATGTGCGGACCGGTCTGTAAGGACCGGGACCTTTAGCAACGGTTTTATGTTGCTAAAAACATATCCTCAATGTATTCGCGATGAAAAACCGTCGCTAAAGGTCCGGTCCGTATGGAAAATGTACTATATATATATGAACAGCAATGTCTAATTCCTAAAACTTGTTTGACTTTTTTTGCACTTTTAGTTTCTGTTTGATAAAATATGAAAAATAGTTAAAAAAATCAATAATTTTTGTAAGAAGATAGAAAATAAATTGAGGGATGTGGTGAGATGTCCTCTTGTTTTTTGTTTTTTAAATGAAAAAAATTCTTTGGATTGTGGTGAAGAAATTTTTTCTACAAAAAATGGAGGAAGAAGGAGGATATCTACTTATAAAAATGGACATAAGATATATATATATATATAATCTCACTACATCCCTTAACTAATTTTCCAACTTATCAAACAAATTAATTGATTTTTCTATCATTTTTCATTTAGTTATCAAACAGACCCATAATGTTTATCTTTTTCATTGTGAAGATAAAAATGAATAAATAAAATTCAGTTGTTAGATTAGTGAAGAATTTTTTTAAAATAATTTTTGAAGAAATAAAAAAAATCTTATTTTACCCATGCATATTATTTTCCATCTGTATATTTTTCTTGGGCAAAAACAACTCTTTCCGGCATTCTCTTGGGCAATCTTATTTAACCTATTCCTTTCTTATTTTCTAGGAAAAAGAAGTCACCTTTCAGCAGCTCCGCGTGGGGTCACATTAGAATTTGTAAGAATCATCCAATTTACTTTTTACTTTTTATTTTTTAAAAAAGAAAGACCAAAGTCGTATCAATTTGGCATCTTCTTAATCTAGAGTATTAATAACGGGATATTAAAAAAATATGATTTATATTAAAAAAAAAAATTCTACAAAAGAACTAAGGAATATTTTTTTTTTTTAAATTAAAAGCCTATATTTAACCAAAATGCAAAAAGATTGCAAAGTTAACTTTGCAGTAAATTTTTAAAACGCAATTAATAAACAAGCTATTATCTCAAAATGATAATGATAGCTAAGCCCCCCTTATTTCTAAAAAAATATTATTCGTTGATTTGTTTTTGCGAAAAATATTATCACCCAAGTCTTTTTACCTTATTTCCATTATTAATAATTGACATGAGTATTTTAACACTTCAAAATGTATTTTCATCAATACATAAAAAGTGACTAAAATATATATATATATATATAATATCGCTAAAAATAATTTTAAAATATTAAAATATTGTTCAAATCAATATTTCTTCTCGTTAAACATACATATAGTTTATGATATGAATTATACAATTCCTTACAATAAGACGTGATTTTCCGAATTAAATAAAAAAAATAATGATTTAATTTTCCAACTCTATTAGCATTACTGATTAATGTGAAAAGAAATGTGAAAAGTATTCTCAGAGCCAATAAAACAACAAAGGAAAAAAAAAAAAAAAATTGTGTATTAAAAAAGTAAAAAAAAATATAAAAAGTTGATCCCAATCCAACACACCTAAAATTCAGTTTTAACACACATTTTTTTCATTTCAAAAACATTAATAATAACCACACTTCATACTTTTAAGGCACCTAATCCTTTACTCCTCTCTTTGGGCATAACCGGTTCATGTCCCATATAATCCGTTTACTAATAATAATATGCTATTTTGCCGGCCACTAGCATTTTTATTAACAATAATATGCTATTTTGCCAGCCACTAGCATTTTTATTTAGATAATTAGATCGATTATATCCACATATCATTCCAAATAGGAAGATATTTCTAGATTCGATTATTTGCTCATATATAAATATATACCAGCAATGCCCGTTCCCACGGTACGAAAAAGAAATTTAGGTCAATTTTGAGGTAAGTTTAGCCAAACTCGACCCTCAGTCTCTAGGAAATGTGGCTGGCCTGAACAAAACCCAAAGAGAGGGTTAGTTTTGATCATTGAATTTGTGTTGTTTATTATATAAAGGAATTCAAACCTCCCCACCTTAACCCGCACAGAGGGGTGTCACTCGACACGGTTTAATCGAATAAATTAATCTGAGGAAAAATAGTTTTGGGAGGATATAATTATATACCAAGAATGGATTTATTGAAACTGAAAATACCAAAAAAAATTGGATTTTTTGGTTTGGTTTCTGTATTACACGTATAAAAACCAAAATAATGATTTACTGTACCAAAAAATTACCAAAAGTATGCTATCAAACATCAATTCCAAAATTATCAAAAATATGTAATGTAAATTTTTTTTTGAATAATTAAACAAAAAAACTATCAGATATAGTTAAGACCATAAAGTTTTAGACTTGTGCTGCGAAGTGATCTTAATTTAACAACTAACTTTTAATTTATTGTAGCTATTCACTTCGTCGTGTAAGTAATGTTTAAATTCCTACCGCTTTCAATCTAAAACTCTCCTAGTATATCAAAAGTGAAAGCAATCAAATATATTTTTTACATTTATGCACTTGTAATACTATTCACCGAAATCAAAATAAATTAAAATAACAGAAAAACCGAAAAATACCAAAATATACCAAAAAATTATTAATACATATTGTACACTGGACGAACACCCCCCCCCCCCCCCCCCCCCACCTTCCCCCTTCTCTTTCCTTTTTTTATATGATAGTATATAGATAATTAAAGAAAATTCATTGCAGTACTTCACATCAGTACTGCAAATTAAATTATACAATGCCTTAAAACAAGACATGAGTTTGCAAATTAAATTAACTAAGAAAATTATAGTTTTCCAACTCTATTAGCATTACTGATCATCGAATTAAAGTGAAGAAATATGATATTCTAAGAGCCAATAATACAACAAAGGAATTAAATTATATTGGTCTTCCCTAATTAATAAAAGTGGACTTACTCTAAATTATAAGGTACGTACAACAACTACTAATTTACAGAATTGAAGACAGTGGACTTACCCATCATATCAGTGGGTTTTTGCAGGGAAGAAAGAGAGGACCTTCCAAGAAACTTACCAAAATTATAAGCTACATACAACAACTACCTACATATATATATATATATAAACTGCAATGGTGATTATTACATATATAGATTCAAGCATACTCAAAAAACATAACCAAAATCGTTGCCTTGACAATTAAACTATCAAGAATGAGAATCGAACGAAGGTTCTTTGAACACCTCTCGGTGCTAATTGTTTTGCTTTTGTTACTACCGTACACCAAGCTTGTTCTTGGAGTCACTTCAAGAGTGGGAGATGCTAATGAGGTCAAGTGCATAGAAAGCGAGAGACGAGCTTTACTCAAGCTTAAACACGGCCTTGTGGATGATTCCGGCCGTCTCTCTTCTTGGGGGACACGCCACAAAGAAGATTGCTGCAAATGGAGAGGGGTCAAGTGTAGCAACCGCACCGGTCATATAACCCTTCTTGATCTTCATGGTCCGGTCGAAGGGTCTGATTCTCAAATACTTAGTGGAGAGGTTAGTCCTTTATTTCAATTAAAGCACCTGAACTACTTGGACCTCAGCTCCAATGACTTTGGAACCAAGTTCCCAGAGTTCATTGGTTCACTCACCAAATTACAACACTTGAATCTGCACGATTCGAATTTTTATGGTCCAATTCCTCATCAGCTTGGGAACCTTACCAACATGCGATTTCTTGACTTGGGGTATAATTCCGGCCTCACTGTTAAAAACCTTGAGTGGCTTTCTCATCTGCATTTGTTAAGATACCTTGACTTGAGTTTCGTTTCCCTCCAGAACACCAATTGGTTGCAACCTATAAGCATGCTCTCTTTCCTAAAAGAATTGAGCCTCGCTTTCTGTGACCTCCCTGGAAACGTGTCTCTCTCTCTTCCCTTGACCAATTCTTCTTCTATTCCTCTTACCATCATTGATATGTCTTACAACTCTCTCCATTCTCCTTTGAGTTATAACTGGTTAGTTAACTTGAGTAGTAGTAGCCTTGTTGAACTTAACATGGGCGGTAACCCTCTACAAGACACTATTCCTGATGCTTTTGGGAACTTGTTGTCTCTTGAAAAACTGGATCTTTCTTTTTGTCAGCTTCATGGTGAGATTCCAAAATCATTTAGGAGTCTAAGACATTTACACTACTTTGACATATCTTTCAATAAAATATCCGGGCAACTTCCTGAGTTTTTTCAGACGTTGGCAACGGATGTAGAGAAGTCATTAGAATACTTGAATTTAGATGCGAACCAACTTAGTGGTTCATTACCTGATTTTACAAAATTTTCATCCTTGAGGGAATTGCGACTTGCTGATAATAAATTGAACGGATCTTTCCCAGGAAGCTTTAGTCAAATTTCAAGTCTTGTTTCTCTTAACTTGTCTAAGAACCAATTGACTGGACCATTGCCCAACCTAGAGTTTCTCCCTTCATTGAGAGAGTTGCACCTCGGAAGCAATAAGCTAACTGGGAGAATACCAAAAAGTGTCGGTCAGCTTTTTAAACTTGAAATATTAAATGTATCTTCAAACAAGTTTGAAGGTACAATCTCAGAAGTCCACCTCTCAAACCTCTCAAAATTGAATATGTTAGACTTGTCTTTTAACTCGCTAACTTTGGAAGTCGACTCTAGTTGGACTCCTCCATTTCAGCTAGATATTATTAGGCTTGTGAAGTGCAAGTTGGGGCCTCGTTTCCCAAGCTGGCTTCAATCTCAAAATAATTTTTCCATGCTTGATATCTCGTGTACTAGAATTTCAGATACAGTGCCTATATGGTTTTGGAATCTCCCCAGAAGACTAACATACCTAAATATCTCTAACAACCAGATCAATGGCATGGTACCCGATTTAACAATGAAGTTTTTGGTTGATTTTCAAACGATAGATTTAAGTTCTAACCGCTTGATGGGCCCAATACCATTACTTCCTCAAACTTTCACAAAAATTAATCTCTCCAAAAATATGTTTACGGGATCTGTTTCATTCCTATATTGCACAATTGCAAAAGGACATGTTCCCACTTTTGTTGACCTCTCGCATAACCTATTATTAGGAGAGTTTCCCGATTGTTGGGTGGAAGATCAAGAAATACTCTTTCTTAATTTGGCAAACAATAATCTCTCAGGGGAAATTCCGAGCTCCATTGGCCTCCTAACTCAGCTTCAAGTATTGCAATTACGCAATAATAGTTTTGTAGGAGAACTACCTTTGTCTTTGAAGTGTTGTAAGGAGTTGAAGTTTATTGATGTGGGTTTAAACAAGTTATCAGGAGAAGTACCGGCATGGATTGGAGTTCACCTTAATAGATTGATTGTTCTTAGTCTACGAAGGAACAAATTCTACGGAAGCATCCCCCCCGAAATATGTCAGCTCAACTTTACTCATATTTTGGACCTCTCTCAGAATAATATATCGGGAAACATACCACTATGCTTCAATAAATTTGGTTCTTTGGTTGAAAAAGATGGTTTGAGCAACGTTAATTCTTTGGGCTTTGACATTTATTATGGGGATGATACTGGTACATTTTTGGCCAATGCATTAGTGCAATGGAAAGGAAAAGAGTGGGAATACGAGAAAACTATACTCCTGTTGAAATGCATTGATTTATCTAGCAATAAACTAGTCGGAACTATTCCCCCAGAATTTGCAAGTCTCGTGGAATTAAGTTCACTGAATCTGTCGAGAAACAATTTGACTGGAAACATCATTCAAAAGATTGGTCAAATGAGAATGTTAGAATCTATTGACTTCTCTAGAAACCATCTTTCAGGCAACATACCAATAAGCCTTTCTACTTTGACTTTTCTCAGTGTCTTAGACTTGTCATATAACAACCTTTCGGGTCAAATTCCCTTAAGCACTCAGCTTCAAAGCTTCAATGCCTCGGTATATGCTGGAAACCGAGAACTTTGTGGGCTTCCCCTTCCAAATAAATGCCTAGGAGATGGAACAGCTCCAGTTCCTCCGTCTGTCGACCATGGTAAGGACAATAATCAAGAAGACGAGGATAGGTTTATAACAATAGGGTTTTACACAAGTGTGACTCTTGGATTCATTATCGGGTTTTGGGGATTCTGTGTTCCTTTACTGCTCCAAAGTTCATGGCGATATTCTTATTTCAAGAAGCTAGACAAGATAATAGACTGGATCTATGTGAGAGCAAAAGTGAGAAAGGCAAGCATGCAGAGGAAGCTTAGGACCTAAACGACCGGTTAGTATCGTCTTCCTATTTTATTTACTTTCCTATATTAGCAGGTTTCGCATCCTTGTTTAACATTCCCAATTTTTTCTTCTATTGGTGATGTAAATCAATTTCGCTAATAAATATTATGCAGTAAATATATTAGTCCTAATATGAAGCCTATGAAAAATGGTGAAACTGCTTGTTTTGAGAAAACAAAAACTATATTATGATGGCAATGATATGCCATGTTACTTATATTTTTGTTTATGGCAGATGCTGGTTCTAAGAGTCAAGTGCAGAATTTCTTTCGGAGTTCATGATGGTATATTTACTGGTTTTGGGAGTCTTGCAAAAAGCTTCTATTTCTACTTCAACTCTTTAGCTTATAAATTAAATGTACTTCCTCTAGATTGTGTTTTAAGTGTACTATGCAACTTAAATTTGCCTTTTAAAGGGTTGTGTTCAACAACTATTTATCTTATAAATGCGTTAGGTTTATATTTTTAGTTTGTTTGATTCCGATACCAAAAGCATTTTTCCGTTGTAATTGTTTAAGTCAAATTGAAAATTTGAAAATGCAATAATCAACGGAAGCTCACCGAATTTATCGAATTCATCGCACATAATTCTGGACCTAAAGTAAGTTGGTTATATGGTTTGATTCAAAATATAGGTGGTGGTTAAACTTAAAATTCAAAATTAAAAAGCTTTTGAGTCAAATCTACTTCTAACTATTTTTATTGAGTTTTGCGGAAATTTGAAAAGTCCGGTTCACATAAATTATTGAGAAATTTATTTTTTCATATCTAACATGTTTGATAAAGTTGCTTCTGAAATTTGAATCGAATTAGTGTCTAAACGAATTTACTATACGGCAAAATAAAATAAAAAGAAAAATACAATAAAAAGATTCATTTTAATTAAACAAAGAAAAAGGAATAAAAAAAATATTAGCCTTTGAAAAGTCAAAGATTCCTCTTTTATTTGAAAACCCGTGCCCATGCTTTTATCTTTTAAAGCTTGTCATGTTGGTGGAGCCAAGCCATCTTCTACCAAAGCCAGCCACGCGGAGAAGATCAAATAAGAATTTGTTCACAGCCCTCGCAATTTGGATCGACGCACCTTCAGCTTGGATCGATCCGGTGGGTTCTCAGCATATTTTTGGATCGATCCGGTACTATTTTTGGGTTACGAATTTTTATTGCAATTTTTTTTTTTTAAATATTTTTAGCCTATTTCAAAAATTATTTTGACATATATTTTTTTTAAAATATAATTATTGGTTTCGGTCAAAAATATATGATTTTAGAGAACTTTTTGTGGCAAAAAATATTTAAATGATATAATCAATTTTTGAGAGTTTTGAAATACCACTTAGGTTTTGTTTACAATGCCATAAGATATCATATTATTCTTTAACTTTAAAAAATTAGGGTTCTAAACATTCAAGGTCCTGCGGGAGTATTTTCGATCAGTTGTGATTGGAAACGGTGTGAGCGAAGCGATTAACGCGCGATAAGGGAGATCGCAGACAGAGGGTGAAGGATTGTGATAAAGTGCGTGAAAGGAGGCGACGGGTAAGCTGGAAAAACGGGAAGCGCTACACCAAGGCAGCTGCGGTTGGAATCTACGTTCAAGGAATTGACGTGTCGAGGATTAGTCCTACTCAAGTAGGAATACCTAGTAAATTTCTTGTGTTGTGGATTGGTTTTGTGTGATTGCTTGATTGATATAATTTGCTAGAAAACACAACACAAGATTTCGGCAGCATTAAATTTTGATTAGACGGGGGGTTTTAATTCCGCTTATCAAATCCAAAATTATTTTTGATAAAAACCCTAAAACCAACCGAGGCAATACAATTCGTGAATTTTTCAAAATGTGTATCTTAACCATACCTTGATGGCGCTCCAATGTTTGTTGGAACTGGAGGCAACGTATTCTTTGTATTGCTTCCAGGCCAAGTGTAGTTTAAGAATAAATGCTTGCCGAGTTACTTTGCTGGAAATGGAGGCAACAATTATTTAGCTTATAAATGTGTGTCTTAACCGTACCTTGATTATTGGATTTTTTTAGCATTTTGAGTCGGGCCACATCGGAAGCATACTTTGAATTACTCTTTCTGTTAAACATTTTTAGAGGAGCTCTGTAAAGCTCCATAGCTGCACAGCTCCAAAACACACAATCACCAAGAGAACGATCTAGATTCCTAGATATTCAAGTGTGCTCTAGATGTTTCTTTGCACTTAAATCTATTTGAAGTACAGAATAGTTCTGAGGAATATTTGATACGAACCACGCCAACAACGTGACGAAACCCGTAGCAAATACGGATGAAAGATCGTTTCTACAATCAGATTCAGATGGCACCGCGACCCATTGCTTATATGGAAGCAAGAACCTTGGTATATAAGGGTAGATGGATTGATGGACACTGCGACCCAACACCTATAAAGAGATGCGAACCTTGGTATATGCGAATGACGCCACAATTGATGATGATGAATCAATTGATAAGTCGAATGAACATTACGGACAAACCGGATTTGTTCAACATGTTCTTAAAGAACAAAGGAAAAAAGCTCGCTCCATTTTATTAATCCATAGCTCTCTTCATTATATTTTTCAAATGAAATGGGATGGAGAGGTATTTATAGTTGTTACAAAATACATCCAATGGTCTACATTCAATCCCACTAACTACGATCTAAGGGCTCACATTTATTCTCACCTACTACAAGTGACATAAGCAATGACATCACTAAAGACTTAGGTAAGCGATGACATCATCGATGCATGATGTAAGCAATGACATCATCAAGTACATGAGAAGATACTAATTTTAAAACAACCTAACATAAAATAATAAATAAGTCCTATAATTAACATACAATCTTTTTTTGAATTTTCTTGCAAGAGCTCTTGTAGTCGGACCCATGAGAACTTGAATTAGGCATGTGTATGCTTCAATCCACGTGCTTGAGCATTTGTTAGCCTTGTTCACGTCAATATTCTAGACCCCTTCTTACTACTACAAGATGTTCGCTACATTTTAAAGTGACACAAGGCACCTAGACCACTCTAGATTTTTCTAAACTTGATTTATCAAAAACCCATCTTTAATTGTAAATCACTTTTTCAGTATTGAAGGCGCTCTAATGACTTTTTGCTTTTAAAGCCCTGCTAAAACATATTCAAATAAAGAATTGCAATTAATGAAGAATAAAGGCAGATAATTTCAATTTATTTATATGTAAAGTAATATATCCTTCGTACTTGTACCATAAGTCATACGTACAGGCTATGAACGTTTCAAGATGCAAAGGGAATCTGTGGCTAATGAACATATATAAAATGATTATGTTTCTGTGCGAGAAAGACATAGGAACATACCACCAAGAAAAATCAACTTTATAATATTCTATATACGACCTAAATTGCCATCCCATCTTTACATATTGTTCACATCCAAGCAGCATTCCAGTTTGACCGAATATCTGTAACTTGTAAGCCCTAGAGTTGAATTGTCAATGAAACCCATACGTCGTGTTAGTGCAGCATTAACTTTGTAATAGGTTAGGACACTATCACAGTATTTCAAACTCAAGCAGTAAAGAACCTCAATTGTGAATTTTGTCATTGATTACAAAACTATTGATTTTGACAAATATGGAACCAAATGTGTGGCTCAAGACAAAAGAATTCCAAGATTGTTGATGCAGTTTATCATCAATACAATACCAAAAGGTTATGAATTGATGTGGGTTAGAAAAATCGAGTTTGGAAAAATATGGGGGTAGGAAAGAAAATTTTTTGGAAAAAAATAACCGAAACAAAAATTTATGCATAAGCACACGTAGAAACACAACACAATACACCAATGAAATCACCAAGGAGAAACACAACACAATCATCCACCTTCCAATGAACCTAATGGTCCACTTTTAACTAGTCTTTGAATTCTTTTTAGATTAATATGACTATGGCATAAGTTATAACGATACATTTGATTCATTTTTATTATTTTTTTTACTTTTTTTGAAGTTTCATTTCTTTTAATTAGTAGACTATTAGTTTTATTCAATTCACTCAGCTATAGTGTTGTGGTTATTTTATTTACTCGCAAGTGTACAAATCGGTATTTAGTATAGCTTAGCCAACAGCGAGGTCAAACTAAGGACCTAATGGATGGAACGTACATATATATCTCTCACTAATTCTAATTAATTCCTAATCTCGTTCAAAATTCTATGGGATGGTTTATCAACTAAAAATACAAATAAAATAATTAATTAATAAAATACTAGGGTGGCAGGGTTATATATTTGATATCATGTTCTTAATATTCATGCCCAACAAACTCTACTCTTTGTCTCGCACTACTTAGGTCTCTCGACTCTAGTAGATGCGAAAAATAAATTCAATTATACCCAATTAATTCTTAAAATCCAATTATTAATTCTTTCATAGCCAAACGCATGTATAAGATGAAAACACTCACTATACCCGTCAAAACACAATTTATATCCATTTTTAACAAATCATAAATTGAATCCAACAAATTATAATGATAATCAAATCTTATTTTTTAATTAATTAAAATAGACATTCAATAAGAAGAATTATTTTTAACATTAAAGCATTAAATTGATAGAGTCAATTGGCATGAATATGTGCAGTAGAATCAATCAAATATACTCATTCTCAACCCTAGATAATAATCTAGTCTAGCACGCTTAAACATAAAACAAAACAAATAATTAAAGAATACATAAATAAATAAATTAGGTACTTGCTTGAGTACGTGCAGAGAAGAAGAGAAAAAATAATCAATTGCGGTTGTCCCCTCCATGATTGTTGCGGTTGCTGTAATTTTATAATTGACATTGGCTGCTATGGGGCTTTAATTGAGTAGAATAGGCCTTAGAAACATATGAATGGGCTTGGCCCATTTGGAGCTTACTGCAATCGGCTTGGCCTGCTAGGAGTCTAGCTAGTGGGCATAAATAAGCTAAATAGACTTGATGAATGGACTACTGCTTTAACTTGGCTGGATGGGCTGGCCTACACGCTTGGACCCATAGCTGTAGTTGCTTCAAGATTTTAATAATTGGCCCGCCAGACAATGGCTGAGCCTGCTGCACTGTGCAAAAATATATGTTGCTGCACTTTTCAATTCCAGATATCTCGTGATTTTTTATATAAGTGCTTAATTTGAGATATATGTGCTATATTGCCTTAAATTAATTAAAACGGGTAGTATGTTATTTCAATCACATAAGAATATGCTAGTATATCCCGCACACTACACTGCACGATCTACATTGAAATATTTGAATAATCACAAGGGTTAGACATAGTTCTTTAAATTGAAAATTCATAAGCTCCCATATATGGACTATTTAGGGAGAAGTAGTCTAAGTATTGTGATTATATGCAGTGAGTTTTGGTGATGTAGTTTTGAGTGAAAATTTAAAAGACAAGCAAAGCGAGGAAAAAATGTAGAGGGGATGGAAAAGGACTACCATAGTGGAAGGAGAACCGAAAGCTCCTAAAATGGTGTATAGCTGGCATCCACTAGGGGTGAAAGCCTCCATTAAAATTGAATGATTGCTTGCATAAAAACATCATTAATTAAATCCAAAAAATGGATGTTTGAGAGAAAAAAAAAGATTGCTTCTGAGAGATAAAAACTTGAAAATCTAATGTTTTAGAGGCTTTCTAAATTTTCACGCATATGAGTGTAGGAATCTTTCAAGACCTATGTTTATTCGAATTGCACTTTGAATGATCCAATTTGCATGCACAACGGGATATATTTGAATACTCTGTGTTGCGTGGCTTATATGCTTACTAGTTGATTATCATTCTTTGGCCATAGTACATGTATCAATCTAATGAAAATCACAAGTTTTGATCTTAATTGATAATTTTCGGATTTGATATATATACACAGCGATGCATGTTAAGTTGTGCTAAAATTATTTTTGTTTGGCAAATTTTTGCTTCAAATCTTTAAATCAGTTTATTTTGGGAGTTAGAAATAATTGGTTTCCCTGTTTTGCTACTTTCCGTGTATTCCTTCCTTGATTTTCTTGTCCTTTTTTGACATTAGGAGAGAGATTCTATATGTTTTGGGGAAAGAGTACATAGAAAAGGGGAGTAGTTAAAGTGGAGAGATTTAAATTCCCTGCATATTCGATTGTTTTGCCATTGTCTCACTACAAGAAAAAGTGCCTTTCGTGACCGGTGAAAAACCGTCATAAAAGGTTAAAATCCATCCCAAAAACGCATTTGTGATAGCTTTGTGACGGTTTTTGAAGCGTTACAAGTTAGGGGGGTCTCAAAAACTCGGTGACGGCAAGATTCCGTCACAAAGACTTTTTGTGATGATTTTGCGACAGTTTTGTCAGTATTACAAAAAATCTGTCATTTTTGCCAATCTATTGTCACAATCTATTTGTGATAGCTTGAAACGTTACTTATATTATTATTGTGGCGACATTTGCCGTTACAAATACGTAACTTTGTTAGTCACAAATAGAATATTTATGACAACTTGTTCGCGTTACAAATAAACATGTGCCCTATTTGGGACAACTTATTAGCCGTCACAAAAAATGTTGTGCCCTATTTATGACAACTTATATTAGCCATCACAAAAAGTGTTGATCAATCTCACATGATTGCTACCTTGTCTGACTGAAATTTGAATGATGTTATTATTAAAATACCAATTACAAAAAACCAATAGAACATGAACAAAGCAAAAATGAATAATATTAACTAAATTTTCTCCATTACATAGTCTAAACCAAACCAAAATATAATATCCAAAAATATTATCTACCAAGGAACATGTTATATTGTTCAATATCAATCCAAAATTATAAAAGAGTGCAACAATATAGTCTAAAGCAAATGAAACCATTGTCTATATCTTATAAGTGTTCTTTCCAAAACAAAGCCCATTGTAGTAATCTTGCTTGCACAACCTTCATTCCCCTTCATTCATTTCCTAAAACATAAAAAAGGGGATATCAGGCATTAAATAGAACATTAAATTCTTGAAAAAAAAGAAGTAAATTGATCCCTATTTACTAATTAAGCGTTATATCATATCTCACAAAATTATCAAATACCAATAAGGAGACTTTGGGAATTTATAATATTCTTGTGAAATTGACTAACATTATTCAAAAAGAAATAAATAATATTCCTTATAGTACATTTTAAGTATACCATTTGAATTAGAAAATACACTAACCTCGCGAGAAAAGCTTTCATCTAGGTCAAGATCTGGGCGATGAACACTTGATGAAGTAGGAACCTACGTGTTTACAATTTGAGTTATCAAAAACTTATAATAAATATAAATATTTTGAATGTAAATTAATATATATATATATACGTGACATAAATAAAATTACATTGCCAATGCTAGATGGGCCGTTTCCACCACACAATTCAGCTAGAACCTCATCCCGAATAGAAGCTCGCATAGTCGTCATAGCCTCTTCAATTCTTCGATTGATCTTTCCATCACGCTCTCTAATTAGTTGATCGAGTTTTGTGTTGAACTCTGTTCTAGTCTCCTCGCGTATCTTGTTGAACTTATCTTCTTCATTGCTATTTCCTTTACCAAAGACAATTTGCGGGGTGACACCTTTTCCATAAGTTCGCACGCACCCATGCCCATCGGGACCAACAACTTGGGTAAATACCCCGTCTATAAACTCAGGGGTTCGCTCCTCTTCTGGCACTGCATCCCTTCGACTTTTCATTTTCGCCTACAATTTGACATGAAATTTTTATCTATATATGATTTAAGGGGAATTTTAAGAATTAATTTATCGTTGCTTAATTCCACACTTAAATGCAATAAAAACCCTACTTTATGTAAAATAATTAAATTAGTATAGCGTATAAGTAGGAGTCAATCCAAATCCAAGCTAATATCTAGGAGAGTTTGTCGAAATCTAATATTTTACGAACCAAATTAAAACAATTTTTAAATTTTGATTTTGAAATTATCTAAACTAAGAAACTAAACTAATTAAATTAAATCAAGGAGCAAGTAATCAATAATAGAAAATCCCAAGGAAAGAGAATCCGCCACCATGGATATAAACAAAAAAATATCTAATTATATTTTTAACATTCATCCCTACTATATAAACAAGTTTGAATTCACCATCATTCTTTCTTTAAAACTAATGTAAATAAAAATAGGCATCGCTTGTATCCCCAAATTGGTGATCACAAGAGATCCTTCCTTTATTTTAAAAACAATTAAAGTATTAGAAAGAAAACACACGTTATAGTAATGGTAATTTCAAAATCTATTTTAATTTGGGACGAATAATTAAAAATCAATTAGAATTAAATTAAGCCCATTACATCCATGGCGGTTTCATCCCTCCCCTTTGGGAGATAATTTAGCCAAGCATATTAAATAAAACACATTAAAACAAAATAATAATTCATTATTAAAATTAAAATTAAAGTACTTAAATACAAACTATAAAAAAATTAGAAAGCTAGAAAGCGTCCCTGTTTATGATACTCGAACTGGCGTGTACCGCACGGCTTTACGCTGTTCATTTCTTCTCCTTCAATACTTCGGCCGCACAGCAACTTGTATAGAGGATTTTCTCTCTCTAGAACTCTCTAATAATATCTATATTCTATCTATTTTTCCTATCTATTTTCTCTATATTTTTTTCTATCTCTTTAGGTGTAGAGAATGGGTCTATATATAGGAATAAGAAATAAAAGTTTACAAGGTTTAGGAAACTAGAATTGTAGAGAAAATAAAAACTTTGAGATCAATTAGGATTCTAATTAAGAGAGAGAATAAGGAGTTATATTCAAATTAGGAGAGAATATTGAATTGGAATATTCTTTCTTCTTTATCTTCTTTTTGATCTTCAGTAGACTTCTTCTACCTTTTTAGGCTTTTTATTATAATTTTCTTCTTTCCTGCAAAAAGACAAAATAAATATTAATCCTCCATAGTTTAAGCATTAATTATATACTAACAAAATATTATTTGCGGGTTTAATTAACAATTTTGGGCACTTATCAATATACATTAGTAAAAAAATTATTTTAACAATATTAATGAATTCTAATAAATTCATGTAATAATTATTACTCACAATAACAGCTTGTGTCTCTGGATTTATAGTGCCGCTATTTTTAGGAGTGCGTGTTCTTCTAAACACGTTAATTCGATTAGTATCCTCTCCTGCTTCCTCCATCTAATATTTTATAAAAGCAACATTGTTATAACCTAACAATATGAGAGTAACATAACTCATAATCTATAATAAAACTTACACCTGCTCTAATCTGAGCATGTGGCGTTCTCCCAGTCCTGTGATTTAAATCTTGATATTGACGATTTGTTTTTGTTTTGAGCAGAAATAACCTACAAAATTCCCAAGGCTAATTTACAAATTTTACATCTTAATGAATTGATGTAACTATCAAGCAAATTTATTAAATACATGTTGCTTCTCAGTCCCCCAATAGGCAACAAGCGTCTCCCACTGATCTTGAACCACCCTAAGCGGCTTATTGTTTAAGCGTTGTTCATCAGTTTCCCAAATGTCGTAGTACTGCGTTTTTACTTGACTTTTCCACTTTCTCCAAATATCTCCAACATTTTTTAAGCAATTTTCTCTATACTCTAGAGGAGCGTTCGTATTATCCTATAAATAAAACTCAATTTAATCATTATTAGATGACAACAGTAGAATGTATTGAGCAATTACACTAGAATATAAATTAACGAATTTAAGCATAGGATATTTACTTCAACTTCTTTCCATATATAATCCAATATATCTTGGGGCACATCTTTCCACTGCTCATATATTAATGGAACTTGCTCCCCATTTCGAGCTATGATCCCAAGATGTGTTTTAAGATGGTGTTGATTAGGACCATATGCTTGCATATATTGATTAAACTCTAGGTGCAACTTTTGACCAGTGCCCCAAGTGTTTAATCCCTTTTCCACACCTCTACCTCGTCGAGTAAAAGTAGAATCGCTAGCCGAGGTACCTGTGATTTAAAAAAGGCCAAATGAAGCAAAATAAGTTTACTAGAAAAAGCCAAATCACTCGAAAATATAGCACCAAATTCAACAACAAAAAAATATATAAACAATACCAAACGAAATCCCAAAGCAACAGATTATTAAAAAAAATAATGAAAAAGCAGCAAAGCAACAGCCAGCAAATACACGCATAGGCATAATCTATATGGTTTGACCCTGTTCTAGTCTTGAAATTGTTGCTTTTATTGTACTATTCTTTTCTTTCTGGTTTGAACTAATGAAGTTAAAAATTGTTGCTACACTATTCTATAGGAATTGATATATATATATATATATATATATGTATACACACTAATACTAAGCAATGGGCGAGAGAAGTCAAGAGAAAGCGAGAGAGAAAGAGAGAGGGCGAGAGAGACGTACCTTTCTGCTGTTGGTAGTGAGCGACAATGATTAGGGATTGGAGATGGAGATGGAGAAGAGGGGATTAGGGATTCACGATTGAGAAGAGTTCTAAGCGGGAGAAAAAAGTATTTGAGCGGGCTTAGTGTTGGGAACGAAACAAAAATGATGTTTTATTTAATAAGTTATTTTTTTTTTGATATTCTTCAATTAAAACGACGTCGTATTATTGCTTATAAATATATATTTTTGGTAACAGCTCTCTAAGCCGTAGTAAATAAAGTTATTTGTCACGGTTCTATGTTTAACCGTTACAAATAACTTTTATTTGTAACGGGAATGTAACTAGCCGTGACAAATAATTTTACTTGTGACGGGACTAAAATTTGTGACAAATAAATGCCTTTAGTAACGGTTTTTGAGCTGTTACAAAAACATTCGTCACAAAAGACCATTTTTCTTGTCGGGTTACGGGAGATTTTGATTTCATTGATTTCTTTATTAATTTATCTCTCACTAATTCTAATTAATTCCTAATCTCGCTTAGAAATTATGTGGGATGGTTTATCAACTAAAAATACGAATAAAATAATTAATTAATAAAATACTAGGGTGGCGGAGTTATATATTTGATATTATGTTCCTAATATTTATGCCCAACAAACTTTACTCTTTGTCTAGCACTAATTAGGTCTCTCAACTCTAGTAGATGCAGAACACAAATTCAATTTAACCCAATTAGTTCTTAATATCCAATTATTAATTCTTCCATAGCCAAACGCATGCATAAGATGAAAACACTCACTATAACCGTCAAAACACAATTTATATCCACTTTTAACAAATCATAAATTGAATCCAACAAAATATAATGAGAATCCAATCTTATTTTTTATCAATTAAAATAGGCATTCAATAAGAAGAATTATTTTTAACATTAAAGCATTAAATTGGTAGAGTCAATTGGCATGAATATGTGCAATAGAATCAATCAAATATTTTCATCCTCAACCCTAGATAATTACCTAGCCTAGCATGTTTAAAAATAAAACAAAACAAATAATTAAAGAATACATAAACTTCCAATATTCCGAAGGAATGTGTGCATGTATTTTCTTTGGATGATAGGAACAATGAAGAGCTCAAGGAAAAAGAAGAGAATGCACAAGTAGAACCACCAAAGCTTCAAGGGAAGATGGAGCTCAAACCCCTTCCTAGTAATTTGAAGTACGGTTTCCTAAGTACATTCGAAACTTACCCCGTGGCAATATCTTCCGAACTTTCAAAGGATCAAGAAGAGCAATTGGTAAGTATGCTAAGTATAGAAAAGTTTTTGGGTGGAAGTTAGCCGACCTCCAAAGGATTAGTCCTTTGATTTGCACTCACAAAATTCATTTGGAGGAAGGTGCAAAGCCGTCAAGGCTATTTCAATGCCGATTAAACCCTCACATATAAGAAGTAGTAAGAACCGAGAAGTTGAAATTGCTTGATGCCAAGATCATCTATCATATTTCAGATAGCAAATGGGTGAGTCTGACCCAAGTTGTACCTAAAAAATCCTGGCTTACAGTAATTAAGAATGAAAACAATGAGTTGATACCTCAACAAGTCACCACCGGATGGTGAATGTGTATTAATGTAAGTTAAATGAAGTCACGAGAAATGACCATTTCCAACTCCATTTTTAGATCAAACACTTGCAAGAGTGGCGGGTACTTTTGGAACTTTTGCTTATCAAAAAATGTCTTTTGGTTGATGTAATGCACTTGCCACTTTTCAAAGATGTATGTTGAGCATATTTAGCGACCCTAAAAGTTTTCATAGACGAATTTACCGTTTACGGTAAGTCATTTGATAATTTTTTGCTCAATGTTGATCAGGTTCTAAATAGGTGCATCAAGAAGCAACTCGTAGAATGCCCCAAACCCAAGACTTGTACCGGGTGCGCCACAACGGCCACAACCTCGTAAGGTTAGCCCCATGAGGGTGCAAGGCCTCAGTCTCCAAGTACTCCATCCGAAAACTGAATTACACATACATCCAAAGCTAGAAAGTAGGAGTAAGTAACTAAATACTTAACCATTATTAATAAGTATTGATTATGAAAGATCTTGGGCAAAAGTTCTCTAAAATCCTTAATCCAAACATTATAAAGAAAACCTAAATCCACCCAAAATAAAAGTCATAAACAAAGTCCAATACTCACTAGTAGTTTATAAAATCAACAAACTCTAATTAAGGATGTAAGAAACAAATGAATTCGTTCTACGCAACTTCCACTAAGCCCTCCACCAACTCTGAGACTGTCTCCACTCCAAACCTCTAGAAACTCCCATGCTTTTTAATCTGAAATTGGTAAAGAAAATGTGAGCTCGACAGCCCGTAAGTAACCGTGTACCTTATTAATTGGATCAAGCAGGCTAAACCAATAAGTTATAATAAAGCATTTCAAAATTTAATAAAATGATATTGCAGTATAAATAAAAGATTTTCAAAAACTAACAAAAACATTTCAAAACTTCATAGCAACAACAGTTCACATTCAATATAACTCAATAGCCTTTCCGACCATGGCCACATACAATCCCTATAACAGGGCCCGCTGTGTCACATTTAACCCCTATGACAGGGTCCACTTCAAATATAGTTCCGGAACTTCGAATTTTTCAACATTAACCCGTTGACAAGGTCCACTAACACAGTCAGACAGAGAGTTAAAGTAGTTCATATATCACAATTTATCTAAGTATTCATTTGTTGTTACACATGCTTGATCCGTTTTATGTCAAAAGAGATTTCATAAGCAATACTCAGAAGACAAATATTTAAAACAAGTAATTTAATACAAAATAAACCAATAAGGTAAAAGGTCACTTACACTACAGTAGCCTCAAAATAAAGAAGTCCACCAGTCAAGAATTCTCAACCGGTCTGACTTCTACCTAATTAACATAAGAGTGTGATTAATAAATACACTAGAGTGATTAACGATATATCTTAATCCTGCCAAACCCAAAGACTAATTACTCGACCCAATCCTAATGTTACAGAGTCACGGGCGGTCTAAGGTTACTATCACCAAATCAAAATCCCTGTTACTGACACTTTAGTAGATATAACTTACTTAGAAAATATGTTGACAAGGACTTAAGAAAAAAATAAATTAATAATAATAATAATAATAATAATAATTATTATTATTATTATTATTAATGATAATTGATAACATCAAAGGAGTGTAGAATATATATCTGTACGCACATGAATCATATTTACTGATGTATTATATATAAAGATGTAAAAAGTTAAATAATTAAATAATCTTAATATATATATATATACATATATAATATATAAAAGGTACACAGTAATGAAGCCACACAAAATAAATCTATATGTATGTATATATAAATATCTACTTATACATATATATAAATAATTAGTACAAAATTAAAGATCCAGCTATGCCTAAAAGAAAAACAATGAAAATAGTGATACAGTACAATAATGTGATGAACCACCACCAAAGAAAAAAATTGTTAAACTCCAATTTATGACCACACATTGAGGAGAAAATATAAGCCCTTCTCATGTTCCCTTCCACACGAAACTCACGCACACTATTTAACACTTGCAAAAGCTCACCCCCAAAATTATTCACACACAGGCCATCTGCCACTTATATATATATATATATGTATGTGTGTATATTTAAAGTATAGATGCACATATCATACGTGTATATAATTAAGGCATGTATGTAGTCAAACTAATCACTAATACCTCCACGCGAATTAAATCAACAGAATGAAAACGGATTTTTTTCGGGGTATATATATATACGAAGCAAGATGATTATACACATGTATATTCATACTCAAAACATAATTAAATATAGGGGATTGATTTGGTGTAGTATTTCCATCCAATTATAATATCAGAGAAATTAATTGATATCTAGAACAAGAAAGCTAACCCGGAAACCAAAAGCGATGTCGCCTTCCCTTTCTTGCCTAAACCCGATCATGCTCTAGTTCCTAATTGCTTAGCAATCGAGGCTACACTTGTTCTCTCCTTCCCAAAAATATTAAAAGGATAAAACCTTAGTAGAGCCTGATGGGTGTGATCCCCATTTGTTCTTTCCTTTTTAAATGTAATACCCACGTACCACATAAGTAAATTTATTTATTTTTTTAAGAAAAAAAATTATCTATATCCTTTTCTAATAAGGGTCCTAGAAGACTAAACTACACCAATTAACCTTGGAGTCCCAAAAGAGATCAACTATTGTTAAATCCCCCCCCCCCCCCCGGTGTTATCCTTCACCAAAATTCACCTTATCTATCCATTAATTATTAAAATAAAACTATTCATATAAAACATTATAAAAACTAAATTAATAATAATCTGGTAATTACAACTCGTTCTCAATTGGGAAAAATGCCACTTCATGGTGACGAAGGGCATTGTGTTGGGCCATGTTATATCGAGGAAAAGCATTGAAGCTGAGAAGGCGAAAATTAAGCTTATATCAAAGCTCCTCACTCCCAAGTCTATCAAAGATGTCCGCTCATTCTTGGGGCATGCCTGATTCTACCGACGCTTCATTAAAAATTTCAGCGCCGTCGCTAAACCCATGTGCAACTTGCTCTTGAAAGACACCCTGTTTGGATGGACCAAAGCATATGAGGAAGCCTTTGTCAAACTCAAGCACATGCTCACTATAACACCAATCATGCAAACTCTAGATTGGAGCCTTCCCTTTGTGCTTATGTGTGACGCGAGTGATTACGCTGTTGGGCTGTCCTTGGCCAACGCAAAGATAAGAAGTCAGGAGTAATTTATTATGCGAGCCAAACTCTCAGCAAGGCTTAAATGAGTTACACCAGCATCAAGAAGGAACTTTTGGCCATTGTCTTTGCCCTCGACAAATTTTGGTCCTACCTCATAGGATCCCTAATTGTCATCTTTACGGATGCGAAGCCAAGGCTTCTAAGATAGATTATTCTCTTACAATAATTCAATCTTTTCATAAAGAACAAGAAGGCTGTCGAAAATGTGGTGGCGGACAATCTATCCAGCCTTTCCTTCATCGATCACATTGAAGAGAGTGTTATCAAAGATTCTTTTCTAGAGGTGTAACACCCCTACCTTAATTAGTAGGATAACACCAGTAATTAAGACTTGGAGCGGTACTAACCCACCTTAGACTAGCTAAAATGGGTTTAAGATAATAATGAAGCAATAAATCTAAGTAAATCATATAATATGGGACAAGCAAACATGTTACTCATGCTATGGGCGATAATATAAAATAGGAGTATAACATACGTCTACACAGATACATGTAATCTAAAGACATACAAAACCATGTCAACATGTATTACAAAATGCACAACAACTTAAGCTAACCGTGGCTTGCCATATACACATATGTATAACAAAAATGGGTCAGTATCAGAGTCCTTTACTTTGTTCCAGACCAAGTCGCTTCCTTAGTTTCATTCGACCCCGGGGTACCTGAATTTGTTAAACAGGGGTGAGCTCACAGCTCAGTAGGGGAGAATAATAAGAAGGAATACGTACAAAATGTAATTAGCAGTTTAATCATAAATCATGGCTCAACCGATAAAATAATGCATGCATGTGCATATGCAGGTTACCTCCTTTGTGTTAACCATTATACCATATTGCCAAGAGAATGCCGAGTCGGGACGAATCATAATCATAAGAATAAAAATGGGCCTAACCGCCCCATATGATCATTCGAACACGATAGCAATATATATCTTCCAGCTCAGGAAAGATTATCATCATATCATAATAGAATAGAATTGGACCATATGTCCATCAATATCATATCACAAAATCGTAAGTACTTTGTCGAGATCTAGATTTCTGGACTACTCACCACTGGCTCTAGATAGCCGACCTCATTGATGTCCCTCGGGGGTTTAAGGATTTTCAACCCTAAGGCACCGAGCCCTACTTATTTTCACACCGACAAACACCAATCAATACATATTCTCTTCATCATTGAAGGGTCACCATAAAATCATAATCGGATCCATCACAGATTATATCACATCCAGAATGATACAACAACCATCAGAAGCTTTTGGCATTATAGATACGATATATATGCCTATATAGGCCATAAGAATAGTCCGAGCTGGCCGAAAGATCTCCAGGAATTCAGTTGACACAATACCAATGCACAATATGCATAATATGCTTTCAAATGAACATTTAAAACAACTTATGCCATATAACTACAACAAATCTCTATACATGTCCCTTGTTGTATATAATTCATCAATTAATCAATTTCATCAATATACAACATCTATACATCCAAAGGATATCTCACATGTATCAAATAACACACATATATAAAGTATAATGGCATATCTTGCTTCAAATCACATGCTCATGGCTTCATAAATCATAAAACATCATTATCTTCATAAAAGAGAAGATGAAGACTGAAACCCCGTTCAGTGAAATCCCAAAATTCCTACCTCACTGCAATCCTCACGATGCGTAGAACAATTTATCTTAAAGTCGAATCGAATTTCAAACGTTAAATAAATATGAAATCTAAAGAGAAAAATAAGAAATAAGCTTTGCTATGTAATTTGGGACAAAAATGGTGGAAATGGATGAAGAAAAAACTCTGACATCCTTAAAAATTGTGTAATCGACTAACCAACAGTCGCCTGTTAGGCCCAAAATAGGCCCTGTTAGGCCCATAATAGGCACCTCTTCAACAACGAGGCAAAAATGAATCCAAGACCATCCCAAAACAGTCGCCTTTTCTACACAACAGGCGTATGTTACACCCACAATTGCAAAATTCAATATGAGGCATACTAAAATCATTTAACAGTCATTTACACACTAAACACATTGAATCAAACATTATTTATATTTATACAAATATAGAGTGTTACCTAAGGTGTCCCTTGCTTATCAACCTCAAACGTACAAGCAAGCCAAGCTTGCAAATCGAGAGATAAAACAAATTTTAGAAAAAATGGTGAATCCGAGTCGCAAAGATTGGTCATTGGGACTAAACGATGCACTTTGGGCTTACCGAACCTCTTTTAAAATAACTCTCAGGATGTCTCCATATCGGATTGTGTCTGAAAAGCTTTGTCAGTTGCTCGTTGAATTAGAACACAAATCATTTTGGGCAATCAAGTTGGTAAATTGTGATTTTGAAAAAGTCAGGAAAAATCGGATGTTGCAAATAGAAGAATTGGAGGAATTAGAGAGAGATGCGTATCAAAATGCGAAGATTAATAAAAAAAGGGAAAAAAATTCACGATAAATCAATCTTGCAAAAAAATTTCAAACTCGGCCAAAAAGTTTATGTTTATGATATGCGTCTCCACTTTTTTCCCAAAAAATTAAAGTCTCGTTGGACTAGCCCCTACATTGTCAAGCATGTATTCTATTTGGGGCCGTGACAGTGATTGATCCAAAAACGGGGTTCGAATTCAAAGTTAATGGACAAAGATTGAAACCGTTTTTAGAAATTTCGGCGCTAAAGAAGTGCACCCCTCTTAGCGATTCGACCTACGCTTAACAAGCGTAGGTCGTGTTTGAATATAATTTTTGTTTTTTTTGGAGTTTTAGGAGCATCATCGCATCTTGAAAAAAAATTCAGGGGTCGTTCGAGAACAATCGAAAAAATGAGGGGGTGAAGAAATGACCAAATGCTGAAAAAAGAAAACCTCTCTGATCGATCAGAGGGCTACCAGCCAAAGCCCACTGCCATTTCCCTGATCGATCCCATGATTGATCAGAGGGGTTGTTTGACCAATCAACTGAGCCTTTTAACTTTGTAAATTTGATATCTCTCTTTCCTTTCTTCAAAACCCACGACCCTCTCTCCTCCAAACCTCCATTAGCCCTCTCATCAGTCCTCTAAACACATAAAATCCTTCATTGAAGAGGGAATATCCATCAAAGTCTTCAAATTCATCACCATTCTCTCAAATCTTGTCCCAAGATCACCATACTTATCACTTTCTTTTTCTAGAAAAATCCAAGCCCTAACCCTCATCTCCACTTTCGAACTTTTCAACCAAAATCCAAGATTTCACCTTCCATTCTCCTCTTTCATCATCACAAACACATAAGCTTCACTTTCAACCATTAATTTTCACTAAAATCCATCCAAATTTTGGAATTTCATCCTAAGAACCCTTAATTTCGAGTCTAACTCCAAACCTACCAAAACCTCAATTCCTACTTGATTCAAAGCACTAATGGCTTCATCTTCCTTCAAATCAAAGTCCAAGAAGAAGCAAGATCTCCCCACTAAGCCTACCACAAAGAGTGTTTCGGGAGAAGGGTATAATGGGTTTCGCAACAAGGGTGAATTTGAATGGTGGGAAAAGTATTTCGAACTCAATCCGATAGTGATGGAGAGGCCGGTCAAAATTCAATCCTTTAAAGTAATCCCACACCGAACAGCTATTGAGGAACGCTCCGGGTGGATTAATTATCTCAATAAGCCCGCTCATGTTTGTAATGCTTCTATTTGTACTGAATTCATTGTTTCATTAATTCAAGATAGCAAGAATGATGAGTACTCATTTACAGCCCCGAGTTCGTAGCAAAACGGTCAAAATGAACCTTCGTAACGTTAATATTACATTGCGAATTCCTGCACTTAATGAAAATGAGTATGAATTCAAGTTGAAAGAATGAGATGATGGGTTGTCTCATGATAAGTTGGCCTCGTTTTTGTGTGGCCAAGAGTCCACTTAGAACCAACCAAAGTTCTCGAAGAATGGCATTCACCAAAATCACTATGCCCTTTGGTTGGTCATTGCCAATGCAATTGCCCCCACCTCACACACAGCTCATTCCAAGCCAAGCCCGGGTGGTTAAGGTAATTACAAGTATAAGGAAATTTTGCTTGGTTCGATACTTCATTCGAAAAATTACGGAGGCTATTGATTCAACCTCCTTCAATGAAGAAATCAAAATGGGGGTCCTCATTACACGCTTATGTTTAGCACATTGGGTTCATGAGACGGCGGCGGATGATATTAAAATGCAATTACACCTACTTGATAGAACCACGATGAATTAATCAATGGGGCAATACTGAAATAGGGGCCGAGGACTGCAAGTGTAACATCATGTATTTATATTAATGTTAATTACGTTATATTAACTCCTTTATACTCATGTGAGTGATCGTTTAGTGATTCTGGTGGTCCGAATTGATTTCGGTTGGTAAATAGGAAGTTTTGGTTCTTCGCGATTCGTTGATTCTAGCTAACTTTGAGCTATCGTAATTTCTTCGTTTCTTATCCGATTAAAATTCTGTTGATGAAAGTGTTTAGGTTTCATACCATTCTACAACTTTCGTTTTGACCAAAAGCTAATTCACACCCCTTGTTGGTTAAAACAGGATGCGAAGTAGGCGCATCGTTAAATTATGATCATTCGGTAGCACTTTGGCAGAGCACTGTCTTTCGAGGATTTCTGAGATTTATCCATCTAGAATTTGGAAAAACTTCCTTCTAGGAAGTTGTAGATCATTGAATTACCTTTTCGTGGACATAAACATCACCTCAATCGGAGTCTCGAGCGAAAAGTTATGGCCAAATTACAAACAGTGCGCCAATGCACTTTTTTTACCCGCGGACCGGTCTAAGGAATTTCCAGACTGGTCCGGCCTTTAATTTTGGGCAATTTTCTGGACTGCGGACCAATCTGGTCTTTTTCTAAACCAGTCCGGCAGGGGTTAGGTTGGTTTTGAGCTATTTTAAAGCATTTTTTCACTCATTTTTGCCCCAATTTTGACCAAAACTCACTCCTAAACACTAGAAGGTTCTAAAGAGAGATAGAGGTGGATTCTTTGAAGGATTTTCACTCATTTTTCAACATCAATCCAAGATATAAGCTCCAAATCCTCTGAATCATCCTCTTGTTCACTATTCGTCGTCTTCTTCGTGGGGTTTGCTTAGGGGAGAGGCCGAAACCTTCATCTTTCCTCCTTCTTCGCTAATAAGTCGAGGTAGGGGTTCTCTCGCCTTTAAAACTTGATAATATGATTTTATTACCCAAGAATCCTTGTGTTTGATTTATATTTGTTTGGAATCTTAAATATAAAATAGTTCATGTTGTTTTTATATTTTATATGGTTATGAATGAAAGATTTGGGGCAAGATATACCATCTACACCCAATATAAATTTTTAATTGAACTATATGAAATATCTCTTGGTTGTACGAATGTTGTTTGTTACTAGAATTGATTGGTTGATGAATTGTGTGTACCAAGAGATATGTAATGAGATTTATTTGGGTGTACATGGCATAAATTGCTTTATCTGCATGTTTGATAGCATGTTTTGCATACCATATATTATCATTGTGTCAACCGCAATCTTGGAGATCCCTCAGCAAGTTCAGAACTATTCTTATGGCTTGTCTAGTGGGTGTATACCTCTTATTCATGAAGAATGAAGCTGATAAAAATCACTATATCATTTTGGGGTATGATGCGATCCCGACATGGATCCGGATATGTTTCTATTGTTGCCCTTCGATGATGAAGGGAGATATGTATATGTTTGTGCCTGCCGGTATGGAAAATAAGTAAGGCCTAGTGCCCTTGGGTTGAAAATTCCTAAACCTCCGGAGGGCAGCAACGCGTCGGCTATCTAGAGCCAGTGGTAAATAGCCCAAAAATCTAGACAACGGCTAGGCATTAGTGATTTTGTTGTTATGACTCTATTTAGGGACTTGTGGTCTAACTCAGTTATGGTTACATGGTATTCTCGGAGGCCAATGGGTCAGTTTATAACGACTATCGGATTATTCTCTCGGGCGGTCAGGCCCTTATTAAATTCTAAACCAGTATTGATGTATTCTGGCTGCGTGGCTCTAAGGTTGACACAAGAGAGGTAACCTGCATTGGAATATGCATGCATTGTTTATAAAACTTATGATCTTAAAACGAAGTGTTTTTTTTAAAATATAATACTCTCGTTGTTATCACCCCTACTGAGCATATAGCTCACCCCGTTTCCCTAAAATATTTCAGGTACTGAGGAGTCTAATGAAGGCAAGAGTATGGCGGGACCTGGGACGACATAGGGCTCTGATACTATGGTTAATTTTTTTTGTAGTATGTATGTTTGCCAGGAAGCCACGGCTCGCCCGAGGTTTGTATATGCTTTTGGGAATTTGTATAGCTTGGTTTTATATATCTGTGATGCACGTTTACAAGTTATAATATCAGTTTGTATCCCGTACTTATCCTTACTTGATACATGTATTGTTGTTGATCTATACTCTTCTTATACACATATCTTAGTCCTACTAAGATGGGTTCATGACATTCCAAGTCTTAATTATGGGTGTTATCCTGCAAATTAAAGCGGGGGTGTTAAAGCAAGTGACCGAGGTTGGTGATGAAGATGGGGTTAAGACACTGGAAAGAGGGGAAAATGGCAACCAAGAAAGAAAGGAAGATCGGCCACAACAAGAGGAGGCTACACGCCAAGTTCAAAGGGGCAAAAAAAGAGGAGCCGAGGGACCGGTGCCACTAGATATATAGGCCATCATACAACAACTTGATCAAATGAACACGCTGGTAATGGAAGGTTTCCAATCGATGAGGAATGAACAATAAGCAATTCGGGAATCTCAAGCCCATCTCGAGGAACAACAAGCCCAAATGCGAGCCAAGATGAATCAAGAATTTGCCCACATGCGAGGTGAATTCGATTATTGGCAATAATTGTGACGCCCCAAAATCCCGTTTAGAGGATTATTCCTCCGGGACCCGGTTAGCCACGGAGTCGTACGCGACGACGAGTATGAAGTAGTGAAACATATAATTTTATACCAAAAACATGTCTGAGTAATAAAATCATTTTAAAAGAAATTCTGGCATGTGGAGTTTATTTATCAAGCAATACCAAAACGTGTTAAAATATACATACAAATCCATATTCAATAGATACTCCACGTTTAAGAAAAGGTCATTTATACAAAGCCTCCAATGAGGTCCCAATCTTAATTAGCTTTATATCATCATCATACACAATAGCACAACGCACAAATAACTATTGACTAAAGAAATGGTAAACAAGTCGTTTCCAAACGACTTTGGTAATCCAGTCTTCAGAGCTATCTAGATTTAGTGAGTGTAGCGTCCCCCGGGAAATACCTGCAAAACCTGGTTTGAAAAATGGGAGTGAGCCAAACGGGCTCAGTGGCAACTATAAGGTTGTATAAGAAAATAAGTTGGAAATCATGCATGCCATGCCATGTATTATAACGAAAGTAATTTATATGCTGCTTCTCTGTAATAAGCCATTATTGGGTAGAAATGTGTATATACAAATGTAAACACATATATGTATTTAATACATTTAAGAAGCAGCCAATGCACGAAAAACCTTTCGTATAATGTATGTATGATGTCCCCAACCCAAAGTACAAGAAAAGCAATGTAAGTATACATATACATCATCGTACAGTATATGCCATAACACCGCGACTAGATCTATCTCATCAATCACATATGTCATACTCACGTCTAGGATTTTCATACATCTACTGTGCACAAAGATAGCCGGCAACTCGGTTTCTTCAGCCCAAGGCAAGGACCACCTACTAGGTCCACACAGGCATACGCTACCTCACGCAGCCACACAGGCATACGCTACTAATAATACTCACGTAGCCACCAAGGCTATATGCTACCGGTAATCACCATCTATCTAGTACGAACGGTGTGGCCATCCGATAATATATCCAAACAACAATAAACTCATCAAATCAATGAAATCATAAGAACATACATAATCCAATAGATGGAGATCAGTATATATACATTCCATATGTATTCGTAAAACTTGTATATATGTATCCATTCTAGATATGTGTGCATATACATACTGTAAAACATGTAGTGGTATTGTTGAGATTGAAGAATATCCGAAGAGTCCGTCAGTTAATAAAAGAAACTAAAAAATCATCAGTTTGGGAGGTTTCATATGTTTTCATCAATTTGGCCCCAAGCCAAGTCTAATACAATCCAATACTGTATACGCGTTCCTAATTAGCCTCCCATTATGACTTAAAGACTTTATTTATTCAAAACACATTTATGTATTTGACTAACATACTTACGAACTGGCTAGGTAAGTAGAAAATCTCATAAATGTAGCTCGTGGCTTAAAACATAACAACAATACCACCAATATATGTAACTTTGTCCAAAATATACTTTAAATCCCATATATGACATCATACATAAGTGTATCAAAGAGTAGCATATATAATCGTATACGTACTTGAAGGTCATATGTGAAACTTTCTCATAAATCATATCCAATTAGGACTTTTTGTCTAAAATAGTTATTGATGTCATATATGATGCAAATCTATCAAAATTATCCCAAGAAATTGACCCAATCCCCTTGCATATATAACTTTGAGTAAAAACCCTAGGTTTGGATTAATTTGAGATGAATAAGTTGTAATCGTAAGAAAACTTGTTAAAATACTATTGTTCCCACCTTAGGAGGGTCAATCCCTCGAAGAATTGCCGTTGAATCGAGCCGGAGAAGCACGGATACGAAAACCCCCAATTTAAGCTCCAAAACCCTAGCCATGGCAATTCAAGGAGGAAGAAGATGAAAGTGATGATGGAGATGATGATGATGATGATGATGATTTGGTGGGGGATAATAAGCATAGAGTAATCTTCACAATATCCCCTAGGATAGCCCCTCAATTTCTCTCTAAGAGCTTTCCAATGGTTGGGTGAAATGAGGAAGAAAGGAAAAGAAAGAATATATAAAAAATCTCACCAGCACCATGTAGCTGACTCCTTCCTTTCCATGGAGCCGACTCCCTAGGCCTGAAGGTGCCCCTTTCAGCTTTTGGTCAACAGCTCGACTTCGCACCCACTTTTCGGCATCAAGGAGTTGGAATTGGATCTCGGCCAAAACATAAACGTTGCAAAGGGAATTAAAATGAAGACGTGGCTGAAAACAAGGACTCATTTGCAATTCGGATGAAGAAGTTATGGTCTTCCAAAGTCGGATAAAAATCATTAATCGCGTAGGATCGAAACTTGTGATTTTCGAACCGATTTTCGTCCGAGCCACCCTAAATGACTTATGGTCATTATAACACACTTAAATATGTTGATATGACTTGTTGGAGGTTTCCAAACCATGCCAACCTTTTTAGAACCCAATTTGGTCATCCGGAGCCAGATTCTGCCTTATTTGCGATATGGGTCGTGATTTGCAAGCGATGATTAAACGGGATGTTACAACAATGCTTCCCCCCTCGTCCTGATATGTGATATTCTCTTGACTTTGAAACTCCACTTTAATTTTCTTTATTTTGTATTCTTTTCTTTTTGGATTATTGGATTATTTAGACACGACTACTCTTCATGGTTTGAACTTTTAAGTTTGAATGTTATGTTTGACTAATGCTAACCCGTTTGTTAGTAGCTTTTTGTATATATAGTAGTTTCGAAATCAAACCTAGCTTAGTTTTGGAGAAATTAGAAAGCAATTTTTCAAGAACTCGCCCGACTTTCGTCATCTTCAAAAGCATTGGGGACAATGCCAACTTTCAGTTGGGGGCGAGCACTTTCAAATTTTCAAGCATGCTTTCTTTTCATGTTAACTCTCTCCATGCTAGGCTCGATTTTGTCATTTTATCGAAATTTGAAAATGATGATCATTTTTTTTATAGTTGTCCTTGAATTGATGGCTTTGGCATGAATTTCTTTATTCAGATAGGTAGTTGGTTGAAAATCTCTATGGCATTGCTTCATTTAGATTCACGAACCTTGTATTTTCTTAGGAATAAGCATAATGTCGTTGCTTGATTTAATCTTTGGTATCACATAGAGTTATATCCATCTTCTGTAGAGGGAAGTAATGTTCAAATGCAATAAAAACTCTTTCGAAAAGATCCTCCTTAGAGGGGATACATGCATGGCACTTAAAAAAATGTTGAAAACTTGAATGACTTTTAAACTTAATATTGACTTTAAGCTTCATTTGACAAAAATTTTAAGTCATTTTGTCTAATATTAAGGATAGACAAAGATTACCATATGGAAAAATGCTGAATAGCTTCCTTTGTTTATAAAGCTTGAAAAATAAGCTATGAATGCAAATTCACAAAGTGAGACCGTTGTCTTCCATAGAGATGCAATCCACCTTGAGCTAATTTAGCAATAATTCCAAGTAAAAGATAAAGAAAAGTGCATATAATCAACAAAGTTCTTGAGCTTTTGTTTTTGAAAGACTTCTCTCTTTCACTATTGATGATTAGGGCTATTTGTGATTAAAAATGATTGTGTCAAAATTTCAAATGCTTAATGTGTTCAAAAATGGGAATGTGGAAATCGTCTTTCAAATGCCATAGTTCTGGAAATTGTGATAGTAATGCCAAACACTTGAATTGATTCATGGAAATGCTTCAATTCTACTTCTTTAAGTTCAAACTTCGTATGTTTGTGGGTATCATCGCCGGAAAGCCTCACGAGACACAACTATCTTCTAAGGAAACTTAGGAGTTCAAAGGCTTAATGCATGTGCTAAATGCATTTTCGATTATTATACATAATTATTTTTAATTTGCTTGCTAAGGGACTAGCAAGAGTTTAGTTGGGGGTTGTTGATAAACGCGCAATTTTGTATATACTTAGACTCTTTAACTGAGATTATCGCGTTTATCATAGATTTGTTTGACATAATTAACTTACTTTTGCACACACACAAAAAATATCTAGAATTACTTTAACATGGCTCAAAGAAGCATTCTTTAGTATTTTAGTGTGCTCATAGATATTGGAAGCAAACTTAGGAAATTTTAGGAAGTGATCAACGAAGAAAAAGAGCCAAAAGAAAGGAAAACCTAGCCCGGATCTCGTCTTTAATCCATCAGAGCCCTACTTAGAGCACAAATCTCCCATTTGATCGATCAGAGGCCTTTCCAGAATTGAAGTGACAGCTTCTAAGCAGTTTTTCTCCACCTTTTATGAATGGAAACTCACTAAAAGTGCTTGACTTTCTATTTTGAGTTAGTCTTAGGTTGCTTGGCCCATTGGCACTTCAGAGAGTGTGTTATATTGCATTTTAGGATTGCTTCTCCCCTTATGTAAACTCCTCTTTGACCTTCATTTAAAGGCATGTAATTTTGGATCTAGATCAAGTAATATAAGATTAATTCCTTCACTTGTGTCTTGTATGACTTGTAAAAACTAATTAGATATACATTTGAGAGAAATGGATATCACTTTAATGGTGTTTGTTCATACAACTATCATGGACTAATTTCATTGCTAAGGCTAAAAGATGAAGTTTGCAATGCATTAATTATGTAAGTTTAATTCTCATTCCATTGTTAGTATTGTTAAATACTTGTTGAATCATTCTCCTTCTACATTCAATGAACCATTCATAAACTAGTAAGATAATCTTTATAAGGTGATTTGACTTTGTATGCCTTGTATACATAGATCTCAAGCATTAATGAGGAGATGATACACTTGTGTGTTTCTTACTAGCCTATATGCATTCCCTCTATGAATGAGATACTTATCATTGCCAAGCATGATTAGTCTTTGAATATCCATAGAATCTCCATGAACTTGTAATTCCAATCCTTGAATACTTTAATGATATGTTGAGTACATTCTACACTTTATGTGATTTTGAGACTCAACTTTTTCTCAGTTAAGGTGTTGCAAGGAGGATTTCTTAAGTTCATGCCATTAAAAACTCCACTAATCACTTTAAGAATTCAATTTGTATTTATCAAATGTGTCTAAACCAGATGATTCTATCTCCACCTAGACCTTCCAATCTTAGACAAATGAAATGTTATGACTTATTTTGCTAAACTTTTTAGCTAGCCATTTTCATATTCAAGTCAATTTCCTGGGGGAAACTAACAACGAATTATCAATGTCTAATTTAAGTTTATACCTTTTTCTTTAGTGTATTTTAAGTTTGTATCTTGATTGAATATTATATGGGAATGGGTTGCACTTGCTTCACATCCTTTGTTACAAGATATAAGTGAGAAATACGCTTGTGTTGAATTTTTCTTACACCTTTCTCTTGATAGCATTTATATTGGAATGTGTTGCTTTCGCTTCACACCCTTTTTCCTAAAAGAGTGTAAGACATTCAACACTTAGGAATTGCATTGAGAACTTTGAATGAGATTAATTCTACATAACATTGCAAAGCAAATGGATTCTATAATGCCTTAGCCCTTTCTTATCATTTGATACATCATTTTAATTTTAATTACAAGATTCTAAAATCAACAACTAAAATCTACCAATCCACTTTTCTAAACAAAGCCTTGGACTCATAATCACCACATCGTCTTTCTGACCATCCTTGTGGTTCGACACTTGGACTTACCAATTATTACAACTTGAAAACCTACACTTGGGTTCTTAAGCGTTAAAGTATTTTCGACACGTTTGTTGTTAGTGACAGTATCCAGTGACACCTCAAATTGGGTTCGGGGCGTTACAACTAGACTTACCAAAGACCAAAGCCCTCTCAATTTGACATCCTTCTAAATCAAAATATGATAATTTTTTTTAAAACAAGCGACATACATATACATCTAGGGTTCAAACCACAGGATTATGAAAAAAAAAATCAAAAACCTGGATTTTTTTTATATTAACATAACTGCTTATGTGCACTACCTTGCTTGATATTATTATTTCTAATATTTGCTTAAATCAATCACGTAGTATCTATTTACACTGGTTAATACACACACACACATATATATAATTGCATTTTATTGGACAAGAATAATTTATTCCTCTCTTATTAAGATTCCAAATCTTTTTAAAATCCGCAATATATAGTATGAAAGAGACCATGTCACACCCCAATTTTCGAGACGCAAGTAAAGAAATTTTATGAAAAAAATAAGAATTCTCATTAAAATTAAATAAGTTTAGAATAAAAATAATAATAAATTCTTGAAAAAAAATATATAATCGCGAATATCATTATTAAAGTAGAATTCACAGTACTAAAGATCCATAATTTACAATAATTGATATAAAAGCTTTTCAAAAATATTAAATTGGCAAGAGGATATCTATAATTCCCATTTGTGTTTATATCCCACTCTAAGTTATCTCATTTTCTTATGTTGGACACTGGTTCTTGACACCACCACACTCCGCCATCGTTGTCCATGACGCGGGGCCCACTCCATGGTAGTAGCCATTCTACCGACATTGGCTAGATGGTAGTCTTTTCCACTTTGGTGGCTCCATCATGTAGACGGTACGGGTCGCTTGGTGCACGCTCTAATACTAATTATCAAGCTCAGGGGTAAAACTTACTCTTGAAAACCAGTTGACAAAAGAAGGGTATCAATTTGCTTATAGACCACTCTCATTTTTTCTATGTGGGACATTGGTTTTTGATAAAGAGTAATCATAAAAAATGATCCAAAAACATAAATTACTCCGGTGAGAGATGGGGTGGAGAATTAAAGATTTTGGCAAAGATAGGGTGGCGATTTGAAGATTCCGGCGTGTGAGAGATTCCGACGAGTTGTTTGATCAGAGAGAAAATGAGTTGGGAAGAAGAAGAGATTAAATGCCTCATCAATTGTTTTTATTTCCAAAAAAGTGCCACGATTTTGCGCCAACTTGGCAATTTTATAAGAAGAATTAGATGGACGTTACGTTTTGGACATGAGTATAATAGCGGAAAAGTTTAGCGGTATACCAAAGTTAATGTGTGTTTTCAATAAATAGCATATAAATGTTAAATTTAAAATATGCTCCCTCTCAATTTATACACAGATAAAAGAAATATCAATCTTATTATGTTTCGCAATGTATGGTACGATACAAACCAAAGACCAAAATTTAAGATTAAGATAAGATAATTTTATCGTTATAAATTAAGATAAGATAATTTTTTCCTTTTCTTTTTTTTAATACAAACGATACACGGACACATCCGGATTTCGAACAATGGGATCAAACAAAATGATTTTCAAAAACCTTGATTTTTTTCTTTTTTTTATATATATATTAACATAACTGCCTGTGTAAACTACCTTGCTTGATATTATTATTATTATTTGCTTAAATTAATTGCGTAGTATCTATTTACACTGATTAGTACATATATATACATATAATTGCATTTTTTCATGAACAAGAATAACACATTCCTCTCATATTAATATTTTCAATTTTATTAAAATTCCCAATCTTATTAAAATCCAGAATATATTACGAAAGAGACCAAAGACGAAATATGGTTCATACAAAAAAGAAAAAAGAAAAAAAAAGAAGTAGAGAAGAAGTCATCTTTGCAATATGAAAGCTAGGCTTAATTACCAAAGACCAAAGTCCTCTCAATTTAGCATCGTTCTAAATCAAGATAAGATAGGGGGCTTTTTTTTTCTTTTTTTTTTTTTACAAGCAATAAATGGATTCATCCGGGGTTGTAATCATGGGATTAAGATAAATAATTTTCAAAATCCTGGATTTTTAATATTAACATAATTGCTTCTATGCACTACCTTGCTTGATATTATTATTACTAATATTTGTTTAAATTAATCGCGTAGTATCTATTTACATTGGCTATTACACACATATACAGTAGAAACTCGATAAAATAATAATATCACTAAATTAATAAATTTTTCATGTTCCGCCTCAGGTCCAAGAGCTAAATTAATATTTTTGTTAAATTTATAAGATAATATTTTTTTAAGGCCCCTTTAGGCTCATTGGTTACACAAATTAATAATTCATCTTTTCAGACCTAGTATTATGCCTTATCAAAATATGAGTACAATATTGTTTGCTTTTTGCTAAAATTTATATGTGCTTGAATTTCATCCCTAACTTTTTGTGCATTTCTCATTTTGTAAGAGGAAATTATCAAATTATTTAGTGTCCTAACTTTTTGTGCATTTCTCATTTTGTAAGAGGAAATTATTTAGTGTCGTTATTGCTTTGATGACTTTTTTTTTTCGAGAAACAGATTAGATAGCAAAACTAACATCCTCAACGTACTTCATCTTTTTTATTAATTTTTGTGACACCATCAATAATTGTTTTGTCAGTTAAAATCTCCAAACTCTCATGTTCACCCAGAATGTTCAATAAGTAGTCAACAAAATAACAAGAGAATAATATTGGAAACACAAATCTTTCAGTAAATTAATAAATTATCAACTTATTGATAAATTAATAAATTATTAATTTATCAATAAAGTAAAACCTCATTTAATTAATAAAATTGACCGATTCCGATCTTATTAATTTAAAGAATTTTTAATATATATATATATAATTGCATTTTCTTAGACAAGAATAGCAATTCCTCTCTTATTAAGATTCTCGATCTTATTAAAATCCGCAAATATATAGTACGAAGAGACCAAAGACCAAATATGTTCATAAAAAAGAAGTCATCTTTGAATATGAAAGCTAGACTTATCGACGACCAAAGTCCTCTTCGTTTGCCATCCTTCTAAATGAAGATAAGATAATTTTTTTTTTTAATTTTAATATAAGCAATACATAGATACATCCTGTCTTTGAACTACGGGATTAAACAAAATAATTTTCAAAAATCTGGATTTTTTATATTAAATATATAGCATCTTCTGTGCACTTAAATTTGTTAGAATATTCTCCATGTTTTCCTCCTCCCATGTTTTCCTCTTTGTTCCCCTCTCCCTATTTTCCTCCCCTTTTCTCTCCTTATTTTTCTCCATGTTTTTAGGTTGTCTTATAATTTGTTTTCCCTTTGTATCACTATATATTTGTTAGTCTTGTATTGTAAAGAGATGGAGTGATTGTAACAATGTAACCCCTTGTGGATTTCTTGCTCATTAATATAATTTCTCTATTTCAATGTTGTATAATTTATCATGGTATCAGAGGTGTAAGATCCTTACGTCTTTCCGATCACCGGCGGGCGATGTATATCGTCGTCCGCCGGACCTTCAAACCAACCGCGCTACCGCCACCGTCCACAACCGCGCAGTCCACCACCGTCTCAGCTTCCGGAGGTGGAGGCCCCGCTTCCTCCTATCAGCCAACAACCTCTCTCTAAATCCACCGAACAAAAAGCACCGCCGCACCGCTTTCGTCCTCACCTATGCCCGCGTCATCACCAACAAGCAGATCAATTCACCCAACACCGCCGCACTCTGCCTCTTCTTCCACGACTGCCTCGTCGAAGGCTGCGACGTTTTCGTCCTCATCTCCTCCACCGCCTTCGCCAAGGCCGAGCTAGACACTGACATCAACCTCTCCCTCTGAAAACTAGCCACTTTAATATATATATATATTTAATCTTTTCAATTTAATTTTTCCGCAGCCTTTCGCCGCACGACAAAGTATTCAGATTCAATTTCTTGTTACTGTTATACGTACTGCTCGCGTATTCAGATCAAGTTTTTATTTCCTCCGGAAATTCTACACCGGACCTCGCCGTTCTGTCGGCTCCCGTCATCGCCGTTCCGTCGGCTCCCGTCATCGCCGTTCCGTCGGCTCCTGTTATTTTCGTTACCGCCGTTCCGTCTGCCCCCCACCGCCGTTCCGCTGTTTGGTAGCTTCCTCACCTCTTCAAACTCAAGTTGGTCTCTTCATACCCCCTTGAGTTTGAGGGGGGGTGTTAGAATATTCTCCATGTTTTCCTCCTCCCATGTTTTCCTCTTTGTTCCCCTCTCCCTATTTTCCTCCCCTTTTCTCTCCTTATTTTTCTCCATGTTTTTAGGTTGTCTTATAATTTGTTTTCCCTTTGTATCACTATATATTTGTTAGTCTTGTATTGTAAAGAGATGGAGTGATTGTAACAATGTAACCCCTTGTGGATTTCTTGCTCATTAATATAATTTCTCTATTTCAATGTTGTATAATTTATCAAAATTAAGTAAATATGGGATATCATATATATAAAATAAGATAGTCTTTTAGATAGATATAATTTCTTATATTAATCGGATTCTTGTACTATCATATATCTCTATTTGGATCGATATAATTTCTAATTATCTTAGTAGAATTCTTACATTATCTCGGTTGCTCTATTAAGGCTTGCATTAAAAGTTTTTATTCGATCGGTTTAGTTAATGTATTTTCAAGCTTAAGAATTTTTTTTATTATGATTATTATGTTGAAGGAAATTACACGTAGAGTACTATCATCTAGATATATAGAATATGTATTAGTAATTTTACTGTGTAAATTATGTATTATGGGTCATATTGTGCTTCCTTATTTGCTCTATGTATTATTGTATTCATGTCCTATTTAAAAGGGTTATCTAATGTCCATATTTGCTCTATATATTATTGTATTCATGCCCTATTTAAAAGGGTTATCTATTGAAAGACATAACTCAATTATTCTTACAATATATATGTTATCAGTACGCTCAGAGCTAATAATCCTAACTCTAAGAAAACCCTAACCATTGGCCACTATCACCACTGGTCTCCTCTTCCGTCGCTCGTCAAAAAAAGAAAAAGAATCATACATATTTTATTTATTTATTGATTAAAGATATTAAGTGCGGATTGAATACATATGTGTATATATATATATATATCTTTATGTTTTTGTAATGTATATATAATTATATATATGTCGGGGCGTTTTTTTTTTTTTTTCCTTCCTTCCTCCAAGAAGAAGAACGAAGATAGATAGATAGATTTAGAAAGAAAAAAAAAATTCACCTTTGTAGATATAAATGTATATATATTATATATAGATTTAGAAAAAAAAATGATCTTTTAGCTCATTATCTTTCTTTTTTTTCTTTTCTTTTTTTTTTACCTCATTATCGTTTTTGGATTATGATAGTGGCTGATAAATTTTAATAAGTGATAATTGGATTACACTAATGAAGGGCTGTAGTTTTTTATTTTTATTTTTATAAATTAATAATTAAAAGAATTTGTAATTCATGTCTTGAGTGTGTTCTGTATTTTGTCGATTGATAAAATTTCCCTGTACCTTTGTAACTATACATGTCTAATATCCTAAGGGTATCTTATTTAAATCCCACATAAGTTTTATGGCTTTTCGTGTTTGTTTTTATTTTGTTGGTTGTTCCGATGCTTTCTATATAATTATCTATTGTTTATTAAAATATTTATGAACTATATATGTTTTTTCTAGGCTATTTATATTCTCAAAATAATTATATCTTTATCAAAATATAGTCCTACTTTAATAAATTGCACTATATATTTTAAAATTATACATTATTCTCCGTCTTATTTGTTATATCATGTTTGGCGCCTGAAATACTAAACATTGTTCCATTGCATAATTACAATATTATTAATTTTATATTAGGGTTTTATGACCTCTGTTGTTAAGTTTTTAACTCTACATTAGATATGAGATGTTTTACATGTTTTACTGACAAGCTTTTAGTGATTTGCATAGTATTGGACATTTTATTTTATTTATACATACATATATATATTGAGATGGATTATTTAAATTTATAAATGCTATAATTGCGGTAAATCAGCATGCTAAGAAAATTATAATATTACTTATATTGTTAATTATTTTAATTAGTGTGTCATAAATTGAAAGTTGCCATGATAATAAACGTTCATGCGCATTATAATTACTGTGATAAAGTATTTTCATATAGTATAGAAAAATGTGACCATTATGAATCTTGATTTGAAAATCTAATTAATATTCTTGGACAATAACTAACATGGATGTACTTACGATTGTGTAATATTTTATCTATTATTTATCAAGATGACTGAGCCAACTCAGCCTGAATTTGATATATTAGATTCAGAAGCACTTGAGTACCATAGGTCGGTATTCTAATATAGAAATCTCTTTTGTTGCAAAAGAACATTTTGTCACAGTTGAAACCCCCAAAGACCCAACAAACAAAGAACCGTCTGGCAAGGTAAAAATAGCTACCTCGATATTTCTTAAGCGTCGTATAAATCCCGACTTATGTTGAGGATATTTTTAGTTGATAACCCACAAAGAACCGTGGGATGCCCTAAAGGGACATCTTGGACATATCCATGACACTATTCTCCCATATAAAACAATGTAGTTAGATGAAATTCGCTTGCTAGATAAAAAAAAGACCATAATTTCAACAAAGATATATTGCGCTTAAAAGCACGTCTTAACTTTTTCACCTTCCCTACTTCAGCTCTTATACTAATGAACTAGTATAACCAACATTGTTATTCTTTTGAGCAATAAAATTAGACATGTCGGGATAAAAATAGTTCTCAAAGCCAATTATGGCAAGGTCAATGGTGGAAAGAAACCCAATGCAAAGGGGGCTGAATGTGCTAACCCCAACCCTCATGGCAATAATACACAACGAGGATGGGAATGTAATGGTCATAATGTGGGGCATGGAGACTCTTTCGTAGCATGGCGAAGAGTTCGTACAATTACACCTGCTGGTCAAGAAAATAAAATCCATGATTCATTTAAGAACCCACCGGTTAAAAATAAAAAGATATAGTAAAGACTCATGCGTACGTTAAAGTAGGATGAACTGTCTTAAAATTTAATTGCAATTTAAAGAATTAAATTTCTAAATAAGATATTCGATTAATTACTGTTGGTTTTATCGAAATTTTAATCTAACGCAATTGAATTTATTCGTTTTATTACTACATAGTTTAGAGTTTATACTCGATTTCGTTACTATAAAAATGAATTGAGACTAACTTTAATGATTGGTTGATAGTGGAAACATTATAACCATCCAACGAAATAGGAAATTAATAACCTATAATACCAAAGTGACAATGGTTATTAAATCATCATAAAAGCAAAGAATTGCTCAACCATTTGTTGCTAAAACGGTGTGTAAAGTCACATACGCTCTATATACACCAAGAGAGACCCGAACTTTGTTAATGATATTCGTACCAACAGTAATGATACAAAAATCAAATGTAAGAATGGAACAAAAATATATTTATTTTACCTCTAAACAACTGTGCAAAGAAACGCATTTTAAAGAAACGCATAAGTTATTATAGTGGAATGTACCCTACTATGATAAGGATTGTTGAATCATATGATGTCACTAACGATGTACTGTGGGACACTGACTCATACAGGCTTTAGCATGATTGCCTAATGCATCCTGGTCATGATGATCTGTGAATTAAAATATTTGCACGGACATCCCCTCTTATGAGTGAGAAATAAATGGGACAAAAATCCAACACATTAAAATGTGTTGATACTAGTAATGCTCAAAAGTAATCCTTGACTTCCGAAGTATTGGAAGCAATATCCCCCTTCCCATTATGCCTTAATTGACCATGTCAAAGGAACGACACCCGATTTTTTTAAAACCTGCTCTTTAGCAAAAACAGGATCGAGACGTTCCTATGCTAAAGATACAAAATAAAATAAACCATTCTTACAAAGAATATAATGATATATTTGTGGATTAATCCATCCAGAATGCGGAACCATTCAAAATACTTTATGGTTTTGGTGGATAATTCAACATTTTGGTCACACGTCGAATAATTGTCTACAAGAAATGCTGCATTTACAAACCTTTTAGCACATATTATATGCTTAAGGGCTCACTACTCTGATTACTGCATCATGTCCATAAGACCCAATAAAGCTGGAGAGTTTACAACAAAAGTACCTTATAATTATTGTATAAAATCAAAGTAAAGAACCCCGTTCTCCATGTGCATACGCAAAAAGGTCTCACAAAAGCAACCATCAAAAGGATATAGATGGTAGATAGGGCATTTGTTATGCGCACCATATTGCCTATATATGCCTGGGGTTTATGTAATATTGCATGCAACTTTACTTATTTGTTTCAAGGCCCAATATTAGACAACTATTATATGCATATCAGTTGGTAACTGAATATTAGCCTGATATTTTATGCATATGTGCCGATTGTGACTCCACATCGCACTAAATTAGGCCTACTGAGACAATTAAGTATTCACGTTGGATACGAATCCTCAACAATAATCCACCATTTGGAATCCTTGTCAGACGATCTCTTTACAGCTAAGAATTGTGGATTGTCACTTTGATGAGACAGTCTTCCTAGAAATAGGAAAAGAAATTTATAAGGAAACGGCAAGAATTACCGTGGTCCCCACTATTTCTTATCTTGATCCCCACACACATCATAATGTATAGTGAAGTGAAAAAGAATAGTTGATCTTTAAAATGTAACATATTAGATGCCTGATGCATTTACTAATATCGAAAAGTTGGAAGATTAAACATACCAGCTGCAATATGCTTACAAGGTTGGAAGTCCCCAACAAGAGGCACAGTGTGGTAGAAAGAGATGATATAACCACACTTAGTGGAGTTGTGGTTGAGGCCATAGCTCCCTAAAGGAATAAACGAAGGCCACTTAATTCGACAAATACTCACACAAAAGAAGAGGTGGAGTAAGGAACAAATTGATCAATTAATCATTAATGTAAAAACCCCTTTCATGAGATTATCTCTTATTATAATTATATCTATGAATCAATACTGGGGAACGCCCCAAAGTTATAAATGATTCCAGAGAATAAATGAATCTCAAATGGGTTAAAAGATGGCATATAAGTTAATGGAAAGATTCTCCATATGTATTAATAATACATTGTTGCTCAATGGATCAAAGAGCATGATGATGTCGAACATCACTCTGTTGCAGAATGTTAACAAATAACAAATTGGCCTAAATGGAAAGAAGCAATCCAGGCAGAACTAGATTCTCTAACAAAAAGACAAGTATTTGGTCTGGTAGTGATAACCCCACCAAGTGTAAAGCCTTAGGACATAAATGGATATTTGTCAAAAAGCGTAATAAGAAAAATGAAGTCCTAAGGTACAAGGCTCGCCTTAGTTAGCTTGGTAGTTTTCGAAGGACTTGAAATGCAACTTATAGATGTGGTTACTACATATCTCTATATGGATCTTGATTCAGATATATATATATATATATATGAAAGTGTCTGATGGTCTTACATTACCCAAGTCAAGTAACTTTAAACCACGGAGTGCGTTTGCAATTAGGTTGAAACGCTCACTTTACGGATTAAAACAATATGTACAAGTGTGGTATACCCATTTAAGTGACTACTTGATTGGGAAGGGATATAAGAACGATGAATTATGTCTCTTCGTATTCGTAAAGAAAATAAGTTTCGGATTTGCAATTGTAACTGTATTTGTCAATGATATGAACATAAAAGGTACTCTTGATGAAATAAGAGAAACTGCTAGCTACTTGAAATCCAAATTTGAGATAAATAATCTTGGGAAAGTACGAATTTTGTATAGATCTTAATCTAGAATATCGAGCTTGTGGACTAGTCTGAGTAAGTCCAAAAGATAATCAAGCTATTTAACCTGGACAAAACATATTTTGCAAGCACTCCCATGGTCGGTAGAAGTTTGGATCAAAGGAAAGATGCATTTCATACAAAGTAAGATTATGAAAATGTGTTGGGAGATTAAATTTCCTATCTAAATGCATTATGCGCATTATTGCACTTAACACAGTATATTCTATCAGACATAACATTCCCATTAAACTTATTAGCTAGAATTAGCTCAGTGCCAATGTAGCATAATTGGACACCTAAAAGGAACCATTGGCTTGGGATTATTCTTTCCCTACAAAGAGGAAAAAGTGAATGCGACATCAACATCTAAAGTAAATAAAGATGTTAAAATGGCCACCCTCTACATTGAAATCCCGAATAAAATCATTATTGATTTTGTTTATATTAAGTATCTCCCTGACTCACACAAAGGACACCCCTAGACTGGTCATGTATTCACCATCGGGAACACGACTATATCTTGGAGTTCATCGAACCAAACCCTTGTGGCTACCTCCTCGAACCACTCTGAGATCATTCCTCTCTATGAGGCAGTTTGTGAATGTATATGGTTAAGGGCAATCATTAGTCATATTCAAGGGACTAGTGGTTTGAGTTTTACCACTGAAGAGCGAACTTTCATTTATAATACAGCTTGCATCGAAAAGATGAAGCTAGGGTGTATCAAAGATTATAACACAAAACATAAATATCTAAAGTTTTTCTATAATCAACAACAACAAGCTTTAAGGAGAATATGGCAAACTGGTTCACTAAATCTTTGTCCAAGGCCATATTTGAAAAGTATGTAAAAAACATAGGGGTGCTTAGGCTTTCCCAACTCCCATGATCAAAGTAATTATCAAGGGAAAGTGTGAAATATGTTGGAATTTTCACACCTACGTTGTACTCTTTTCCTTAGACTAAGGTTTATTTTTTCCACTGAGTTTTGTTACTTGGGAAAGTTTTTAATAAGGCAAGGATACATACATAAACTATTTAAATTCCTTAATTAATGTAAACATCAAAGGGAGGTGTAGACTTGAGGGGGAGTCTAACATCCACATGATATTACGTTAGACTCTTTTCCTTAAAACAAGGTTTATTTTTTCCACTAGATTTTGTTACTTGGTAAGGTTTTTAATAAGGTAACGATACGTGCAAAGTCTATTGATCAAAGTAAGGATCAAATGGAAGTATAGACTCAACGGAGAAAGTCTAATATAATTGTCATAATGTTGTACTATTTTCCCTTTGATCAAGGTTATTTTTTTCTACAGGGCTTTGTTACTTTACAAGGTTTTAATGAGACAACAAGATATGTACCATTCTATCTCTGACTTAGCACAAGGGGGAGTGTTGAAGAAAATTACACGTAATGTGATATCTTCTAGATATAATATGTATAGGGATTTTACTTTGTAAATTATGTATTATGGGCCATATTATGGTTCCTTGTTTGCCCTATATGCTATTGTATTAATGCCCTATTTAAAGGGGTTATCTAATAAAAGACATAACTCAGTTGTTCCCACAACATATTATTATAATTTATTTATTTTTATCTTTTCATTCTTTAGTTAAAGAATTTGTTTTGGGTGAATTCCATATTGACTTTAGGAAGAATGTATAATAGGCACTAAGATTTAAGTATGTACAACATCAATTCTAACCAATTTTATTAATGTCAGCTAACATGTCCTAATGGCATTATTAAATTTTAGCAATCATTTAACTAATAATCAAATCTATATCGACTAGGGATCTAGGATGGCCGGTAGTTAATAGTGTGAGTTATCACACGAAGCGCAAATATTCGAGGTCCCTCCCTTTCCCCCTCCCCCAAGAACCGAATATCATCATCACTTTTATAAAATAAATAAATAAATAAATAAATCTACCTCTATTGTATAACAACTTTTCTCAATAATCAAAATGGTGGCCCCACAAATTTGATTAGTTAGAACAAAAGATAGTAAAATTATTCTGAAATTTTAGATAATTTTTCACTCTTATTTTTCTTTTGGTTTTTGTGAAAAATTTAAATTAATTAATTTATGGTCAGTTAATATAGGAAACCCCACAATTTTAGCTATTTGGGAAAAATAACCGTTGCAAAACCCTACATTTTTAACTTTAACAATTCATGAAATGAATAATCGAAAGCCATTTTAATTATCCAATTTTATTTATTCTTTTAGAGATGCTATGAAATTTACACACTTTAAAAATTTTAAAATATGTGGTCCTAATTAATATTTAATTTTGAATAATGGGAGGGAGTTATATTTACTAAATCGTTCCGTCAGATTGTCCGAACATGGAGCATATTTAGAATTCAAAAAAAAGGATCTTGTTGAAATAATAGAGAGAGAAAGAAAGAATCTTATTATTCAACTGATATCCAATATGTGTAGGGGTTAGCTCTATTTATATTAAGAGCTAACCTCCTTACTTCTCTACATAATCAATGTGGGACAAATGCAATATATATACTATTAGGTAATCCCCCATTCATACCATAATTCCAATGTGGGATAAATTGTATCTTCCAATATTAGTTATGGACATCCAAATATCAATATTTTTATAACACTCCCCCTTGGATGTCCATTATGTCACAATTCAATGATAGTTGCCTCATTAAAACCTTCCTAAGGAAAAACCCAGTGGGAAAAAACCAAAGTGAAGAAAAAAGAGTACAACATTCTTCTGGATCATTGAACCGGTATCAAATACACAATATGCTGCCTCGTTAAAACCTTGACTAGAAAAACCCAATGGGACAAAACCTAGTTAAAGGAAAAAGAGTACAGCGTGCAAATATTGGGTAGCATACTTCATGATGCTCCCCCTGATTATTTACTCCCCCTAATGACAACATTTATATATTTTTGTTATAAAGTCGACGCATGCCAATATCATAAACTAACTTCTGGAATATCGGCTTTGGTAATGATTTTGTGAACAGATCAGCTAAGTTATCACTTGAACGGATTTGCTTGACTTCAATCTCTTTATTCTTCTGAAGCTCGTGAGTGAAGAAGAACTTAGGTGAAATATGTTTAGTCCTGTCACCTTTGATGAAACCTTCTTGAATTTGTGCTATACACGCTGCATTGTCTTCATAGATAATACTTGGAACATCTGTAATAGAAGACAACTGACAAGAACTACAAATATGATGGATTAAAGATCTCAACCACACACATTCTCGACTAGCTTCATGAAGAGCTAAAATTTCAGAATGATTAGAAGAAGTGGCTACTAAAGTTTGTTTAGTAGATCGCCAAGAGATAGCGGTATTACCACTAAGAAATACGTAACCTATTTGAGATCATGCCTTATGAGGATCAAAAAGATATCCTGAATCTGCATATCCTATTAACTCAGAACCATTAGAATTATGTGACTAAAATAAGCCTAAATCAGTGGTTCCTCGTAAATATCTGAGGATATGTTTGACACCAGTCCAATGTCGTTTAGTTGGTGCTGAGCTATATCTAGCGAGCAAATTAACTGAGAATGAAATATCCGGCCTAATAAATTGTGCTAAATATAATAGGGCACCAATCGCACTTAAATATGGTACTTCAGGACTCAATACTTCTTCATCATCTTCCTTAGGACGGTATGGATCTTTCTTTACATCTAAAGACCGGAAAACCATGGGAGTACTTAGTGGATGTGTTTTGTCCATACCAAAACGTTTCAATACATTCTCAGTATAGTTAGATTGATGGACTAATATCCCACTAGTGCTTCTCTCGATCTATAGGCCGAGACAGAATTTTGTTTTCCCAAGGTCCTTCATTTCAAATTCCTTCTTCAAATAGTTAGCAGTTTTTTCGAGCTCTTCTTGAGTCCCGATTAGATTAATATCATCTACATAAACTGCTATTATAGAAAATACTTTTAAGAATTTCTTTATAAAGACACATGGGCAAATGGGATTGTTTTCATATCCTTCCTTAGACAAATATTGACTAAGACGATTGTACCACATCCTTCCGGATTGCTTAAGTCCGTGTAGTGAACGTCTTAATTGTATCAAGTACGTACTCCTTGGCTTTGCTTCAGGCAAAGTAAATCCTTCTGGGAGTTTCATATATATGTTTGTGTCTAAGTCCCCGTATAAATAAGCAGTTACAACATCCATGAGTCTCATATCCAAGCTTTCAGTAACTACTAAACTTATCAGATATCTGAAAGTTATTGCATCCATAACAGGGGAATATGTTTGATCATAATCAATCCCAAGTTTCTGCAAGAAACCTTGTGCCACAAGTCGTGCCTTGTATCGTGTGTTTTCATTCTTTTCATTCATTTTCTTTACAAACACCCATTTATAACCTACAGGGTTAACACATTTTGGGGTTTGTACTATAGGTCCAAATACACCACGTTTATTTAGAGACTCTAATTCTGCCTTGATGGCAATTTCCCATTTTGGCCAATCTTCTCTTTGTCGACATTCATTTAGTGTACGTGGTTCTGTATTATTTTCATCATTACCCTTTGATACTTCAGTAGCTACTGTAAATGCAAATACGTCATCGATGATCTTTTTGTTTATATTCCACATCTCTCTCGAATAAGTATAAAGTATAGAGATCTCTTCATTATTTGGTACCAATGCCTCTTCAGAGGCTTTTTCTAAAATAATGACCTCTTTTGGGGCTTTAGAGATAGTGGATTTTCCCATGACCTCTTCTTGAGTGAAATGGGGAACCTCTTCAGGAGTGTTCTTAGGGCATGATTGCTCAGTCTTCCTCTTTCGGGGAGCTGAGTCTTTAGAACCTATAGGTCTACCACGCTTCTGGCGTGGCGCAGATTCATTAGCTGCCATATTTTTATTTTGTCCTTTAAGGACATTGATTCTAGCAGGTGCATTCATAGCTGGCACATGTGATTTTATTACATTTGCTGCATCATTAAATCCATCAGGTAATTTATTTGCAATTTCTTGCAAATGTACTATTCTTCGTACTTCTTTCTCACATTCTGATGTTCGTGGGTCCAGATGAGACAATGTGAGACTATTCCACGATATTTCTCGCTGTTCTTCTGGAACGGATAGTTCTTCAAGAACCTTCTTATCTCCCCCTAACGGCGGGAATAATGTCTCATCAAATTGACAATCTACAAAACATGCAGTAAACACATCTCCTGTCATTGGTTCTAAATACCGAATAATGGAAGGTGAATCAAAACCTACATAGATCCCTAGTCGTCGTTGAGGGCCCATCTTAGTACGCTGGGGAGGCGGAATAGGAACATAAACTGTACAACCAAATTTATGCAAATGTGATAAATTTGGTTGAAAACCGGTTACTAGTTGTGCAGGAGAAAATGTGTGATAAGCTGTAGGTCTAAGTCTGATCAGTTTTAATGCATGCAATATAGCATGTCCCCAGGCACTAACAGGTAACCTAGATTGCATGAGTAAAGGCCTTGCAATAAGTTGAAGACGCTTAATCAATGATTCGGCTAAACCATTTTGGGTGTGGACATGTGGGACGGCGATGAGCCTGAGGATAGCACGAGAGCTAGATCATGGAGTGAAGACTATGCAGATCCCATCCGGGTTCCAAGTGGTCCAATCACCCGAGCTAGAGCAAGGAAGATGAAGGAAGCACTCGTGAGCATGGTCCACGAGTTGATGAATAAATCTGACGCTTGGAGAAGCATTCAAGGAGATTAAGAGCACGAATGGAAAATAATGCTTAGCCAAGAAGACGTAGAATAATTAGGGCGTTTTTATTATTGTTTTTATTAATTTGCAGCCCAAGGATTATGTATTATTAGTATTTAGAGTGATGGGCTTGCTAAGAGTGTTTTTGGGCTTATTTAGAGTGTTCCATTATTTTTGTTGCCTTAGAATTGGGCTTGTTTTTGTATTTTCGTTTTTAGGGTTTCCCTAGGGTTTGATTAGGGTTTGCTTATTTCTCCTCCTATTTAAAGGAGGCTACTCTTATGTTTGGAGGCAGCTTGTTTAATAATACGAAATTGAGAGTGTTTTTTTCACCTCTTGTGTTCTAAGAACACTTCGAGCAGCCGGAATTTAATTCTTGTTGTTCTTCGACTTATCAATCAATTAATCCATCAATTGGTTGTTTGTCTTCGACTATACCAAGGTTCATTCTCGTTTTAGGGATTGGGTCGAGGTTCCACCTCCATCATCTTCGCGTGATTCCAAGGTTCTTACGTATTCAACGTTAAGGGTCGCGGATTCGTCATATCGGATAGAAATACGGTCGTGAATCACATCATTGGTATCAGAGCGATTCTTTCTATCCAGGTTTTATTTTTTTTCGTGTTCTTGCTATTACGAATCTGTTCCTATTATTGCAGATATGTTCTTGCTATTTTCGGATCTGTTCTTGTTCTTATAAAAAAAAAATCTGTTCCTACCTTTGATAATCTGTTCTTGCTCTTACAAATCTGTTCTTGTGGTTACGAATCTGTTCTTGCTCTTACAATTCTGTTCTTGTTGTTACGAATCTGTTTTAGAGATCTACAAATCTGTTCTTGCTCTTACAATTCTGTTCTTGTTGTTACGAATCTGTTTTAGAGATCTACAAATCTGTTCTTGTTGTTACGAATCTGCTCTTGCTAAACTTTCGAATCTGCTTATCACGGATCTGCTTATTCTGTTTCATCTGTGTTGTTCAAAGTCGAAAATCTTCAATTTCGTTGCTGAACCATATTCGCAAATCTGTCCATTCATAATCTGTCCAGATTAAAGTAGAGCTCGATTTGTTGTTGGCAATAATCTCTAGTTGCGATTCTCTTGATTCCTAGTTAACTTGATATTGAGGCGGCTATTGATAGTTGTGGCGGCTGTTATTGCAAGCATCCTAGACTTGTAATTCTTGGTCAAAAACCCTAGTTGTGGAGGCTAGTATTTCAAACACCATAAAACCCTAGACTTGACTTTTATTTCTAGGTTTTGAAAGTTGTGGCGGCTAGTATTGATATAAAACCCTAGACTTGACTTTTATTTCTAGGTTTGAAATTTGTGGCGGCTGTAAACAACATAAAAACCCTAGTAGACTTGTGATTAAAAAAAAAAAAAAAAAAGAGTACAAAAAATTCCGAAATTTGACTTTATTTCTTTTAGCATTCAGATTCTATAGGTTCCAAGGGTTCCAAAAATCACTTTTTCACGAGACGAACTTTTCGCCCAATTTTGTCGAAATTTGGCTTCGTATTTTGTCCATATTTCATTGGGATTCCTGTTTCTTGAGTTCTTGGTGAAAACGTACTTGTCCTAGCATACAATTAATCTGTTTGGGTTGTGATTGGTCTGCTCGGGCAGCCAAGAAAAGGGTTCTTGCTCTTCGATTCGTTTGAAGTTCCAAAAGGTGAAAATTGAGAGGAATATCAATACATTGAGAACTAAACACGAGCGGTAAAATTAGAGTGATATTATTTTGAGCGGAACACGTAAGGGAGTGCAGTGAGGAAAATTTATTTTTATATTGTGCTAACCTCTGTTTTGCAGAAATATGTCGAGTTTCGATCCTAGATTATTCCAAGAAGCCATGACGAGCACCTTACAAAAAATGATGAGAGAAGAGTTGGGTGTCTTTAAAGAGCAGGTGGAAGAGATGAGTGAGGAATTGAAGAGAATGCGGGTGAAGGTAGACAAAGTTGAGAGCACTCAAATTGAGCAATCCGGCATATCACATAATGCTCAAAGAAGTGGGAGACCGCAGCCTAGGGAACGGCGGGCTGATTTTGATAACTACTACCGAGATAGTTTTGACGATGGGGATAGCGATGTTGATTCGGCAATCGCTAATCGGCGGAATGGTAGGCGGTTTGGTAGGGGATCTTATCGGGAAGATGACAACATGAATGGGATCAAAATGAGGATTCCATCCTTCCAAGGAAAAAATGACCCCGAGGCCTATCTTGAGTGGGTCAAGAAAGTTGAATTGGTCTTTGCTTGCCATAATTACTCCGAGTCCAAGAAGGTGAAATTGGCGGCCATTGAGTTTTCAGATTACGCACTTGTTTGGTGGGATCGCTTGATGATAGAGAGAAGGCGAAGCGATGAAGGGCCCGTGGAGACTTGGGATGAGATGAAGCGGTTGATGAAGAAGCGGTTTGTACCCGATCACTATTATCGGGAATTGTACCAAAAATTGCAGGGGCTTACGCAGGGAAATCGTAGTGTTGACGAATACTATAAGGAGATGGAAGTGGCCATGATTCGGGCCAAGGTTGATGAAAATAGAGAAGCTACCATGGCACGGTTCTTGAGTGGGTTAAACCGGGAAATTGCCAACGCGGTTGAATTGCAGCCATATGTTGAGATTGAAGATATGGTGCACACGACAATTAAAATAGAGAGGCAGCTCAAGAGGAGGGGTAGTTTCAAGCCAAGCCAAAGTTCTTACTCTACTCCATGGAAACAAAGTCCGTAGAAGAAGGATGACAAAGCAACCACTCTGAAATCGAAAGTAGAATCGAAATCGGAAGCTCCTGTTGGAAGCCAAGCTAAGGCAGCCCCTAACACCACTAATACTCCTACTACCCGAAACAGGGACATTATCTGTTGGAAGTGTCAAGGGAGAGGCCATGTTTCCACTCAATGCCCGAATAAGAGAGTAATGATGCTTCTAGATAATGGGGAATATGAGACGGATGAAGAAGACGCTGAAGCTATGCCACCTTTGGAGGATGTCGAAGAAGAGGAGAGCGCCATCCAGGGTGAGTTATTAGTTGCAAGAAGAGCGCTTAGTACGCACGCAAAGGAGGATGAAGAGCAGCGCGAGAATATTTTCCACACTAGGTGCCTAGTGCTAGGCAAGGTGTGTAGTTTGGTGATAGACGGAGGAAGTTGCACTAATGTGGCTAGCACGACAATGGTGGAGAAGCTAGCATTGCACACAACTAAGCACCCGAGGCCTTACAAGCTGCAGTGGTTGAATGATAGCGGTGAAGTGAGGGTGAACAAGCAGGTTTTGGTGTCCTTTAGCATTGGTAGGTACGAGGACCAAGTGCTTTGTGACGTGGTTCCCATGCAAGCCGGCCATATGTTATTGGGGAGACCATGGCAATATGATAGGAGAGTTAAACATGATGGCTTCACCAATAAATATTCATTTGAGATGAACAAGAAAACAATCATTCTTGCACCTTTACCACCACAGCAAGCCTACGCCGATCAGTTGAAGTTGCAAAGTGAGGAGGAACAACGGAGAGTTGAAAAGAAAAGGAGAGATAGTGGTGAGGAAAAGAAAGAGAGTGAGGGAAAAAGAAAAGAACTTGAGAAAAAAGAGAGTATAGTGGAAAAACCAGTGACTATTGAGAGCAAATTTGAGAGGAGGCAAAAGAATTTCTATGCGAGAGCTAGTGAAGTGAAAAGAGCGATGCTTTGTAATCAGCTTCTTGTACTTGTATACAAAGAAGCGCTTTTGAATACTAACGAGCTAAATTCTTCTTTGCCTAGTGTTATTGTCTCTTTGTTGCAGGATTTTGGTGACGTCTTCCCGGAGGATACGCCAAGCGGTTTACCACCCATCCGAGGAATAGAGCACCAAATTAATTTCGTACCCGGGGCTTCCATTCCAAACCGGCCAGCCTATAGGAGTAATCCGGAGGAAACAAAGGAACTTCAAAGGCAAGTTACGGAGTTGTTGGAGAAAGGGTATGTGAGAGAGAGTATGAGCCCATGTGCGGTGCCAGTTTTGCTAGTGCCAAAGAAGGATGGAACGTGGAGGATGTGCGTGGACTGCCGAGCCATAAATAATATCACGGTAAAATATCGTCACCCCATTCCACGTTTAGATGATATGCTTGATGAGTTGCATGGGTCTAGTATATTCTCTAAAATTGATTTGAAAAGTGGATATCATCAAATTAGGATGAAAGAAGGAGATGAATGGAAAACAGCCTTTAAAACAAAATATGGTTTATACGAATGGTTAGTTATGCCTTTTGGTTTGACTAATGCACCTAGCACTTTCATGAGATTAATGAACCATGTTTTGAGACCTTTTATAGGCAGATTTGTTGTAGTCTATTTTGATGATATTCTTATCTATAGCAAGAGTCTAGATGACCACGTAATTCAATTAAAATCTGTTTTGGATGTCTTGCGAAAGGAGAAGTTATATGCTAACCTGAAAAAGTGCACTTTTTGCACGGATAAGCTTGTATTTCTTGGTTTTGTTGTAAGTGCACAAGGGATTCAGGTTGATAAAGAAAAGGTGAAGGTTATTCAAGAATGGCAAAGTCCTACAAGTGTTGGGCAAGTGCGGAGTTTCCATGGACTTGCTAGTTTCTATCGGCGGTTCGTGAAAGACTTTAGTACTATTGCGGCGCCATTGACTGAAGTAATCAAAAAGAATGTGGGATTCAAATGGGGAGAGGAGCAAGAGAAGGCATTCGAATTACTAAAAAGCAAGCTAAGTAACGCCCCTTTGTTATCCTTACCTAACTTTGCAAAGACTTTTGAAATTGAATGCGATGCTTCAGGAAATGGAATTGGTGTTGTTCTTATGCAGGAAGGAAGGCCAATAGCATACTTTAGTGAGAAGCTAGGTGGGGCGACCTTAAATTACCCTACTTACGACAAGGAGCTTTATGCGTTGGTGAGAGCGTTGGATACCTGGCAGCACTATCTTTGGCCAAAGGAGTTCGTGATTCACACGGATCATGAATCATTGAAGCACTTGAAGGGGCAGCAAAAGCTAAACAAGCGCCATGCCAAGTGGGTGGAGTTCATAGAGACTTTCCCATATGTGATCAAATACAAGCAAGGTAAAGAGAATGTTGTAGCGGATGCTTTATCACGCAGGTATACTTTAATTGCTACTTTAGATGCTAAATTGCTTGGGTTTGAATACATCAAGGATTTGTATTGTGATGATGCTGATTTTAGAGATATATTCAATGCATGTGAAAATTTGGCATTTGATAAGTACTTTAGGCATGATGGATTTCTAATGCGTGAAAACAAACTTTGTGTGCCTAAATGTTCATTGCGCGAATTGCTTGTTAAAGAAGCGCATGGTGGGAGTTTAATGGGCCACTTTGGTATAGCTAAGACTTTAGGAGTATTGCAAGAACACTTCTTTTGGCCTCACATGAAAAGAGATGTTGAAATAATGTGTGAGAGATGTGTTACTTGTAAGAAGGCAAAGTCTAAGTTAAACCCCCATGGTTTATATACTCCATTACCCATTCCTAGTGACCCTTGGGTTGATATTTCTATGGATTTTGTGTTGGGTTTGCCTAGGACTAAACATGGGAATGATTCTGTTTTCGTGGTGGTTGATAGATTTTCTAAAATGGCTCATTTCATTGCTTGTCATAAAACTGATGATGCACCACGAATTGCTAATTTGTTCTTCAAAGAAATTGTGCGTTTGCATGGCATGCCTAGAACCATAGTTTCTGATAGGGATGCAAAGTTTTTGAGCTACTTTTGGAAGACTTTGTGGGGAAAGTTGGGTACTAAATTGTTGTTTTCTACTACATGTCACCCCCAAACTGATGGCCAAACGGAAGTAGTAAATAGAACTTTATCCACTTTGTTGCGTGCCATAATTAAGAAGAACTTGAAAGAGTGGGAAGAATGTTTGCCTCATGTTGAGTTTGCATATAATCGATCTGTTCATTCTGCATCTAAGTTTTCTCCTTTCGAGATTGTGTATGGTTTTAATCCTTTAGCTCCTTTGGATTTATTGCCATTACCTGTTGAGCATGCTAACATAGATGGCAGGAAGAAAGCTGAGTCTGTTAGACAGATTCATGAGAAGGCGAGGCAAAACATTGAGAGAAGAACCGAGCAATATGTGCGACAAGCCAACAAAGGAAGGAAGAAGATGGTTTTTGAAACAGGAGATTGGGTTTGGTTGCACTTGAGGAAAGAACGTTTTCCAGTTCAACGGCGTTCTAAGCTTTTACCGAGAGGAGATGGACCGTTTCAAGTTGTGCAAAGGATCAATGACAATGCATATAAACTTGATCTACCAGGTGAGTATAATGTAAGTGCTACATTTAATGTCGCTGACCTAAGTCCGTTTAGTACAGGTGACGAATTGAGGACAATTCCTTTTCAAGAGGAGGGGAATGATGAGCCTGAGGATAGCACGAGAGCTAGATCATGGAGTGAAGACTATGCAGATCCCATCCGGGTTCCAAGTGGTCCAATCACCCGAGCTAGAGCAAGGAAGATGAAGGAAGCACTCGTGAGCATGGTCCACGAGTTGATGAATAAATCTGACGCTTGGAGAAGCATTCAAGGAGATGAAGAGCACGAATGGAAAATAATGCTTAGCCAAGAAGACGTAGAATAATTAGGGCGTTTTTATTATTGTTTTTATTAATTTGCAGCCCAAGGATTATGTATTATTAGTATTTAGAGTGATGGGCTTGCTAAGAGTGTTTTTGGGCTTATTTAGAGTGTTCCATTATTTTTGTTGCCTTAGAATTGGGCTTGTTTTTGTATTTTCGTTTTTAGGGTTTGATTAGGGTTTGCTTATTTCTCCTCCTATTTAAAGGAGGCTACTCTTATGTTTGGAGGCAGCTTGTTTAATAATACGAAATTGAGAGTGTTTTTTTCACCTCTTGTGTTCTAAGAACACTTCGAGCAGCCGGAATTTAATTCTTGTTGTTCTTCGATTTATCAATCAATTAATCCATCAATTGGTTGTTTGTCTACGACTATACCAAGGTTCATTCTCGTTTTAGGGATTGGGTCGAGGTTCCACCTCCATCATCTTCGCGTGATTCCAAGGTTCTTACGTATTCAACGTTAAGGGTCGCGGATTCGTCATATCGGATAGAAATACGGTCGTGAATCACATCAGACGGGGTGTTCAACTTTTATCCCTATGGATAAACAATAATCATCAAAAACTTGAGAAGAAAACTCAGCTGCATTATCAAGTCTTATAGACTTAATAGGTTGATCTGGGAATTGCGACCTAAGTTTAATGATATGTGCCAATAGGCGTGCAAAAGCAATGTTTCTTGTAGAAAGTAAGCTTACATCTGACCAGCGGGTGGAAGCATCAATTAAAATCATAAAATACCTAAAAGGTCCACTTGGGGGATCTATAGGGCCACAAATATCGCCATGTATTCTTTGGAGAAAAGATGGTGCTTCAGAAGAAATTTTAAGGTACGAAGGTTTTGTGATGAGTTTACCTTGTGAACAAGGGGTACAAAAATAGTCACTTGGTATGGTCAGCTGATGGTTTGCCAATGAGTGCCCATAAGAGTTATCTATTATCTTTCTCAACATGGTTGTTCCTGGGTGTCCTAATCTATCATGCCACAATCTTAAGGCCTTGGGATCACTAATTTTCGATATTTTAGACTTGAGCTTTTGGCTCATAATTGAGTGTGACTCAACATTAGATAATGTTGTGCAATAGAGACCCGAGGAGAAAGCACTTAATTTTTCTAGTGGGAGCTTCTGGCTCGCAGCACTAGTAGTGATGCATAAGAATTCCTTGTTACCTTCATTTTTCGTTTCAATATGATACCCATTCATTCTAATATCTTTAAAACTAAGCAAGTTTCTTCTGGAACTGCTTGAGAATAATGCATCTTTTATAAAAATGTGGGTACCATTTGGTAACATCACATGGGCTCTTCCGGAGCCTTCAATTATTTGCGCAGGTCCAGCTATGGTGGATTCTTTGCCTGTATTAAATACTAATTCAGAGATTTTTTTTTGATTTTTCAATATAGTATGTGTTGTGCCACTGTCTACTAGACAAAAATTATCCTTGGTATCATGCATTCCATAATCCATACCTTTAAAAGAAATATTATAAACTATTTAATAACCCAAACATATTATAAAAGCAATTACTTTATCGTTATAATGAATATAAAAACAAACTATGGTTTCTAATCAAAAGTTATAAATATCAAAATAATAATTCCTAAAACATAATTAAATAATATAATATCTAAGACTGTTTAAATGCATAAAATAAGTAGTGATAATTTAGGTCTTCTGGACCTAGCTAGGTGGTGCTCCCAACATCTCGTCAAACTTTTCCTTAGTAACAGGATTGCCATCAGCATCTTCAAAAAAATCATTGCATTTTAGTTGAATGATATCAGTGGCTGATACGCTTGCATCGTTCTCTTCCCTATCCAACCAGTTTGTCTCCATAGCATTAATAGAGGCCTTGTATTGATCCACAACATGTTTTGGTGCACGGCAAGCACGTGACCAATGCCCACATTTTCCACATCTATGGCAATTATTATTTGGTGGATTCTGGTTCTGATCTTGATTCTGATTTTTATTTTGGTTCTCATTCTTCTTACCAGACCACTTCTGGTGGTTTTTGAATTTTATATTGTTGTACGGGCCTTTATAACCACCTCTGCTGGGGTAGTTATTGCGTCCACCTCTTCCGGAGGAGTTCTTGTATCCACCTCTTCTGGGGGGATTATTACGCCCGTTTCCATGGCCTCTATTATGACCAAAATTGGCATTTGCTTCAGGAATTGCCTCAGAACCAGTTGGTCTAGAATTATGGTTCTTGATTAGAACTTGTGAACACCTCATTTTGCGACCCCGCAAGAAATCTGATTTTCAAATAAATGAACACGCATGCATGCACGAGCATTCCTAGATGCATATATTATGTACATGTGATACAGGTCAAAGAAGAAAGCCAAAAGGACCCCGGATGTGGAGTTACAGAATTATCGAAAATTATCGGAATCGAAGACCGTCAAAACTCGTGAAAACTTGTGAAAGGAGAGTTACGCATTTTGGATCATCCTCAAGCTTTGAGAGTTGTTAGACATTATCATGAGGAGTAGCATACTCGAAAATCAGCTCAATCCGACAGTCGGATCTCCGGAAATTCAAAAAATCACGAGTTTATTTCGGGTGGTCAAATGGAGTTCTTCTCGAAGTTAAAATGGCTTCAAGTTTGGTAAGTGGATAGGCCTTATTGTGGGGAAGAACATATTCAAAATTCAGCTTTTTCGGACATGGGATCATCAAGAATTAATTTGTCTATCGTGCAATCCTAGTTGAAATGTCCTTCGTACAAAATTAAACAAATAGTGGCCTTCCCGAATTCTGATCGACCTCAAATTTGGACACAAGTTATAAAACATTTGGAGGGAAAACATATCAAAACATCATAATGATCCAACGGTTGGAATTTTAATTGTCGAGATTGTTGTACGCAAGTATGTTTCCTACGCGGGAACAAACGCTTTGTACCAAGCCAAGGAGACCTAGTCCTTCCCGAACTCCGATCGTCTCCAATTTTTTACAGAGTCTAGAAGACTTATATTGGCAATACATATCCAAAATTCAGCATGATCCAACGGTTATAACCTAACTTGTCGTGCAAACAAGGGACCTTGTCTACAACAAATACCTTTCCTACGCGGACACAAACTCTTCGTACCAATCAGAACGAAAGGGAACCTTCCCGAAATCTGATCGACCTGAAATTTTTACACAATCTAGAAAAGTTCTATTCCCAATACATATCCAAAAATCAGGATGCTCCAACGGTGGGACGATTTCGCGATAATTTCCAAGAGTCCTAGTTGCAATCTCTTTTCTTGCTCTCCAAGTATTTTCTTCAACTATAAATAGACCCCCCCTCCATTCATTATTTTCATCAACAATCAAGGGGATTTCGTGGTACACACCAAGAGATCCTTATTCTCTCCATCCAAGGAGGCTCAGGTATAATTTTCTCTCTCTTCTTTTATTTATTCGTCGGTTTTATAATTTATATTCTTGTCTGCATAATTTCTATCACTTGATAGCTTTTTAAAACCCTTTTTCAAATTGTTTTTCAAAACCAAAGGCGTATAACAAACCCTAATCCAATTCCAAAATATTATTATTACTTTCTTACTTTTTCAAAAGTCCAGATTAGCGGTATTGTTATACGAAGGAATCGATAATCGCTATATATTCAATCTAACTCATAGATTGCGGTGTATATGTGATGAATACTCGATGATGAGAGCACTAGTGCCATCTATACCGGTTTAATCAATAGATTTTGGTATACGATCGGTCAAATCGCCTCATATCATATCGAGTATAAGATTCCACATTGAATCAGTTTTCGAAAAGCCCAATGCTTTACAAAATCACTTGTTTATCTGCATCTATTATTATTAAATTCTCTTTTTCAAATCACACACACACACACACTTATTTTTAAAATCATGGGCGAATTAGGAAATACATCGTTTTCATCCCAACCCTAAAATCCCGATTTTTAAGGCAAGTACGAAAAGCTGTAAAGCAATAGCAATAGCAATAGCATGCAAGAACTAAATTATAACACACACATATCCTCCTCAAGAGACCAAAAGGGCGAATTGGGTGCCTAACACCTTCCCGATTCGGAACTTAATCCCCGAACCTTCGAATCAGCTGGTTTCGCATACATTGTGTATAAGAGGATATTTAGTCCATAAATACGTCTCTTTTACATAAACCTTTTTTGTTTGTTTAGTAAAACAAACTGGCGGCTCTTATTCTTTTCAAAACCGATTTCCAAATCAATAAACGGAATCGCCGCCCACGAGGACCCCCGGGCGTCGAGGACGCGGGTACTCACAGTGGCGACTCTGCTGGGGATTTATTTTAAGAGGATTAGACTCTAAACAAGAGTAGAATATGCGTGGATAATTATTTTTGTTTGCATGTTTCTTTTTCGGCCTTAGTTTTAGGATAACATAGATGCGATTTAGGTGGATACCTTGATTCCCTTTTTTTTTGTAATAATTGTTTGAGGAAAACCTTTTCATAAATAAAAATTGAAAGTACTCGAACAAACCCTAAAGCGCTTATCATAATATACCTCCATGATTGTTATTTTGCACGCACCCACTATCATCATGCATTATCACGAGTGTGAATTTACCCTATCAACCTCGGGACCAAAGTCGTGACTAGGCCGTGGACTTGCGGGTCTACACTAGCCAAAAGCGCATGGGACCACTCTCCTTGGCCAAGTACCAAACTGAGGTATATCGAGTGACGAGAACACTCACATACCCAGAATGTATATCAAAAGGTCCTTGCACGTACTCGCCCTTGGGGTATATAGCAAGACCTAGCCAAATAGGAGGGAGCCTTAAACCTTACCTTTTTCAACCACGCTTTCATATAGGATGCGTCAGCCTAATACACACGAATTTCTACATGTTTTCTTGACTGTTGGTCGTGAGATTAGTGAACAAAAGGCCTTGTCATGCATACCAACTCTTGGTTTGGCAAGTACGGCCGGAGGATGTCCAACCCCGTCCGTAGAAATCCCTCACTAAAACCCGTTAGTGAGAATTTTCCTGTCACTATTTCCATGAAAAGCAACTCTAAGAGGAGAGAACTTCCCGATTTTTAAAAAATATTTTTCAAAATATTTCTTAAAAACCGAGTCATTTCCCAAAATGAATTTTTCAAAAAATTATTTTTTAAAATCGGAAGGTTATAAAGGCACCCCAGGAATTCATATTCCTACCCTAAACCTATCCACGGGGCTCTCAAGTTGTTGCCGTCGGTCTGTTTTCGCTAATCACCAAAAAATAGTTTTCGATTTTATTTTTTTGTTGAGTCACAATTTTTCGAGAATTATGCAACTCATGGCAAAATATTAATTTTTCGGTCAAATCTCTGACTTCTTTCTCCCCATTCTTTACCACACTCCGATTATCTACTGTTGGCAAACTAGATGACTCATAAGATCAGATTCACTACCGATCATGCCTCCTCATTGCAACACCGAGCTACTACTTCATCAAACCGGGGTCGACAGCACTGAGGGTAATCATGGTGAAGCTTCTCATGCAGCGGATCCGCCGCCGGGTCCCGTTCTCCCGTAAGTTGATGGTGGTACTTTAACCGTTGAACATCTATATCATCTAATCCATGATCTAACCCAGTTTGTAGCCATCAAGAAGGATCACCAAGTGGCCACCCAAGCCCATCTTGAGCCCTAATCACTGTTAGAACACCTGCTGAATCAAACCAACCCAATCCAAATCCATACCCAACCGAAGGCAACCAAACTCGAGACCTAGTAGCTCCACCTAACATTCTCTAATACATTATCCCAGTTCTTGCCAACATCAACCACCCACTTCCTGTGACCCTTGCTAACATCATTGTACCACCGGTGCAAGATCCCGAAACAGCCTGGTTGAACCCTAACCAGCCCTTTCAAAATCATAATCCTCAAGCCATCATCGTTTACATACACTGAGGGTGCCGAGGGTACATCTACTGAGGGTATCGACAAGAAGACCTGAACAGCCTCACCATCATCGTCCGCATACACTGAGGGTGCCGAGGGTACATCTACTGAGGGTATCGACAAGAAGACCCGAACAGCCTCGCCATCATCGTTCGCATACACTGAGGGTGCAAAGGGTACATGCACTGAGGGTATCGACAAAAAGACCCAAACAACTCCCCTAAGACTACCCTTTCCATTTATCATTTGCGCTGAGGGTGGCTTAACCCACACCATCACAACCCCATGGTCGTCCTATCAGCAGAATCAAAAATTCTACCTCTGAAGAATATCTGTAAGCCTCCTAAGATTAAGGGTAAGAGCAAAAAGTAGTAACGCGCACGGACTCGAAGAAGATAACAACTTGTCAAAGATGGAAGCATGACGCAAGATCAGCAGAATCTTAAGTTGGTAGCACTCCATTTCTCTTATCACCTTACACTCACTCACTGATTGACCGAAAATCAATATTTGTCTTTTTACTGTTGCTATGTTCTCAAAAAATTGTCGGTCTTGCATGCATGCATCTGCACTTAGATAATTTTAAGTAGCGTAACATACTTCATAAATCAGGCAACTTAAGATTCACAACCTCTTCAAAACCAAGTTTTTAAAATGATGGTGCGATGATTTAAGAAGTATGCGAATACTTGAAATTTAGGGAAGCATGGCATAAGCATTTGCATAGTGCATACACATGAACACTTGCATAAGTATACCACACACTAGTCTAAGAATACATAGGCACTAAGCTCCATGGCCTACCAAACAGGCTTCACCACTGCATCCTGGTATATACTTCGATGATTAGTCATACCACCATCACCGACCAGATCGTCATGATAAGATCACATGCTTTCCCAAAGAGGCAAGTCATTTCATAAGCCCTCCCAGAGAGTCAAATCACTTCACAAGCCCTCTTAGAGAAGCAAGTCATTTCATAAGCCTTCACAGAGAGTCAAATCACTTCACAAGCCATCCTAGAGAGGCGAATCACTTCACAAAGTCTCCCAGAGAGGCCAATCAAATCCCAAGCCCTTTGTACAGGCAACAATCAAATCTCAAGCCCTTTCTACAGGCACCATTCAAATCCTAAGCCCTTTCTACAGGCACCAATCCAAGCGCTTCCTACAGGCCAATCCAAAGCCTTTTCCACAGGCACCATTCCAAAGCCCTTTCCACAGGCACCAATCCAACCCAAGCCCTTTCTACAAGCACCATTCCAAAACCCTTCCTATAGGCACCAATCCAATCCAAGCCCTTCCTACAGGCAAACTCAAGCCTTCTCCAAAACCAAAAAGCCCCTTTTGAGAGGATATCAGAGAAAGATAGAGAGAAAGACTGGAATGATAAGATTTCGTAAAAAACACAGGGAACAAGCCCCCATGAAAAGGACTTTTGGCCTAGCTCCTTCTCGCCCGAGAAGTCTTCAAGATACGCTCCCAAAGGTTCTCGGACTGAAAATCACAAACACAGCACGGCGATGTCAAATGCGAACTTCCAAAGTAAACATTCTCGAATCGCAAGGATGATGATGCCCATGAAAACCTGACAAAGTGAGAAGGAACAAAGTGGGTACAAAAAAAAGTGAAAAAGTAGAAAAGAGGATAAATCCCACAGTGCCAAAAGAAAATAATATTGAAAAAAACAGAAAAGGAAAAAAGATGGCAACGAGAGCCACACCAAGAGTGACAGCTAGGCCAAAAGGCCCAGGGCTACGTCTTGGGTGAGGAAGGCTGCTGACCATGCAAAAAAAAAAGGTAAGCTGAAAAAAAATAAAAAAAATAAGCTGCATCAAAAAGCTTTCAATCAATCAAGGAGGAATAAGGGCATCGAAAAACAGAAAATGATGCAGGCATAAAAAAATTCTTCTTTCGCGAAGTTAGGAAACAATAAGCAGAATCGCACCCTAGTGACAAGAGAAAAAAATGCCACGGAAGCTGAGCAAGAGGCAAAGTCCAAAATTCATACACGAAGTTTCGAGAACAGAGAGAACGTAACTCGATCATTTCTCAAGGAAAAAGAGACCAGCCAAAAGTACTTCTTTTCAAAAAAAAAAAAAAATCACACCAGAACTCTCTCTCTATGTCTTCTCAGAGACTCTCACCTCCTCAGCATCAACCCTCAGCCATTATCCTAGCAAGTAGAAATTCTCATTTTCGTAGCAGATCATCAACCCACACATCAACCATTATCCATGCTAGTAGGAGTTCTCATATCCTCAGCAGATCATCAACTCTCAGCCTTTATCCTAGCCAGTAGGAATTCTCAACTCCCCAACAGGCCATCAATCATCATACCATCAAATTCTTAGCCAGCATACAATCAATCATCATATCCCCAGCAAGCATACACCATACTAGAATTTCTGAAAGAACAATCCCACACAGTCCGTTAAAGCAGGGGCTCACCCTCTACACGGTTCACAAGTCCGTTAAAGCAGGGGCACACCCTCTACACGGTTCACAAGCATGGTTCACAAGTCCGTTAAAGCAGGGGCTCACCCTCTACACGGTTCACAAGCACGGTTCTCAGGTCCGTTAAAGCAGGGGCTCACCCTCTACATGGTTCACAAGCACGGTTCACAAGTCCGTTAAAGCAGGGGCTCACCCTTTACACGGTTCACAAGCACGGTTCACACAGTCCGTTAAAGCAGGGGCTCACCCTCTACACGGTTCATAAGTCCGTTAAAGCAGGGGCTCACCCTCTACACGGTTCACAAGTCCATTAAAGCAGGGACTCACCCTCTACACGGTTCACAAATCCCGTTAAAGCAGGGGCTCACCCTCTACACGGTTCAAAATCCCGTTAAGGCAGGGGCTCACCCTCTACACGGTTCTTAATCCCGTTAAGGCAGGGGCTCACCCTCTACACGGTTCCCAATCCCATTAAATCAGGGGCGGAGCGTGGTAGCCAATTAGATTGTATCGAATAGGAAGAATACCTGCCAATGCCAATTGGATTAGAGAGCACCTTCTCGCCATACTTAAATGCTTCTCTTTCCAACTGGATAACCGTTGCTGGATCGACTTACTCAATCACGGAGCCAAAAGTCTGGCGTGTGGGCCGGGTATGGAGAAGGGGAACTACTAAGTAACTGCCAAGATTCATCGTTTGAGAGATGGCCAATATAGAAGTGATCTGATTCTTAACGAGCTGCGGCACATAAGAGCTGAAGAAGACAACTGATTTCGTAGTATTAATAGATTGACCTGAAAGCAAGGAAAACTGGGAGATTACATCCTTAATACAACGGGCCTGGCTCGGGGTGGCTTTGGCAAAGAGTAATAAGTCGTCTACAAAAAGTAAGTGAGAGATAGGAGGTCCTGCACAACAAATCGAGAAGGGTTTCCATTTGGTTGCCACAACTGCATACTCAATTAAAGTAAAAAGTCGCACAAGGTAGATCACAAACAAGAATGGTGATAAGAGGTCACCTTGGCAAAGACCTCGGGTTGGTTTAAAAACGTTGTGAAGATTGGCTCACATTTATTTTTTGGTGGACCATGATCGATCATGGGTATGTCCATGATCGATCATGGAGTCGGCAGAAATTCCAGTGGGCTTTAAAGGGCTTTCATGATCAATCATGGGGTATACCATGATCGATCATGGTTACTGCACTTTGCCTATTTAGTTAGTTTTTGGCTCATTTGTGAATATATCTTGTAAATAACACTTGAGAACTAAAAAGTGAGAATTTTTTTTTTTTTTGCTTGTAATCACTCTTTGTTCCAATTATCAATAGAAGCTATCGTTTGTGTGGATTATTGGCTCTTACACCGACACCACGGTAAACCCTTGTATTGTGCAATTGTTGCTTTATTTCTTATTTCTCTATTGTGAGTGTGCTTTTTTTGTGTCAGTTCTTCTTTCAGTAAACCAAGTGAGCTTGTGAGATCCCTCCGCGTTCCGTCGTGCTCGGTTGTGAGCGGTTTGGCGCAACAAATTGGTATCAGAGGCAAAACGAAAAAGGTGAAATTTGTGTTGCACGCCAAGTGTTTGATAAAATTCCAAAGTGAGATTTTTCAATCTTTGACTCATTGTTGGTTTGTCAAGTTCTTTGGTGATTGAAGATGACTACTTCTAAGACCTCAAAGGTGTCAGCGATAAAGTTTGACGTAGAGAAATTCGACAGAAAGTTGGTCAATTTCGGCATGTGGCAATGTCAAATGCGCGATGTCTTGATCCAACAGGATTTGCATAAGGCATTGTTGGGTGTGGTAGCTAAGCCCACGACGATGACAGATGTTGAATGGGAAGAGTATGATTTGAAGGCTTGTAGCACTATCCGGTTGCATCTAGCTCAAAATGTGATATACTACGTTATGCGTGAGAAATCCGCGGCTAGCATATAGAAGATACTGGAAGAGAAGTACATGACGAAGAGCATAGAGAATCATCTCTATCTCAAGAAGAAGTTATTCCGGTTTGAATATGCTAGAGGTACATCAATAAGTGAGCATGTCGATGAGTTTAACAAGATGATTTCGGATTTGTTAAACTTGAACGAGGACATGAAAGATGAGGAAAAGGCTATCTTATTGCTCAATTAACTTTCGGAATCCTGTGACCATTTGAGTACCACTTTGTTATATAGTAAGGATTCAGTGAAATATGAGGACGTTTCTTCGGCACTGCTTGGTAATGAGCAGAGACAGAGGGAGAAATGTAGTACATCGTCCGATGTGTTGGTGACGCGGGGAAGGACAGATGATCGGAGACAAGCAAAGCATAACAACTCTCGGTCCAAGTCACGTACTAAGTACTTGGATAACATGGAATGTTACAAGTGCAAAAGGAAATGACATATGAAGAAGAATTGTCCTAACGCTTGGGTAGACAAAGGGAAGAAGAAGAATGCGGATGATACTGCAAATTCTGTTACTTCAGGGGATGATGATTTCGAGAGTATGTTAGTGGTTACTCCTAGGGAAAGCTCAACGGACGAGTGGATTCTAGACTCGGGTTGTTCGTACCACATGTGTCCAAACAAGGACCTTTTCCATACCTTGACGAAGGTGAATGGAGGAACGGTGTTGATGGGCAATGATCACATTTGCAAGACGGAGGGTATTGGAACGGTCAATTTGAAACTACATGACGGAGTAGTCAGAACTCTGAATGAACTCAGGTACATCCCGGATCTGAAGAAGAATTTGATTTCTTTGGGTTCTTTAGATTCCAACGGGTGCAAGATTGTGCTTGAGAACGGAATGCTAAAGGTTACTTCCGGTGCCTTAATGTTGATGAAGGGAAAGAAAGAGGGTAATCTCTATCTCCTTCAAGGTAGTACAGTGACGGGTACCGTTTCAGTTTCTACGGAAGCTGGTGGAGCAAGTACAAGTTCGGATTCGACAGAACTATGGCATATGAGATTGGGACATGCCAGGGAAAAGGCGATGACGGTGTTATGTAAGCAAGGATTACTTAAGGGTACGAAGAGCTGCAAGCTGGAGTTTTGCGAGCATTGTGTGCTCGGGAAACAGACACGGGTACAGTTTGGGACGGCTACTCATTGCATGAAGGGGTTGCTTGACTACATACATACGGATGTCTGGGGACCTTCCAAGACAAAATCCTTAGGAGGTAATCATTACTTTGTTACATTTGTAGATGATTTCTCTAGGAGGATTTGTGTATATCTCATGAAGCACAAAGACGAGGTCTTTGGGGTGTTTCTAAGGTGGAAGAAAATGGTCGAAAATCAGCTTGGCAGGAAGATCAAGGTACTTAGATCCGATAACGACGGAAAGTACACTAGTGATCCGTTTAAGGAGTACTACCAAGATGAGGGAATTGTTCACCATTTCACGGTTAGAGGTACACCACAACAAAACGGAGTAGCTGAGAGGATGAACTGTACCTTACTTAAAAAAGTGAGGTGTATACTGTCAAATGCAAATTTGGAGAAACAGTATTGGGCGGAGGCCTTATCCTATGCTAGTTACATCGTGAACATGTTGCCATCTTCATGGGTCAATTACAAAACTCCTATGGAGGTTTGGACAGGATCTCATGCAAGTTATGATTCATTACACATATTTGGGTGTCCGGCTTATTATCACGTTCGTGAAGATAAGATTGATCCAAGAGCCCGAAAGGCGATCTTTATGGGTTCAAGAATTGGAGTCAAGGGATATAAGTTGTGTTGTCTACAAGACTAAAAAATGATTGTTAGCAGAGATGTTACATTTGACGAGGCGTCTTTGCTCAAGATGGCTACGGGAGAAAATGTAAAGGTTCTCGATGAGAGTGAGAAGAGCGGAGTGGTGCAAACGGAAGTTACTACGCCGGTGGTGACTATTCCGGTGTAATCAGAAATGACTAATCCGGTTGATTCTTCCGATAGTGATTCAGAGAATGTGGAGATTCCTATTGAGGGGTCTAGTCAACAACAAAAAGAGATACCGTCTTTGGCGAGAGGGAGAGAGCCTAGAGCTCGACGAGCACTACAACGACTTGGCTATGAAGATAGTGTGGCATATGCATTGGTGGTTTATGGCGATGAACCGACTTCTTATTGGGAGGCAGTGGCGGATAGTCATTGTGATGAATGGAAGGCGACCATGGGTGAGGAGATAGATTCTCTTCACAAGAATGAAACATGGGATCTTTGCAAGTTGCCAAAGGGAAAAAAGTCAATTGGGTGCAAATGGGTGTTTGCCAAGAAAGACGGGGTTCTAGATTCGGATGTTCGGTATAAAGCAAGATTGGTAGCTAAGGGATTTGCATAGAGGGAAGGGGTGGATTATAATGAAGTCTTCTCTCTGGTAGTAAAACACACTTCCATTAGAGTGCTATTAGCTATGGTATCACAGTTTGACTTAGAGCTTGAACAACTCGACGTCAAGACGACGTTCTTGCATGGGGATCTAGAGGAGGAGATTTATATATCTCAACTGGAGGGGTTCAAGGTTGTTGGCAAAGAGGATTGTGTTTGTACACTGAAGAAGTCCTTCTATGGGTTGAAGCAATTGCCTAGACAATGGTACAAGAAGTTTGACACTTTCATGATGGCTCAGAAATTCAAGCGGGGTGATTTTGATCATTGCGTTTATTTTAAAAAACTCAAAGGAGGTTCGTTTATCTACTTACTCTTATATGTTGATGATATGCTTATTTGTTCATCGAGTATGTCTGATATCAACACGGTGAAGGCTCAGTTGAGTCTCGAGTTTAAGATGAAGGACTTGGGTGGAGCTAAGAAGATTCTGGGAATGGAGATAGTAAGGGAGAGAAAGAAGGGAAGATTGTGCCTCACTCAGAGGCAATATCTAGAGAAAGTGGTAGTCAGGTTTGGGATGCAGGACTCAAAGCCTGTAAGTGTCCCATTGGCTCCGCATTTCAAGCTCTCGGCAACTATGGCTCCAGAAACGGATAAAGAGGTGGAGTATATGGCTCAAGTTCCGTATGCGAGTGCGGTAGGAAGCTTGATGTATGCCATGGTGTGTACTCGACCGGATATTGCTCAGGCAGTGAGCATTGTTAGTAGGTTTATGGCAAATCCGGGGAAACAGCATTGGAATGTCGTTAAGTGGATTTTGCGGTATCTACAAGGGATGAAGAATAAAGGGTTGGTGTACCAGAGAACCGAGCGATCTATTATTTGCGGGTATGTTAATTCGGACTATGCTGGGGATCTTGACAAGCGACGGTCGACCACGGGGTATGTTTTCACATTTAGTGGTGGTTCGATTAGCTGGAGGTCGATGTTGCAAGGTGTAGTGGCGTTGTCTACTACGGAAGCAGAGTACATTGCAGCAACAGAGGTAGTCAAGGAAGCATTGTGGCTTCGGGGTTTGATATGTGATTTGGGGATGGTTCAGGAGAATGTCAATATACATTATGATAGCCAGAGTGCTATTCATTTGGCCAAGAACCAAGTTCATCACGGACGGACGAAGCACATAGATATCCGGTTTCATTTCATACGGGAGATTATCAAGAGTGGTGAAGTGATTTTGAAGAAAATTGGCACTAAGGATAATCCTGCAGATATGATGATGAAGGTGGTACCGACGACCAAGTTCGAGCACTGCTCGACATTGGTTAACATTCTTCGGTGTTAAGGCCCTATTCGGGGGTAGAGGCTCTTCGAGGCCGGGTGTGATGCTATGGCAGTATTGATGGAGGAACAAGTGAAGTGAGGTATGTAATTTGCTGGATGGATAGCTGCATGGTTCGCCAAGGTGGAGATTTGTGAAGATTGGCTCACATTTCTTTTTTGGTGGACCATGATCGATCATGGAGTCGGCAGAAATTCCAGTGGGCTTTAAAGGGCTTTCATGATCGATCATGGGGTATACCATGATCGATCATGGTTACTGCACTTTGCCTATTTAGTTAGTTTTTGACTCATTTGTGAATATATCTTGTAAGTAAGACTTGAGAGCTAAAAAGTGAGAAATTTTTTTTTTGTGGTTGTAATCACTCTTTGTTCCAATTATCAATAGAAGCTATCGTCTGTGTGGATTAGTGGCTTTTACGCCGACACCACAGTAAACCCTTATATTATGCGATTGTTGCTTTATTTCTTATTTCTCTATTGTGAGTGTGCTTTTTTTTGTGTCGGTTCTTCTTTCGATAAACCAAGTGAGCTTATGAGATCCCTCCGCGTTGCGTCGTGCTCGGTTGTGAGCGATTTGACGCAACAAACGTCACTAGTGGTACCATTCCAGAGCAACGAGAACGTGGTCGTACTTACACAAAACCTGATTAACGAAATAATGGAAGGGGGAAAGTTTAACTATTGAAGGGTCAATTGCAAGAATTCCCAGGTAACCTTATCATAAGCCTTCTCACGATCAATTTTTATAAACATCCCACCGGATTTAGATTTGGAACGTTGCATAGAATGCAAAATTTCTTGAGCGACTACAATGTTGTCAACCACATGTCTCCCTGGCACGAAACTCGCCTGAAGAGGGTGGATTAGGCTAGGCATAAAATGCTTAAGATGGTCAACCAAAACTTTAGTGAGCACCTTGTACACCACATTACACAAGGAAATAGGCTAAAACTGTTGGATTGACGTTGGGTTTTCCATTTTACGTAACAAAACTAGGAGTGTTTCATTGAGACGGACATCGAACACTCCGGTACAAAAAGCTTGAGCCACCAGATTATGCACAGCAGGCCCCACGGTCGTCCAATGCTTTTGAAAGAAGATGGAATGAAACCTGTCTGGCCCAGGAGCCTTGCACGGTTTCATTGAACGAATAGCTTTTGTTGTTTCCCAAAACTCCACTGGGTGCGATAGCCAAATACCTTCGTTCATTGACAAGTGCCCGTGAGGGGGAACCTCAGCGATTGGCCATTATGTAGTGGCAGCCTCAATACCCGAAAATAAAGATTGAAAGTGCGATACGGCATACTCCTTGAGCGTGTTCTGGTCAGTGCACCATGTGCTATGTTGAAAATATGAACTGCACAAACAGAAATTAAATAAAGAAAGAGAGTACACCGGGTTGAGTCGCGGACTAGGTCGCTCTCTTTAAGACGTTTTCGCGGCTCTGCCCGGAATTGTGCTAGCAATTCATTTTTCGCCACGCTGCCTCCAGGATGAAACAACCCAGATACTCTTCTGTACGATCGACGTGCACCACTGTTGATCGTTCGAAAATACTCTAAAATATATGCTTGGAATCGGTAAATTATTTACCGCCGAAGGCAAAAAACTTTCCTACCGGGGGCAAAAAAAAAAAATTAGGGTTCTTTAGAATATTTTTGATTTTTTTGTTGCTGTAGAAGATATCGATCGTTCAGAAAAAAAATTCCGTATTGTATATCAAGAAAAAAAAACGGTAGGATAATAATAAAAATCCGTTCAGTGGAAATATTCACGGAGACGTGGAGAGAAAAAATGGGAGCCGTTTTGATGTGGTTTGATCACTTTTGAAATTTAAAAAATTAATTTCGAAATAAAATTTATTTAACAAATAAAATTTTTCAAGCCCAAAGTCCAAGCCCGACCCAGACTGGGTCGGGTCGGTCGGCGCGCACGTGTGTGGGGAACCACATTCATCCAAGTCCTCACCCAATAGCACAAAAGTCTAATGCCCAAAGGGCTCAAGCCCTTAAGCAAATTTCCCTATATAAAAAACCATGAAAGGTTTTTTCTTTCTCCTATGTAGGACTTGGGAAAACTCTAACTTTGCCTTGTCTAAGTTTTTTCTCAAATACACACTTGCTCCAACAATCCCCCACTTGTATTTTTAGGAAAAACGTTTTCATCGAGCATATTACATAGGACAATGCATAAGTAAATGTGTCTTTCAATTTGAACCTTTACGTAGTGTTTGTGTTTCAGAATATACTAAAGTAACTCGTAGTTTTGAACTCTATCTCTGACAATCACAACACACACTGCCCCCAAGAGTGTTGTCCAAAAGCCAGCACGTTATGGCCATGTGCTTATATCCCAGTTAGTGAATGATCTAGAGAATTTGCCCAAAATTCCATAGGAAGCCACCTCTCTTCTACATTCACATAGGTGAGTCTATCAAGAGTACTCCTGTAGCATTGGTACCCCACTCTATATAGAGCTATAAAACTCATTAAGAGCAAATGGTCAACCTTTTCGTCGCTTCAGGATATCATGCTCCATAAGGATGAGATAATACTGCATGATTCTAAAATATCACTTGTAACTTGTTGTTTACCCTTTGAACCTATTTCTTGGGATCTCCAGTCCATAGGTTGGGTTACCATTACAGTGGCTCAATTCTCATCGGGCATTAACCCCATCCCTTTCGAGGTGTTAAACACCTTCTCTCTCATTAGTCCTTTTATCAAAAAATCAGCCAAATTTTTCTCAGACCGCACATAATCCACTCTTACCGCACCATTGAAGAGTAACTCCCTAACAGTGTTGTATTTACGATGAATCTATCGTCTCTTACCGTTATAGTAACGGTTTTGAACTTTTGCAATAATCGCGGTAATATCGTAGTGGATAAGGACAGCTCGTATCGGTCTCTCCCATAAAGGGGTATCTGTAAGAAAGCTTCTCAGCCAGCTTGCTTCTTCACTAGTAGCTGCTAGTGCTATCATCTCAAACTCCATCGTAGACTGGGCCAAAATGGTTTGTTTTTTGGATTTCCAAGAAACTGCACCTCCAGCTATGCTAAAGATATATCCACTAGTGGCCTTGGAATCTTCTGACAAGGTATTCCAGTCAGCATCGCTGTATCCTTCTAGGACAGCATAAAACTTTTTATAGTGTAACTTTAGGTCCATGGTTCTTTTTAGATAAGGCATGACCCTCTCAACTGCATGCCAATGCTCCATACGAGGACTGCTAGTAAACCTACATAGTACCCCCACTACAAATGCAATATCAGGCCTAGTGCAATCAGTAGCATATCGAAGGCTACCAATGATGCTCGCATACTCAGTTTGTTTAACACTGTCTCTAGTGTTCTTGAACAACTTTACACTAGGATCATATGGAGTACATGCTGGTTTACAGTCTAAGTAATTATATTTCTTTAGAATCTTCTCAATGTAGTGAGATTGATCCAAAGAAAGTCCTTTTTTCGTCCTAGTAATTTTAATCCCCAAAATTACATTGGCTTCTCTCAAATCCTTCATATCAAAATTAGCACATAGCATGGATTTCACATTATTAACAATATGGATATTAGAACCAAAGATAAGCAAGTCATCAACATATAAACATATAATAGTGCATGCATTATTCTCAGTCTTATAATAAATGCATTTATCACTTTTATTAATTCTAAATCCATTTGATATAAGCAATTTATCAAATTTCTCATGCCATTGCTTAGGAGCCTGTTTCAAACCATAAAGGGATTTATCTAATTTGCATATTTTTTGTTCTTGGCCTATAACTATGAACCCTTCAGGTTGTTCCATGTAAATTTTCTCTTCTAATTCCCCATTCAAAAAATCAGTTTTAACATCCATTTGATGCACAACAAGATCATGCAATGCAGCCAAGGCAATCAATACACGTATAGATGTGATTCTAGTCACAGGAGAATAAGTATCAAATAAATCTATGTTTTCACGTTGTCTATAACCCTTGGCAACTAAACGTGCTTTGTATTTATCAACAGTGCCATCAAGTTTCAATTTATTTTTAAGTATCCACTTACAACATATGGCTTTACAACTAGGAGGAAGGTCTACTAGGTGCCAAGTTCTATTCGATTCTAAGGAATCCATTTCATCGTTAATGGCTTCTTGCCAAATGTCAGCATCTAAAGAAGACAAGGCTTCTTGAATAGTGGATGGATCCTCTTCTAAAGTGCATGCATAAAAATCAGGCCCAAAGTCTTTAGTGGTCCTAGCTCTTTTACTTTCCTAGGTTCAACGAATGTATCATTGTCCATGGTACTGGCAGGTAAGGTAGAGCTAGAAGGTAGTGAGCTACCCCCACTATTCCTCATTTTAAAAGGGAATTTATCTTTATAAAAATCTACATCATTTGATTCAATAATAACATGATTTTTCAAATCATAAAATCTATAGGCCTTACTATTAATTGCATATCCAATAAAAACACATTCATAAGCTCTACTAGCAAGCTTAGATCTCTTAGGATCAGGAATACGCACGTAAGAAAGGCACCCCCAAACGCGTAAATAAGAAATATTAGGCCTTTTATTATTTAAAATCTCATATGAGGATAAATTGGATTTAATCTTAGGCACCCTATTAAGAACGTGACAACCGGTTAATAAAATCTCTCCCCACAAATGTGAGGCAGCCCCCGAATTTAGTAGGGTAGCAACAATTAATTCGGCAAAAGTTCTATTTTTTTCTTTCGGTTTTTCCATTCATTTCAGGTGAATATGGAGCATTCGTCTCATGAATAATACCAAGTGAAGCATAAAGATTTTTAAAATCAGTTGAATCATATTCGGTTCTTCTATCACTCCGAAATCTTTTTATTTTCTGATTAAATTGATTTTCAATTTCTGAAGAAAATGTTTTAAACATATCAATTGCTTCACTTTTATTTTTCATAAGGTAAACATAGGAAAAGTCCGAATTATCATCAATAAAAGTAATAAAATACCTTTTTCCATTTCTCATTAAAACACCATCAAATTCACAAATATCCGAATGAATTAATTCAAAAGGTTCGGTTTCTCTTAAAACAGATTTGTGTGGTGTTTTAGTTATCTTTGCTTGGCTACAAAATTCACATTTTTCGAAATCATTTATTGATAAGGGGGGAATAATTTTCAATTTACTCATGTTCTTAATAAGGCGCTTATTAACATGACAAAGTCTAGCATGCCACACATTAAATGAACAAATCATATAAGCAGAACTAGAAACAACTTTATTAGTATCAACATTCAACTTAAACATCCCATCACAAGCATAACCCTTCCCCACAAATACACCATTCTTAGTAAGAGTAAACAAATCTGCCCCAATAGTTTGAACAAATCCAGCTTTATTAAGGGGGTAACCCGAAACAAGATTCTTCCTAATTTCTAGAGTATGCAAAACATCCTTAAAGATGAAAGTTTTTCCAAAAGTGAACTTTAACTCGACTTCACCCGAGCCAGTAACATTAGTGGTGTGGGAGTCACCCAACAGCACTTTCATATCAATAGCATCAGAATAGGTCTTAAATAGAGCACGATCATAGCAGACATGGCATGAGGCGCCAGTGTCCACCCACCAACTTTCAGAACCCGATACCAGATTAATTTTTGTTATCATAGCCACTAAGGACTCTTCTTCAGTAACATTCGCCTGAGGAGTTCGGTGTTTGTTTCGACAATTTCTTGCCATATGACCAGGCTTTCCACAGTGATAGCACGAGAACACACTATTATTATTATTATTATTATTATTATTATTATTATTATTATTATTATTATTATTATTATTATTATTATTAGCCTGGCCATTTCTGTTTTGGTTCTGAGCTTGGTTGTTCCTATTCTGATTCCCGATCCGGATCGCATTATTTCTACCGTTCTGATTTTTCATATTTTTTCGGTTCGGCTTTAAAGATGCAGGGGTGTTGTTCGAGCGATTCTGATTTTGATTACGGTTCTGGTTTTTGTTGGAAACAACCAGAACCTCATCATTCCGATCTTGCTTACGGTTCTCCTCCTCAATCCTGAATTTTGTAATCAAACTTTCAAGTGAAAATTCTTTAGATTTGTGATGCAGATTATGTTTAAAATCTTTCCAACCAGGGAGTAACTTATCGATTAAAACTGCCACTTGAAACTGCTCATCAATGTTCATCCCTTCAGATATGATTTCATGTGCAATTTTCTGAAGTTCATGGGACTGAGTAACAATAGGCTTGTCGTCCGTCATCTGGAATTTTAGATAACGACTGACAGCGTATTTCTTTGCCCCAGCCTCTTCAGTGTCATATTTCTTTTGAAACGAATCCCAAATTTCTTTTGCGGATTTGCACGGGAGGTAAACATCATAAAGCTCATCACAGAAAGCATTCAAGATCAGATTTCTGCAGGTATAATCATTGTCCTCCCAAGTTTTGAGAGTCTTTTGATCAGCCTCAGAAATTGGATCAGAGAATGTGGGTTTTTCAGAAACACAGGCAGAATCCACCTTCTTAAGAGTTAAATAGAAAAACAGTTTTTGTTTTCACCTCCGAAAGTGCAAACCCTCAAATTTGAAGGGTTGATTCAAATTGCCAAAAGTAGCAGATTGATTTTCGACAGTATCCATAACAAAAATTACAACGAAATAGCAGATAAAAATGTCTTAAAATTGTTGAAAATATGAACTGCACAAACAGAAATTAAATAAAGAAAGAGAGTACACCGAGTTGAGTTGCGGACTAGGTCGCTCTCTTTAAGACGTTTTGCGGCTCTACCCGGAATTGTGCTAGCAATTCGTTTTTCGCCACGCCGTCCCCAGGATGAAACAGCCTAGATACTCTCCTGTACGATCGACGTGCACCACCGTTGATCATTCGACAATACTCTAAAATATATCGATCGTTCAAAAAAAAATCGTATTGTATATCAAGAAAAAAAAACGGTAGGATAATAGTAAAAATCCGTTCAGTGGAAATATTTACTTTTTTGTGCGCAAAAAAATAAAATAAAAAATAAAAAGAGTAGCGAAAGAAAGATTTGTTCTTTTTATTATCCTTTTCAGCAATAAGATTGTCGATAATTCAACTATTCAATTAAATTTTCGCATAACTTTTTTACGTAGCAAATTCCTTAGGTAAATCTTAGATCCCCTTTACATGCACATGGTCAAAGCATTAACCAAAAGAAAGAATTCAGTGTACTGTAGCAAATTAGACTTTTTCATAACAAATTAAGATGATTACATATCAAGAAAAATCTCATTATCAATAATTCTTTCATTCGTGAAAGGTGATCATTTTTAAATTCATAATTTTTCTCACAAAATTTCAATGTAATTAAGACTTAACATTTTCCATTTCATTTTTCATCTCAAGTAGCTCACTTTGGGTGACAATTTCTCATTCACTCCATATCCTTTTTGAGCAAACAAATATACGATTTCGATGTACTCACGGAAAAGAACTAAAATCTATAATTATTTTTTACAACCGAGTGTGAAATCCTGTTTAAAATTACCCTCAAAACGGCTCAAAAAATTACTTATATACCCATTTTTTCCAACAGCAAATTGCAATTTAAGTGTAAGAAAGATGTAGATGTAGGGAGAATTTTGAAGCAGCAATGGTGGCTACTTTCCTCCATAGGCTGAGTGCCTTTTAAATTAACAAGTTTGTGGGGTTTTCAAGGGTGGTGATCGATCTATCAAATATTGTTCTACTAACTATATCAATGATGTTATTTGTGATCTTAAGTTAACGTCGTTGCTAATTGTTGTACTAACTATTTTAATTCGGTCAATTTCAATTTTTTTTGCTTATATGCAATCCTGGGACTGAGCAATTCGGCTAAGCACTTGATTCTATGCAACTGCGTTTTTTACTTGCCAATTAAGTGCGGCTTCAGCTAGCTTGACTGATTTAGGTTGGCCATGGGATCATTAGAAACATGATTTTTGACTTTTCATACATGCCTGGTTCTTTGATTGGTGTCCTCAAAATCTTCAAGTATTGAAAATTGGGCTTTGTAATATGAGGATGATGGGTCAAAACATGTGACAAGGTATGGGTTCTAGATTTGGTGGCTTTTGGGTGTGTTTGGGCTTTATTGGGCTTTTGGATAATTGTTTGAGGCCGTTTTGGTAATATGGTGAATTTTACCAAAATTGACTGAATTAATCCAAGGAAAAATGGTTTTGGTAAGATATATTTATATACCAAGAATTGATTTATCGCAACCAAAAAATTCAAGAATTTTGGTTTGGTTTTGGTATTATGTGTAGTAAAACCAAAATACTGATTTACCGTACCGAAAAACTACCAAAAGTAGGATATCTAAAACACCAATTCCAAATTTATCAAAAATATATAATATAACAAAAATGTTGAATAATTAACCACAAAAACTATTAGATATAGTTAAGACCACAAAGTTTTAGATTTGTGCTGCGAAGTCAGCTTTAACAACTAACTTTTAATTTATTGTAGCTATTCACTTCATCATGTAAGTAATGATTAAATTCTTACTACTTTCAATCTAAAAGTGTCCTAGTATATCAAAAGCGAAAGCAATCAAATATATTTTATACATTTTTGCACTTGTAATACTATTCACCGAAGTCAAAATAAATGAAAATAACGGAAAAACCATAACATACCAAAAATATCAAGCAGTTCAGTATTGGTTTTTTATTTCAAATACCGATTAGTAAGCTAGTAAATCTGGTATTCAACTTGTTAATTATTTTTGTTTTAGTATTGATAAGGGCTATTCACCGACTGATTTATGGAAATAACATCACTATTCCTACCGATCAATTAATTATTTGCTTGACTCGTGTTTAGGTTGCTGAACTTAATTATATCCATTCCTGTTAAAAAAAAAAAAAATACTCAGTCTCAGGGTTGCATCAATTTGCAGCAATCTTCTTCCAACTAAGGTGTTGCATCAATTTTAAGTGTGAACACCACAAAAAATAGACAAATTATTAATACCCCCCCCCCCCCCCCCTTCCCCCCCCTTCTCTCCGCCCCTGTCTATTTTTATACGATAGTCTATAGACAATTAAAGAAAATTCATTAATTCCAGTGGAATTTGTCCTAATTTAAAAACTTTTCTTGATAATCAAAACACTGGCACCACAAATTCGATTAGTTAGAACGAAAGATAGTAAAATTATTTTGAAAGTTCAAACAATCTTTCACTCTTTTTTTTCTTTTTCTTATTTTTTTTAAATTTAAATTGATTAATTTATGGTTAATTAATATAGCAAACCACACAATTTTAATTATTGAGAAAAATAACCGCTACAGAACCTTACATTTTTAAAATTAATAATTCACAAAATGAATAATCGAAAGCTATTTTAACTATCCAATTTTTCTTATTCTATTAGAGATACTATGAAATTTACAAGCTCTAAATATTTAAAAATATGTGGTCATAATTAATCTAGGGTATGACTATATATTAGTACTTCACATCAGTACTACAACAGTCCGAAAAGTGTTTTCAACTATGCTTAGAAAGTGTACAAAACAAAAAAACGTATAAAATTTTACTAAAGTTAATGTATGTTAGAGGACTCAAGTTTAATATTAGCATCAATACCTTTAATATATTGTTGAAATTAATATTTCTTATTGTTTAGTTGATGATATGAATTGTACAATGCCTTAGAACAAGACATGATTTCCCAAGTTAAATTAACTAAGAAAAATATAGTTTTCCAATTCTATTTGCAATATTAATTACTGAATTAATGAGAAAAGAATATGATATTCGAAGACCCAATCATACCACAGAGGAAAAAATATACGAACTTACGAAAGTTGAAATAAGCTTTCCCTAATTAACAGAAGATTGTAGACTTACCCAAAATTATAAGGAACGTACAATAAGAAATATTGAATAGAATATTATTCAAATCAGTATTTCTTATTGTTAAACTTACAGATAGTTGATGATATGAATTGTAAAATTCCTTACAATAAAGACATGATTTTCCAAATAAAAAAATAATAGTTTAATTTGCCAACTCTATTAGCATTACTGAATTAATGTGAAAAGTATTATAAGGGCCAATAATACAACAAAGGAAAAAAAACATATATAATATATAAATAAATATAAACTTACCGAAGTCGAAATATGTCTTTGATTGGTCTTCCTAATTAACACAAGATGGTAGACTTCAAAAGAGACCCATCGATCATATCAGTGGGTTTTTCTAGGTAAAAAAAGAGAAGTACGTCCTTCCAAGAAACTTACTCAATATTATAAGCTACGTACAACAACTACGTACTAATATAATGGGAGCATTTCTGGTACGGATTACTGTTCACATACTACCTGTACGGATTGGTGTATTTGGCACGCTTTCGATCTAATTTTTTGATTAAATTTGGTGGGTATGTTCTTCATTGTGTGTAAAACATCTCCATCAAATTTCATCAAAAAATTCAATCGGAAAGTGGGTTAACTACATGATTGAAAAATATTATATTTTATATATCTATTTCTGGACTAATATTTTTCAATCATGTAGTTAACTCACTTCTCGGTTAAATTTTTGGATGAAATTTGGTGGAGATGTTCTACACACGATGAAGAACATCCCCACAAAATTTCATCAAAAAAATTCATCGGGAAGTGTGCCAAATGGGCCAATGCGTACGGATGGTCCGTGAACAATAATCCGCACTTGAAATTTCTCCCTAATATATATATATATATATGTAAACTGCAATGGTGATTATTACGTACATAGATTCAAGCTAACTTGAAAACCATAACCAAAATCGCCACCTTGACAATTAAACTGCATATCACCAAAGTTCTCATCGTGAGGATTATACTATATCAAGAATGATTATCGAACGAAGGTTCTTTGAACACCTCTCAATGCTGACTGCTTTGCTTTTGTTACTACCGTACACCAAGCTTGTTCTTGGAGTCACTTCAAGATCGAAAGACCAAGCACACATAATTATTTTATAATTCAAGTGATAAATGAATTTTATATTAAGGAGAGAGTTCAAGTGTTAAGAGTGGTATCATTGGGTGCATTATTATTATTTCGCTTAATAAGGATCAAGAAAAAAATTCCGTGGATTCAATAAAAACAAAAAAGAAAGAGTGAATGATATAATAATTCATTACAACTAAAATTTAGCATCTAATATATTCAATTATTATATATTTCACTTAATGAGGCTTAATTAAGAAACTAGTTTTGGATTCAATAAATATGCAAAGTGTTCATCTTTGATGCAAGTGCAAGATTAATATTCCTTTAGATATAATATTTGTTTTTATTCATTTCTTAAAGTTTTTATAAAATATAAAAGAAAAAATAATCAAAAAAATTTCTTTTTACTTGAATGAAGTTTTTAAAAGGGGGCTATTATTTACACCCTCGAATTTTGTCACTAACACCACCTTTATCACAAACACTCCCCTCATGTTAATTTTTAGTCACTAACACCCTCCACCGAATTAAAAGTCAATACAAACATTAATTAAAAATAAAACTACTTAATATTAAAAAAGAAAGAAGTCATTTCCGTCTCTCACCTAATGACAAGTGAGTATATTCACACACACTCACCCCACATCAGGTGAATGTGTTGTAATTGACTCGCCTAATATAAAGAAATGGAGTGCGGAGTGTACTGGAGTATTTCTAAATTAGACTCACTTAATGACAGGTAAGTGGATTCACACACACTCACCCCACATTAAGTCAATGTGTTGTAAGTGATTCGCTTAATAACACACTCGTCTCACATTGGGTTAGTGTGTCTGTACAAACTCGCCTTATTTGAGGAGAGTTGTAACTAGGTTACTCTTCATATATAAAGCGAGTCAAGCATGGACAAAACTCGTTTTATACTCTGTTTTGGGGATTACATTTTTGTTTCAATTTGAATTTTGTAGAATGATGTATAAAAGCTAATATACACATTAATACACCAATAATAACAATTATAATACATCTTTGGCTTCATTTTGGAGTGAAATTTCACCACCAATTTTTTCTTGAACTTCTTCTTTCTTTACCATCTCATGAACAATGCTTCTTATTTATTATAATCCAAGTTTCAAACTTCCCACCAATAATGTTCGTGCTTCGATTTAATTGTGATTTCTTGATTTTGAGAGCTCAAATGATAAAGAAGTGAGTCTCTTCTCTCTGATCTATTGTTTTACTTGAAGCAATGGAAGGTGATTGTGAATAGGAGAAAATGGGAGATCTAAGTTTAATTATTTGGTTTAATGTTAGATTAGTTTATTAAAAAATGAATAAATAGATAGGTTAATGTTTTAATCATTGGGTAAATAAGTTAAGTGATGGTTAAGTGAGAGGGTGTTTGCGACAAAAAAGTGGGGTGTTGAAATGTGTTTTTTATGAAATTATATATGGTGGTGTCAGTGACAAAATTAGGGGATGTAAATAATAACCCCCTTTTAAAATGGGTGAACCAAACATGGTTTTTTAAAAAAATATCAAATTAAATATTTTTTTTAAAACCCAACCAAGCAACACTTAAATGCTCGTTTGTTTTAAGTTTTTATTCGTTCTTATAATCACTGGTGTAGCCAAGATTTCAATTTTAAGTAACAATAATTCAAAGATACGTTTATATATATATATATATATATATTTGTATGCCAGCTTTTAGTAGTTGAATTAATATCTTAAAAATGGTTATGTGTGGTATCCATTGTCATTTTATGTCAACTTTAAAAGCCAAAGTGGACGAAAGGACTAAAGTAGACTCGATCAATTGTTTGAGGGGTTAAGTGGTGCTTTCTAAAGTTAAAGGGATTAAGTGGAATTGTCCTCGAAGTTTAGGGGACATTTGCGACTTACTGCAGTATACCCCCAATAATAATTACAGTCCTAATCCCACGATTTTGAGAAATTACAAATCTGACCCATACTTTTACAGTTTAAATGAAACTCACTGTAAGAAAAGAAAAAAAAAGACAATACCATACCTGCAAAAGAAGAAGATTCAAATCCAAGTGGAGCTTGGCTTGGATTCCACGAAGAACCAAACGAATACTGAAATTGAGATTCCTGGAATGTAGAAAAGTTCAAACTAGATGATGAATAATGTGATTAGTGGCCTAAAATTATCTTGACTGTGACAATATTGTTCAATCTTATTAATCAAGCATCGCAATCTGCTAGGTGGTAACACAATTATTAATTGAGACGTTCTAAAAAGAAAAATATGACTTGTTTTTTTTTTTTTTTAAATAATGATACCAATGATTTCATCATTGTAATTTTAAAAGCAACGATGCATCCATCAAGATCGTGGTACATGTTAAAAGATTATTCCTTTCTATGCTCTTTGACTCCTTTGATGGGATTATTCCCCTTTCTATGCTCTTTATTCTCTTTATTAATGTAATTGTATTTATAATGTTTTCTTGTCCCCTTAAATTTAGGTTTTCCCCTTTTCTATATTCTTGTATATATAGGTGATTTATTCTTGTAAGAAAGATAGAACAAACACAGATTATAAACTCTTTCTCTCTTCTCCTAAATTTATCATGGTATCAGAGGTAAGTTTCTAAGCCATTCTCCGTCCTGCCACAGCAAACCCATTGCTTCTTGTCAATCCATCTGACCAAACCTCTTTAACAATACATAAATAATTTTCTCTCTCGAAAAAAAACCATCAAACCAGTGCCAAATCCTCATATCTCACCACCATTACCTTCGTCTTGAAGAGAAGAGTTCAACGCCGGAAAAATCATCGGAAAACACCAACGCACGCGCCCTCACGCGTCGGCGCGTGAGATCTGCTCCGTTGCGCCAAGTCCACACACAGGATCCACGCGCAAATTCCATGCTCTGCACGCTCCACGCGCGTGTGAATTACACGTGCCAACTCGCCGTTAAAAAAACACATTTTCCTAAGGTTTTTCAGCATTCCAGACTCAACCGCGGCCTCCGTTTTTGCCAAATCCATCTCCAACATATCAATTTCAGGTTCCATCTCTGTTAATCGTTCACTTCATTTATTTCACCATGTCTTCCAATTCTGAAATTCCTATCACCATTAAACTAAATGGGAACAATTATAGTCATTGGTCAATGCTATTTCGAAACTTTCTGAAATGTAAAGATCTCTGGAATTATGTTTCTAGCAAAGCAAAATGTCCTGCTGATACTGATCCCAAATTTTCTGAATAGGATATTAATAATAACAAAATCTTGACCTGGATTGCAAATACCGTAATACCATCCATTAGTATACAACTTGACAAATGTGATACTGCACAGAAAGCTTGGGATTTTTTTGCAAACCGATATGTTCAAACTAACTTTGCCAAAAAGTACAAGCTTGAACAGGATATACGGGCCCTACAGCAATAAGTGGGACAATCTGTTTCCGATTTTCACTCTAGCATGTCTCTTATCTGGGATCAGTTGGAACTTATGGAACCACAGTGGACTACTGATATGCAACTGTGGGAAACCTTTCGTGAAGAGACTCGCCTTGTCCAGTTTCTTATGGCTCTCAGAGAAGAATTTGAACCATTACGGGCTGCCATGCTCCACCATAAACCTCTGCCTATCGTAGAAGTTGCTTTAACTGAATTAATTACTGAAGAAACCCGCCGAGGCATCTCTTCACCTCTGTCCTCAGTATTCTTTGCGACCTCTCGCCCTCAACAACAATCTTACAGACCCCTTACATATCACCCTTCTCCACACCCCCTCATACCTCAACATATCCCCAACAACCTTCCCCTAAGCCACCCAGAGGTTTATCACATGTCAAATGTAACTACTGCAAGGAACTTGGTCACACAGTTAAGTACTGCCCCTCTCCTACTTCTCGTTACATGCGAGGCCTACAAAACTCCTCCCACTCTGCTACTGCCTTCACATCCCATCAAGTATCAGCTATCCACCTCCACCTGTTTTTTGTCCGCCCACCACTCCTGCGAACTCCACCAACCCTCCTCAACTTAGTCATACTGTTGCATCTGCCTTCTCTGTTCCTCCTGGCACACCCACCTCTCCATGGTTCCTCGATTCTAGAGCTTCAAACCACATGACATTTGACTCTATACACTTTGTCACTTCTAGTCCGATGCACTCATCTCCCCCGATTCATACAGCTAATGGGTCCACTATCTCTGCTAACCACATTGGTTCCATCAATACCACCAACGGACCGTTCAACAAGGACATCAGTTGGGACAGGCCATAGAGTTGGACGCCTATATATGACAGACAAATTACAAATTCCTTCTCCCAGCGGTTCCTCCTTTGCGTCATTTACCCCCAATCCCTCCTCATTTATTTTCTGGCATTCTAGATTAAGTCATGTTTCTTTTTCTCGTCTTCAATTTATGGTTAATCAAGGGTTGTTAGGACCAGCTACATTAGACAAAGATCCCTCTTATGTTGCTTGTAAACTGGCTAAACAACCAGCTCTTCCTTTTAATAATAGTACTACTGTTTCAGACTCTCCATTTGATCTTGTGCATTCTGATGTCTGGGGTAAAGCCTCGGTTACATCTATGGGTGGGGCCTTATATTATGTTGTGTTCATTGATTATTACTCCCGTTATACCTGGACTTATCTACTTCGTTCCCGTTCGGATTTTTTGAAAGTTTACATTGAATTTACCACTATGATTAAAACTCAATTTTCAAAAATCATTAAAGTTTTTCGATCCGACTCCGGAGGTGAATATTTGTCTAAATCATTTCTTAATTTTCTTAAATCTTAAGGGACCCTTCCTCAACTTTCTTGCCCCAACACCCCTCAACAAAATGGGATTGCCGAACGCAAACACCGTCATCTTGTTGAGACAGCTCGAACCTTACTTGTCTCTTCATCTGTCCCTTCTATTTTCTGGAGGGAAGCCATCCATACATCTGCATTCCTCATTAATCGCATTCCTTCCATGGTTACCGGTATTATCTCTCCTTTTGAACGTCTCTTTGGTACCAAACCTGATTATTCCTACCTTCGTGTTTTTGGAGCCACCTGTTTTGTGCTTTTTCCTAAACGAGAATGCACAAAACTCACACCAAAAACGGCTATATGCGTCTTCTTACGGTATGGCGTTCAACAAAAGGGCTATCGTTGTTATGACCCTATCACAAAAAGATTTCGTATTTCTCGACATGTCACCTTCTAGGAAAATATCCCATACTACACCTTGTCTAAGGATTTCGTGTCTTCCACTAAGCCCTCCCTACCGGTTGATCTATTTCCTGACCTCTCTACCACTGATTCATCTCCTCCTCCACCCACTCCTCAACCCATTCCTCTCCCCATTCCTGATCATGCATCCTTACATACTCATGTCACTGATTTTGTATCTGGATGTCCACTTGTTGATGACTCTACGTCCTGTCCTGACTCTGTCTGTCCCATCGACGGTTCTGTGCCACGACCGACTCATGATCGTCGCCCACCAGCTAAGCTCTCAGATTATCATTGTTTTTTCTCTGCCATGTTGTCTCTCCATGAACCCACCTCCTACCGCGCTGCTTCTTCAGATCCTCTTTGGCAACAGGCTATGACTGAGGAACTTACTTCTTTCCAACAGACCAATACGTGGGATCTTACCACTTTACCTGCCGGTCATTCTGTTGTTGGTTGCAAATGGGTTTACAAAATTAAAACTAAGGCTGATGGTTCTATTGATCGATACAAAGCTCGTCTAGTTGCCAAGGGCTTTACTCAGGAATATGGCATTGATTATGACGAAACCTTTGCTCCTGTCGCTCGTATGACTACTGTTCGCACTCTGATTTCAGTTGCCTCTATCAAACAATGGACGATTCATCAAATGGATGTCAAGAACGCTTTTCTTCATGGTGATCTCTCTGAAGTGGTTTATATGCAACCTCCCCTCGGCCTTCCTCACTCCCCCGGGCACGTATGCAAACTACGGCGTGCTCTCTATGGTCTCAAACAGGCACCCCGAGCCTGGTTTGAAAAATTCTCTACTGCTATCCTTAACCATGGATTTTCTCAGAGTACACATGATTCGGCTATGTTCACCTCTTCATCATCACTGGGCATTGTTGTTCTTCTGATATATGTTGATGATATGATTATTACTGGGGATGATTTGGACGGTATAACTCGACTCCAAAAATATCTGTGTTCATGTTTTGAAATAAAAGATCTGGGTACTCTTCGCTACTTCTTGGGCATTGAGGTTGATCATTTCTCTAACGGATACTTCCTTTCTCAGGTGAAATATGCTTCTGATATTGTTGACCGAGCTGGCCTAATAGACAACAAGGTTGCAGATACTCCGCTTAAAATGAATGTCAAGTTTTCTCCTTCCAATGGTACTCCTTTGGTTAATCCTACATTATACCGACAGCTTGTGGGTAGTCTCAACTATCTCACCATCACCAAGCCGGATATCAGTTATGATGTCCACATTGTGAGTCAGTTCATGTATGCACCTCGCTCTATCCACTTTGTTGCTGTCTTTCATATCATACGCTACATAAAAGGGACCATATACCAAGGCCTACATTTCTCGTCAGCCTCTAGTCTTACGCTACAGGGATACTTTGATTCTAACTAGGCCAATGATATCACTGATCGGCGATCCACCACCGGCTTCTACATTTTTCTGGGCAACTTTCTTATTTCGTGGAAAAGCAAGAAGCAAACTGTTGTTGCTCGATCCAGTGCTGAGGCTGAATATCGTGCTCTCACTCATACTACCGCGAAAATTGTTTGGCTTCGCTGGCTCCTCCAAGATATGGGAATCTCTATTCCGGATCCCACACCTCTATTTTGTGACAATCGAAGTAATATCCAAATAGCCCATAACGATGTTTTTCATGAGCGCACCAAGCATATTGAAGTGGACTGTCACTTTACTCATCATCATCTATCCCAAGGACACATTTAGTTACCCCACATCTCTTTCGCTCTTCAACCAGCTGATCTCTTCACCAAATCCCATGTGACTGCTCGCTTCCGATTTCTGGTGTCCAAGCTCCGCATGCTTTCCAAGTCATCCTGAGCTTGAGGGGGGGTGTTAAAAGATTATTCCTTTTTATGCTCTTTGACTCCTTTAATGGGATTATTCCCATTTCTATGCTCTTTATTCTCTTTATTAATGTAATTATATTTATAATGTTTTCTTGTCCCCTTAGATTTAGGTTTTCCCCTTTTCTATATTCTTGTATATATAGGTGATCTATTCTTGTAAGAAAGATAGAACAAACACATATTATAAACTCTTTCTCTCTTCCCCTAAATTTATCAGTATGAACTCAACATGATTGATCCTTTTATCCATTAACCAACACTGCAAGAATTGGAGCTAAAATTAACTATGAAGGGGCAACCGGGGGAGGCATTGCTGCCTATATTGGCACTTCTACTAACAGCATAGCAGACTATTGGACAATCCAAGAGTGTTTACAGTTGGCAAAAAATCACTGGATCAAAGAATTCAAAATCGAGATTGACTCTTTTGTTATTTTCATCTCTCTTTGCAAGTATCGGATGGCGAATTCGATCCATTGGATGCTCCACTAGGATACCTACGTACAATCTCCCTGCCATTTTGACTGAGTTTCAATCACCATTTGGTACCGTGAGTGTAATAGAGTAGCTGATCAATTAGCTAATGCTGGCTTGAAAAATATGTACATGCACTACATTTTTATTCCCCTCCCCAGGGGAGTAGCCACTATAAGGCAAGTGGGGACTTAAGCACAACTTCGATTTGGGAAAGAAAAAATATTTGTAGGTATAGTATTATTTGTGAACTTTGAAAGTACAAGGTTGGGTTTGTAATTTTTTAACTTATTTTGAGCGTGTTTTCATTTTATTTATATTTATGTAAAATAAATAAATTTGTACTTGTGTTTTGGCCCCCCGAAATTCAATACTCTAGATCTACCACTGACCGTAATTACTATTATAAATAAGAATAAACTACGCCAATGGCTCCTAAACGATGTAACCAATTCCACTTATGCCCCTCAACTTTAAAAAGCGTCGTTTAACACCTCCAACTATAGACTAAGTTCCACTTTGATCCTTTTATCCACTTTGGCATCACGGATAATGGTCATGTGCATATATATACACACACATGAACATTTTTAAGACTATTTTGATTCTACTTCCACAAGTACCAAGTTTAAGGAACATTCAGTAGTGATAGGATTGAGGCTTTTGAGGACGTAAATGGATGAGTTTTTTAATGAAACTTTGTGAAAATAATCTCTATGATTATTAAATCAAATTATCTCCACCAAATTTATAATATATATATATATATATACTCATCAATTTACCCCCTCAAAAGTCTCAATATATATGGATTGTTCTTTAAATTTGGTTCTTAAGAGAAAATTTTCATATATATATAATATACGTGTTTTTGTTTTCTATAACTAATTTTTTATTTATTTAGTGTTAGTCAAATTCTCACTAAATTACAAGTCATAACTGCCCCAGTGCCCCTCCAATTTTCCTTTTTGATAAGATTTGGCATGACTACGTTTGACTAAAAATAACTTCCCTAGAGGGGAATGTTTGTAATTCTACTTTTGTAAATACATGATAATTCACACGAATTGAAAAAAAAAGTTACAATAGAAATTTGGAAACTGGTCCAATAAATCATTCATATTTAAATGTAGATCCCTGATTATCGTGTTTTTTTTTTTTTTTTTTTAAATTAAAACTTTCTGCTAACGAAAGTTTTAAATTAATATTGTATTTATTTAGAGTGCTACCCTTTTGCTCAATTAAGTATTAATTCTTTAAACACGAATGTCAACTTGATTTTTTATTTTGTCCCCAAAAAAAAAAGAACATTTGATTTTTTAACACATGAGTTTGCTCTTTGCAAGGCATTTTCTATCAGAAAGAGCTTGGACCAAATTCACTCTTTGCTCTTTTATTTTGTTTCAAATATTCCAAGAGTCGGTAGTTTAGCTTAATTGGTAAAGCACCCATTTGAATTTAGAAGGACATAGTGTTTGAGTCTTATTTGAGCTAGGTGGAAAGATTTTCAATTTCATTATAATAAAGGGAAGAGATTTAAAAAATTTCTACTCTAAATTCCAAAAAAAAAAGGGAGCATGTTTAAAAATTCACCGTAAACAACTAAGAAAAAAAATAAGAATATAAATTATAACAATGAAACAGTTAGTCGAAAAACAAATCAGAAATAATAATTAACTAGATATACCCCTGCACCACTGCACAATCCTAGATTAGGTTTTATTGTGAATCTCATACCAAAATCCCTCTCAAGCCCGACTTAATCCATTCAAGTTTTGTTTTGAAACTGAACCCTCAGTGTTTCTATATGCATAAGCCCGAATTCGACCTATCCGAGCTTAACCTACTCTAGCACATATGTTATAATTAACTAATATTATGAAGTTATTTAAATAAAAAAATATTATAATCAAGTTAAGACAGATCAGACAAGTTAAATTTATGCATTCATGAACTTATAACGGGTTTTTGTTGTGATATTTGTCCCCGGCAAAATCTTAAAAAATCTGACTTATTAATAGTCTGTAACTGTAGTGATATTCAATATGCACGATCCGATGACTAAAAAGAACCCGGCCGAATCGGTGCTAGTTTCGTTTTAAAAAATTGAACCTACACATTTGTATAATATGCATTAGTCTGAACTCAGTTTATCTTGCTTCGACCAACCAATGCGTTGTAATTATTTAATATTATAAATGTACTTAAAAATTAATTATATTCACGTCAAGTCGAATTGAGTAAAATGGGTTAAAAATGAACGCGTTGTAAAAAATAAACACATGTTCTATTTGCCATTTTGAAGTTTTCTTGTAGGTATATTGCTAATTTGCCAATTTGATTCCTTCCGTTCTTACTTAATTAGATCGGATTACAACCAATACAATTCAAGATTTAATTTAATCGAATTAGATTGAATTAATAGAACGTGTCAAATCCAATTAGATATCGGATTCTAAACTCTACATCGGATCAAATTATATGCGGATGATATTAAAACCACCAAATTAAATCGGATGCCCACCATAAGTGAATTATTAAAAAAGGACAATTTAAAAATATAAAATCTTCATCAACATTCATCACAAGTGGACAAGAACCGGGACCAAGATGAGATGGATATACATGAACTTTAGGGCTGAAAAGGACCAAAAGGATGGATAAGGCCTTACCCTCTTCCTCCTCCATTATTAATTTGTACCGTACGGTTTGTTTACTTCATTCCTCTCCGCAAACCTAAGGTATTTTATTTTAAATTATGAACGGTGTTATTTATACTTTTTTAAAATCGTTTAATAAGAACTGAATATAGTTATATGCACTTGACTTACACGGAAAGAGTTTGTTAGTAAAATCTCTTTAACAGGAGGTAATAGTGTGCTGGAGTATTTTTTTCAAATAAAGTCTGCTTAATAAGAGGTGCGTGCATTTATATAAACTTGACTCGATCGAATGAAGAGAGTGTATTGCCAAGCATTCGCCTAACATCACGCAATGAATGTGAGCTTTTGTGATAAATAAGGGATCTTAAAATGTATTTTTAGTTAAATTATGAAGGGGCCGGTGTTTGTGATATATTTGGGGAGTAAATAATACCACCTTAAATTAATAGTTCAAATTATTCCTAGATTTATTTTCATACCATGACAGCATTTTTAGAGGCCGTGTAAAATATGTTGGTTATAATTTATATAGGCTATTTATATTTTTTAAATATTTATTTTTTTTCTAGATTATAGTATTGTTGTGAGAAATACTTTTAAAGTTGTATGTTATTATGACAATAAATATAATTACTTTGACAGTAATACTAACTTTTACATATTATCTAAAGAAAGAACGGTTTCTCTTGTTAAAAAAAATGCTTCAATGTTTATGTAAAATTGACGTAAAAATATGCACATAGTTTACATTGTCTGAAGTTTCCTTTCCAAAATTATTTTAATAAAACTTTAAAATGAAATAAGTTTTACTACAAAATATTAATTTTAATAAAATTTATTTAATTTGAAATCAACTCATCAATCACATTTGTGAAACAAGATCTGTGATTATAAGGCTTTATACTAAAAAAGTTAAGAAAAAATCGAAATACATAAAACATATCCAACATGTGTTGACATCTTATTAATTTTTTACACTAGAAACAGAAGCGCATGCGATACGTGCTTCACGCGCATCATCTAATTTGAAATGAGAAATTAAATCAAAAATCAGTGTTAGTTCAATGGATGGAACTTTGCTTTCCAATTCAAAGCTTATGAGTTCAAAATTTCAAATCATACATCTTACATTTAATAAATTAATTACTGTGATAAGGACAAAATTAAAAATTCATTAATTTGGAGTAATAACTGTCCTTCAAAGTAGGAGGCATGTTATTTTTAGAGTTCAAGGTTTGCAAATAATTGAGTTGACATATAGGATTCATCTCCGACATTGCTGTCTAGTTTATATAACATTTTTTTTAAATTAGAGAGCATTTTTTTAGAGTACAGAGCCTTATTTACAAAGTTACTCCGACAATAGTCTTTGTTGTTTTATTTTATTACTGTTTATTTGACATTATTTGGTTATTTTTAATATTTCTTCTATTTATCATGCCAACTATAAATATAACCAAATTTAATGTAAGTATATTATACATTAATTAAAATTAAACAATAAACTAAAATAAATCAAAACTAGTATACTAAAAATTATAGTATTATCCCTTCCATAAAATAATCAAATTGTTTGATTTTCTATAAATCATTACTTATTTATTATTGAAGACTCCGTAATTAAAAAAATAGAAGGCTAATATTTTTTCTCCCTACCTGAAATTTTTGTGTGTTAATAAAATACTACGAGAAGGAAAGAAATATGACCATTAAAATATAGTTGTTGATATATAATCGTTATTTTAATAAAAAAAATAATAATAAGCAAATTGGCTCTCCAATCTAGAGAGTCTAACAATACTCTTTACTCTATTTTGATATTTTATATAATCTCTTGGAACATGATTCTTCTCAACTAGTTATAAAGCCGTGCAATGCACGGGACGATATTCAAATTATTATTAAAATGAATTATATAATAACAAAAAAAATTTATTGAATAATATAATATCAGTATAAATTTATGTAAAATAGTCCTAATTTTACAATGAAACACATAATTAATTTAAATAATAAAAACATTGAATACCCAAAATAACACATATAAATTGATGCATTTTTTTCTAAAAATAAAAAAATGATTCAATTTATGCTTAAAAAATAATTTGAAAAAAAAAAGGAAACATTATAGAGTCCAATAAATAAGACTTCTTCCTCCTTCCATAATGCTAATATATATATTAAGTATATATATAAATATGGAAATGAAAGAGTTAAAAAAGAAGTAAATAAATGCTTGCTAATAAAAAAACATTTATTACTATAATTATTACACTTCCTTTATTATTATAGTAAAATAAATGATGTCATTAATGAAAATACTTCTTCCATTTTACTATTATAGTATAGATAGTATAGATTGAATAGTTATTATAGAGAACATCTCCAAGTCGATAGTCTCTTGAAAATGTTAACCATTAATTTTTATACCAATTCTATAAATGCTCTAAAGGAGCCGAATCATATGTTAAAAACACATAAAAAAACAAATAAGCTTTTTAAGAGATTTTAAGGTTTTTAAGGCCTTCTTCAATGACTTGTCTATAAATGGTCTCTTTATTATAGGGTAGTGTTATATACACCCTCTAAATGTGTCACAAACACTACCTTTAAAATTTAACTAAAAACACATTATAACACCCCTCTTATTTATCACAAAAACTCTCCTTCATTGCTTGATATTAGGCGAGTACTTAGCAATGCCCTTTTCCCATTTGAGTTAAGGTTGTGCGAGTGTACTCACTTCTCATTATACAAATCTTATTTGGAAAACACTTTAGCATTCTATTATCTGATGTTAGGCGAGTTCTTATCAACAAATTCTCCCTAAGTGAGTCGAATGTATGTAACTGCACCTCTCATTAGGTAAGCCTTAAGGAGATGTTAGTTATAATAAATTCACCTTAAGGGGTGTTTGTGACAAATATGGAGTTGTAAATAACACCGCCACTATTATATGTGTCAAGCTATTTTAGACATTGTGTATATCTAGTGAACATCCATTTTTGATTGCATAGACATTCTCAAAAAAGTTTTTTGAATAGTTATCTATGCATCTTCACATATATACGCACACAAAATCATATATGCATGCAATGCAAATATATAGTAGAGAGAGTTGTGAGTCCCACTTTTTTAGTATCACATCGTATCAACATTCTATGAGATTTAAAAAATATAAAAGTAATTACTTTGTCGTGTCATATTCACAATGATTCATTCGAAAGTAATTTTTATTTATTTGATTATGTACACCATAGACACCCTTAAACAAGTCATTAAAAAATGCATAATGCGTCTTAAATGCTTATAAGAATTTTAAGAAAAAGAAGGATCGTTGATTTTGAAGAGAGAAAGGATGAATTTTTGTATGAAATTTAGTAAAAATATTATCTATAATGAGTAAATCATCTCTAGCAAATTTCATAAAACAAAAAACTCAATTTAGAAATTGTTGATATAATCATGTAAAATTCAATGATCGAAAATAAACATAAACGTCACATTTTCATTACACCCGCTTCTTTGTTCAAATTTTCATGAAATTTGGTGAAAACGATTTAATTATACTACAATGATCATCTTCTCCAAATTTCATGACAAAATACATTCATTTATTCCTCAAAATAGGCAACCCTGGCCTTCTTCTTCTTCTTTTTTAAATGATGATAATTTTTTTTAGTACGGGCCTACATATTTTCTTTCTTTTTGTTTATTTTAAGGTGCCATTATTGTCGAAACAATGTAAAATATTAAAAGGGTGTTTTTAAATGTACTCACATAATCTGTTATCTCACTCCACCAAAAGTCAAAACTACGTCAGCCTTAACTTAAAAAATAGCGTAAAACATTTTCTTCTCACCCCCAATTTTTATACTTTGAAAAGATCGTCACTAATTTGTCTTCTCACCCACTTAAATTTTTAAAAATTAAAAGTTGATTAAAAATTTTCATTATTTCCAAAACAAATGTAACTTGTAAATTTTAAAACACAATTCATTAAAAATCTGTAGTGCAGGGTTTTTTTCACGTCTTCCCAAACATCTAATTACATAATTACGTTTCCTTCTGAAGGATACGCAGCAGGGCCAAATTTTGGCCAATAAAATGACTCTGACCCAATGGAACAAAGTAGACAAAATTAAGCTTTGTTTTGAATCATTAACAAGTGGCACATTTTCAGTGAACTAAAGAATGATACTAATATTGCCTAAGATAAAGTAAAATATTAATTATGATAAATCATGCTCTTTCATTTTTTATCCTATCAATCTCTTCACTTTTATCATTATATCTTCTACCATTGCGTTCGAAGCTAACACCCAAAAATTCTTCATATCAATTTTGTGTATGGATTATTTCTTTAAGAAATTTAAAATCTTTTATTTTACATTGAATCTCAAATTTTTGAGATAGACAAGGATATGTCCTTAATTAAACCCCAAATTATATTTGGGTATTTATTAAATCAAAACAAAAGACAAGCAGTGTTTTGGGTATTCACAAAAATAAAATTTATTAAGAAAAATTTGAAATATGAATAATAACAATTTGAGAGTAATGGATAGTAATATATTATTTATAAGAAATATCATATAATCGTTAAAAATGTATTTATCACAATTAATATTTTACATTTTTTTATAGGTACTATGACTTTAACGTAATTTTTAATGAAATTTATTAAGAACAATATAAAATTTATTTATTGTGTTTTATTTTAATACAAAAGTTAATATTATTTAATATTTTTAGTTTTAGCGTTATCGTCTTTATATTATTTCAGTAAACTCATTTTACTGTTGAATAAATTACAAATTTTTTTTCAGAAAATTAGTGAGGTGAGAAAAATATTTTCACCGTATTAAAAATATATTTAAAAACACCGTATTAAAAATATAAAGCGTAACTTTGGAATAGTGTGCTATAGCGAAAAGAAAATTGATTTGACGATATCCGTACTCATACATTTTCATGGACAACTCATTCTTATCCTTAATCTCATTTATTTATTTATTTATTAATGGAAGCAGTTCCAATTCCCCCAATAAGAGACATGATCCCCCATCTCCCTCTCTCGTGTGCAAAAGTTTCGGCAGACAATAATAATTGATAGATCTAATATATAATCAATCATCATCACCATAACCATAACCATAAAGTAGTGTTTGTTAATTGTTTATGTGAGTGAATCAGAGATGTTAGGGTTTGAGTATTCGGATAATTTTGATAACATGTTAGATAATGGAGGACGAGGAGTTGAACATTGTGTATACCTGCGTGAAATGACGAATTTGGTGGATGAGGAGGAGTCACCGCCGGACCTCTTATTCGACGATCGGAAAATTGTGATCGGGGAGGAGAAGATGATGATGATGATATGGATCGGTGCAGTAGTAGTAGCAATTCGTCGTCCATAGGGAACAACAGTGACGAAGAACAACACCAGAATTCAGATGATAAGGAAGAAGAGGAAGAGGTTCAGAGCTCCCCGTCTAATTATAATAACAACAATGGTGGTGATTGTGGTGGCGGCGGCGGCAACTTTGATGATGCCATTCAGGCTTTGGAAAATGCCCTTCCAATAAGGTTTTCCTTTGTTCCTCTTCTCTCTCTACTCTTGTGTTTTTAATTGCGGATGATTTACTTTTTAATTTGTTTCAAAATATAACATTGATTATGTATTTGATTTAAAACATAATCACAGACACATATTCGCCTAGTATTTGATTTAAAACATAATCACAGACACATATTTGCAGTCGAGATGTGCTAAAATTGGTCCAAATACTCTGTCAGAATTAAACCTTGAACAAATGGATTTAAAAATACTAGGCTAATATATTTACTCTGAACCAAAAAATAAGATAAAAATGGTCAGCCATCTAGTGGTAAGTTGGAAATTTAACGTGTTCAAATCTTGTTATAAGTAAAATAGGCCATTTGAACAAAGTTTAACACAATTTCACCGTGGGTGTAAGTATAGATATGTTGTATTTGTTCTCGACAAAACTTGTTGAAGATCATTATTATTTACTTGTATGCCTAGAATTTTTGTATACTATCATTTCATCTTAGGAAATTTAACTGTTTCGAAATCTTGGAGAAAGACTAGTAATAGTAATAATCCACTTTTCGATGTTTGCCATTTTTCTTGTTTCTTTAACTAAAAATACAGAATTTCAATGAAGAATTAGATGGGGATGTTGGGTCAGATTCTTATTAATTGGTTTGTTTAATTTTGTTGTGGTATGCAGCAAAAGAGGGGTTTCAAGGTTCTACAACGGGAAATCAAAGTCATTCACGAGCCTAATGGAAGCTGCTTCTGCTTCAGGATCCGTCAAAGAAATTGCAAAACCTGAAAACGTCTACTCCAAGAGACAGAGGAATCTGCTTGCTCACAATCTTACGTACGGAGACAACAAGAAGAACAACAAGATATATTCGTCTTTCCACCAGCTTCATCAGCTAGGCCATACCAGGGGTAGTAGGGGTGGTGGCATATCAAAGCGAACCACCAACTCCTGCAAAACCACCACCACCTTGGCTTTGGCCGTTGCCATGAGTACCACCACCAATTTCAACGATAGGTCTTCACCTTGTTCTTCCCCAAGACAAACTACTAGCCATTCTAATGGAGGAGGAGGAGGAGGTCCATTATTATCAGCTTCATCATCGTCTTTATTATCTCCTCGTGCCCGTAGGAACTTCTCTGCCTTGCGATCTTTTTCTTTTGCTGATTTACAACATTCCACCACCTCCCTTACAGCTCCCCCTCCTCGGTGAACCATACTTATTATGCGTCACACGAAAGAACATCATGCCGTTGCACTCACTCAGTGGCCACTACAGAACCAGTTATATAAATTATGTCATATACATATATATAATACACGCACGTATATAGTATGTAGGTAGAGATGTAGTAGGCTTTTGGTTGTAAGGAAGGGTAAAAACAAAAAATCCTTAGGAGGAGATGAAACTATGTAGGCTTCTAATTACAATAACACACTGTTTACAGCAGAGGATTCCTTGCATCTGTTACATGACCCATTGTCAAGAGCAGTTGTGCTGAATAAGGTAGGCTTGCTGTTCAACTTTGTTCTATGGTACCTGTCGAAGGCATATTTTCAGAGCTTATTTGCTAAATGTTATTGGGTTCAGCTTTGTTCTATGTCCAGTTTGCCAAAGGTGGCGTTCAGATTTGTTCTAATTGGAAATTTGGAGTATATATATAATGAGGAAGAAGCCTTTAGATCCGGTGCACGATATTAGCCTAAAACCTAAGCAGTAGAAGAAAGTCGCCATGTTATCACTCTCCCATATGCTTAAAAAACCGAAAATCTTATTCAAACTCTGGAGGATTATGCCCAATAAAACTACAAGTTACTGAATAACAAAGAAACCTGACCAAGCAATATTTGTACAATTGGTTGTATCGGCTGTGCGTGCATGTAAATTGAAAGAGAGTAGAATACATGGATGCATTGATAAAATGAATAATGTACAGAGAGCTTAAAAGGACAAGCTTAGAAAAAATAAAAAGAAAGCACCTTTTAAGCAAATTGTGTTCTTGTTCTCCTACACAATCATCACTACTTCCTTACCCCTTACCCCTATCCCTACCCCTTTGTGTAAATCTAACATCACTTCCTAAACAAGCCCCAACAATGAAACAGCTAAGCAACTTCTGATCAAGAAATGAATTATTTCTTTTCTTTACAAGCGCTAGACGAAGTTGATGGATTGCACCACCTTCACGGGACTACCATCTCATGGTGATAATATACTACTACACCATTATATGTACTTGCGTGTGAAAAGCCCATGTATGCTATCCCTTGGAATGTTGCTGGACTAGAAACTGTGCAGAAGGATATTCGGACAATACCAATGGCAACTCAATATCGGAGGGGTCTATAGCAGGAATTGCCATGTATACATCTTCAGTTGAGAATGGAATACTGCAACAGCGTTAGTCAAAGATTAGGGTACAACAAAATTCTTAAAAAAAAAAAATAAAAAAAATAACACCCATATTTTGTTAATCCCTTATGTTTGTAATGGCACATGTTATTATTTTTCCGAAAAATAGTAAGCTATGCTAAATCGATGACTAGTTCTTTCATTTTCTATTTACGGACACAAAATGGGGACAAGTAGCTAAACAATATCTCTAGAGAGGTATATGTATCTGACATAAAAAATGAGTTATCTATTGTGGCCGTATGTGTATTGGTAGGACTTGAGGCGTATACAAATTACATATTCACAAGAATACATTACGGCCTCGTTTGATTCAGGTATTAAGGTCAGTGGGATTAATAATACCAGTATTAATAGTACTGGACTACTAATCCTGGTATTAATTTAATACTAATACCTTGTTTGATTCATGCAGTATTAATACTGGGATATCTCATGTTGACGTTCATACAATGTTTGATTTTGTAATTCGTATACGGGATTACATTTTGGACTAACAAAATAAAAAATATTTTTTAAAAAAAAATTCTAAAAAATTTTTTTTTTTAATTTTTTTTTTAAAAAAATTAAGTTAAAATAACAATAATATAGTAGTAATGGCATTTTTGAAAATATATGATTCATTTTTTCTTAATCCTAGATAAACAATACCACCTCCCCCTGGTATTAAATTATACCACAAAGAGTGATATTAAGCTAGTACTAGTATTAGTAATCCCAGCACATTTGTGCAAATCAAACAAGGTATTATAAAAAAAGTAGTATTAACAATCTCATCCCACTTTTTAATACCCGAATCAAACGAGGCCTACAACCATTGCTTGATACCCCACATTGGAATGTTATTCTTTTGTACCAGATAAATATGTTGATGTAGAATGACCAGCTAACAAAAGGATATGGCAGCTTTTACGATTGGTTAGGTAGCGGGTCCTACAATTAGTTACTGGATCCATCCACTTTTCCAACCAATTACAACAGATGCAATGTAAATTTGTTAGCAGCTTTCAAAAGACACTAAAAATGGTAATTAAGATGAAATTAAGCCTACAGTTCATGCCACGACCATAAAAACCCAATTACTCTACTTCCATACTCGGAGTCCATTTTTTATGGGGGTAAAATTGGATGGGGTCATGGGATCTCCAACGATAAGATAACACGTGTCTACTCTCATCTAAAATAAATTTCTTTTTCATTTTTTCATTTGATTTAAATAGATAAAAATAGACACGTGTCGTTTTATCATTGAGACCCCTTGGCCCCATCCAATTTTGCCCCATCAAAAATTTTTCCTTCCGTACTCCATTTCAAATTGATAATCCCACTTTCCTTTTCAAGATGTCTCAAATATATAGTCTCATTGTTTTTTTTTTTTTTGAGATAGAATCAATGTACCAAATCTTATGATAGAAAATAAATTGTATTTTTGACCACCGATGATGTTCAAGTTAGCGTTTCCATAAAAAGTATTAAAATCAAAGTGAGAATATCTATTTGAGATGGAAAAGAGTACTAATTTCTAAATAACTTTTTTTTTATTGGAATTAATTTTCTAATTAACTCTTGCCGGACATTCTAAATATCAAATATCTGCATATAACCCGGCACGGTAACCAATTTACCTCAAATCATCATCCAGCAAGAATGAATTTGAGGTTAGATTCTGAGAGTCCTTGTTAAGAATCTCCCTCATCTCGGTAACAACCTGCAAATCAAACACCCTTTAGTAACCTCGTAACAGCATAGTTATTATATTGTTACTAAACAGTAATGCAAGTTCAAAAACTTGCCTCATTTGACACACTTTGAGTGCCATATTTGTCATCCCAGTACATAGTACTTATTCGATAAATTTGCCTCACAGTCAATGACTGAACAAAATCACAAATAGGAGTCAGAGCGAAGACAAAATAGAAGCAAAAGGGAATTAACACAAATTTAGGCTCTCTTGGTTCATGGTGAAAACCAAGGATGCTTTTGAAAAGAAAACTTGGAAAATGAATAAAGATAATACTAATTTTCATAAGATGGAAAAGAGATGGCTGATTTGGTAAGTGTTCAATTACTTACTGGGTTTTCCATGGAATAAAATTCTTTTGGGGTAGGTAAGAAATTTTTCTTCAAAAAAAAAAAATGGTGGAGAACATTTCACCAAGTGTGTTTGATAAAAAACTGGAAATAATTGAAAATAATACTAATTTATGAGAAATTAAAAAAAGAGATAAGAGTAATTTGGTGAAATGTTCTAACTTTTTCAATTTTTCCATGAAATTCAATTTTTAGGAGATGGTAAGAAAATATTTTCATTAGAAAAAGGGAAAAGCATGGAGAACATCTCACCAAATCACTCGTCTCTCTTTCCAACTTCTCACAAAACTTTTTTTCCAAATACTCACTTATTTGTCATCAAACATTGTTCTCTATATTTGTTTAGAATTGCATATTTACCGTGTATGGCCTGTGCATTTATCATAACTTTATATAGGAACAAAAGCAATTCTTAAAATAGGTGAGATTACTTTGTCCTTTTCAACCATTTCTGTTTCTACCAAGGCGAAAAGAAGAACGTACCGGACAAAGATCCTGCCTAATCTCTTCCAAGGACTTTTTTCTCTTTTGATGTATCACCTGTACGATTCATAGGATGGGTAAACAAAAAAAAAAATTGTAAATCCTTACGGATTAAAATTCATTATAGCAGAGGAATGGCCAATACCAGAAACCCTACAGCTTGTCTGATATAATTTAGCTCGTGCCAAGAGGTTCCTGCAAACTATATTCAGCAATACTTCAGTCCCAATGCATAATTAAATCCTTTCAGAAAAGAGAATTTGCAAAAGGATAATGTATTCACCTCCTCTTTGGAGTTGACGATCCATTTCTCGAGTTCTGCTAAACCAGATTTCACGTATTCCCCGTTTGAAAATGTGCAACACTCTCGGCGCAATAGAAGACTAAGAAATGTAAAGGTCAGTAGATATATATATATATGATAAGTCAAACTTAAGTGATGAAGGGAAACCCTGAAATAAAGATTATGTACCTGTTAAAAAGCGATATATTGATGAAAGAGAAAACCTGGGTAGTGAGCTTCCGAATGAAAAAAGAAGGTACCTGGAAACACAATTCATCAAAGTTTAGGTTATACACACAAATGCAACAAATTCAGATATGGATTAGTATTTCGCATATCCATTGGATGGGGTCGGATTCAGTATGCTGTCCAGTCGGATCGGATTTGGATGCAAAAGAGCAACCTAATTAAAGAAAACAATATGATTCATCAAGGAAAGAACATTGTACATACATGATTTCCGCGTAGACGATTCATAAGAGAATCCAAGAACGTGATGATGTTTTCCCACTGATTATTTGGTGAATGCTGAGAATTACTTCCAGGTGATCTAGATGTCTTCCCACCATGTACTCTCTGAATTTTCGGTGCCTTAAAAAACGATCCCAGAATATCATCCAATGGTTCGTAAATATCACATGTTCAAGAAATACTCCATTAAACAAAAAATTTCATAACAACAAACCAACAAAAAGTTTAAATGGTGCACTAATATCATTCATTTCACAAGTATCATTTTGACCAAAAGAAAAATATGAAACAAAACAAACATAACTGATTGTTTGCAATCATTGATGGACAGGAATAGTCTTAATTGGAGTGAATGCATAAACCCAATAATCTTTTAGCAGTGATTAAATTTCTGCACCTTAATGAAATAATAAATTGGTCCACATGGCAAAATCCTATTAGTAAATCAAAAAGGCAAAAGTGCAGCTAAAGAATCTAAGAACATATTGCAGTGCCAAAGCATCATTACAACATAAAATCCTAAGTAAATAGTAAGGGAAAAAAAATCAAATAAGGTAAACTAAATGCCATGATTCGAAAAGGTTCATCTTAAATAAATTAAAATAAAATAAAAAAGGAAAGAACAACACTGACCTGAATGCATAAACCCAAGAGTGGGGATATTTCTTTCTTCAGATTATCACGAATCAAGCCAAATATCTTCTCCACACAAGCCGTTAATTGTTGTTTAAATAATATTGCTGGATATCTTGCCTCAATAAGTGATAAACCATCCTCATATCCAATATACTTCAAAGGAGATTTTAGACCCTAGCATGTTAAACCAAAACCTAGTTTCAGCACTATGTCAAATATTTCTTTTGTATGTTTTAGTACATGTATCAGCGACAAAGATAAACTCGCGCCAATATTAAGTTGAGGTTTTCATATATATATGTGTGTGCGTGTGCACGCGCGCGCGTGTGATGATCACTTCCTATGTATGTATATCCACAATCAACATGAATTCACAGACAAAAATTTATATATATACAATATACATTTAAAAGTTGTAGCAAACAGTACATGCACAACAAGCATCTAAAAGGAGTATGAGGTGCACAAAAACGCATATATATATATAAAAAAAAAGCAAAGAGGATTTTTGTGTGGCTTCATTTTACAATTATGAAACCCTCCACGCCCCGGATCTCAAGGGTTTCATAATTGTATAATATTATATATGTACATAGTACATGCATACATGTATTTTTTGAGTACCTATGTATATAATTTGTATAGTATTACGTATGTATTTGTTAATTCAAAGTGAGCTTACAATATACATGTAATATTATATATGTATATATATAGATATATAATTACACATTTTATTATATTTTTACTTAACGGGTAAATAACAAGTCGTGTCGGGTTATTCGTTATGCTAACGAATCGGGTTTGGAAATGATTTTTTCACGACACAAAAGCCACTCTTTTAGACACGAACCGACAACAGCCAAAACACAATAAAAACTGACACAAACACAACATGAACCAACCCATTGCCAGGTCTAATTTAGCTAGTTTTTTAGGTAACAGGGTAGGCATGAAATGTGAGACGATATTTCTTTTTCTTTTTATGGGGTGTGAAATATTTGGAGCTACTTGAAGTTGAATAGATATTTCATGTTTTATGTAATTGACTAGTTAGTGTTTCTTAGATTCAAGTCGCTTTCCTAAGCTTTGTAAAGCTTTTTTGCAATATTTTTTTTACTAATATGAACTTTGTAAAGCTAATAACTTTTATATATAAGAATATATTACGTACTGAATTGTATCGTATCGTATCGTATCAGATACATGTATCCGTACTTCCTAGAGAAGCATCCTATGTGGAGTAATCTGGTTTGCATGAGATGATTTAGTATACAAAATAAAATAAAAAAATGGAATAACATATACTCCACAAAGTCTTGTCCTAACTACTCGCATAATAAGATATTTGTGTTTTCTAATGTCCACTTGGTGAAAAGTTGGCAAATGATTGGAACAACAATTAACTTTTATGAGAAGTTGGAGAAAGAGATGAGCAATATGGTGAGATATTCTCCCTCTTTCTTCATGGAAAAATTCTCACCCATCACCCAAAGAATTGGATTCCTTGGAAAACCCAAATAAGTAATCAAACATCTCACCATATCACTCATCTCTTTTTTTTTCAACTTCTCATAAAACTTGGTATTGTGTTTCAATCATTTTCCAACCTTTTAATCAAACTCAGCCCAAGGGTTCGTTTGATAGAAAAGTACAAAATGATTGAAAACGCTACTAATTTTTATGAGAAGTTGGAAAAAAAACGTATAATATTTCCAATCTTTTTACCATGGAAATTTTTTCTTACATACCACCCAAATAATTTTATTCAATGGAAAACCCAAAATGTAATATAAGATTTCACCAACTCAGCCATCTCTTTTACCAACGTTTCATAAAAATTAATAGTGTTTTCAATTAGTCCAACTTTCTTATCAAACGCACCCTAAGTGGTTGAAATTTTCCATTGAAATATTCAAAAAAATACGCCAATAAGCAACTTTTATGAAGTTTTTTTTTTCATTTTACTTCGACGAATATGAGTAATAACCAAGGAACTGGTTAATTTCAAAGCAACAAAGATAGACGGCAAAAATTCAAGAAGAAACTGAGGTCACATATTCTCTAAATGCACAACTTACTTGTGCTATCCTTCCATTCAGACCAGATGAGCCAGCAGAACGTTGAGAAGTTGCACTCAAGAAGCCATTGGAGCGTGAATTCCTCTGAAGGAGGCAAAGAAGTGCTGACGTATTTGATAACCAGTATGGCAATGTAGCATCCTCATCTCCCACCTGAAACAATAGTGACATAAATCTTAAGACATCAGCATTTTTAGTATTGCAAGAAAGAATTTCATACTCCTTACAAAGTATTTAGAAATTTATTAGAAAAAAAAATAGAGTATATGATATCAACCTCAAATTAATGACAAAGAAACGCAAACCAAGGAGGAAACAATGCTCCATAATTACGTACAACTACATAACTACCTACGAAGCATTGGTATGTGTAGTTGGATACGCGGTACCAATACAATACGGATTTTCTGAAAAAAGCATGATAAGTAAATGTTTGGGGAATCCTTGCACTACATATATATAGTACATTTCTCATACGGACCAATCTAAGTAAGTTTATGGTGGTGTTTGTTTTTACCCCTTAATGGTGAATGGAAGTCTATTCAGCATTAAGAGGTATAATTGGAGTTTGTTTTCTTACCTCTTAATGCTGAATTACTAATTCAGCATTAAGCATTAAGAGGTAATTCATGCGCTGAATGCTTAATTTAACTTATATGAAATTTTATTCCATTTGTACCCCTATTCTTTTGAGTCATTAAACATTGATTTATAAAACACTAATAAGGGAAAAATTGCAACATGCCATGAATTCAGCATTCAAAACTACTAATTAAAACCAAACACATGTTTCAAAAGTTCCATTCAGCATTAAGCATTCATAATTCAACATTCAAAAGCTAAAAAAACAAACGACCCCTATGTGTATATATATGTATGTGTATAAATGTACATAAAAAAAACTTGTGAGTAATAGTGTGATATTTGGAACACAAACAAGTGAAGAACCCACGATATTATCTTCTTTCCGATAAGTTCAAAAGTTCTATAATCTATAATGTTTTATGTGGCCTCCCTATAGTCGGAAAGTGCAAATTGACCCTTTAATTTTAGATTTGAAATTACAAATTAACTTTCAAAAGTATCCCAAGCACATATCCAGTTTTGATTTGGGTTGTTGTCGCTTTGTTTGTTTTTCTTGTTAGTTTTTGTGGACTTCTCTGCTTGTATTTTCTTTTTCATTCTATCAATATAAGCATTTTGTTTCCGATCAAAAAAAAAAAGTGTCCCAAGCGCATCCCAAACATATCCTTGTGTATACGAATTTCAAAAGATCAACAAAAATCAGAATACTCTAAAATGCGTATCGTATCCTATGCGTATTGAATGTATCAGGAGTGTCTCCATATCGGATATGTATTGATACAGATTCGAGCCCTTTCAGAAGTATTCTTGCTTCACAGATAACTACCTGCACATGTATCTTTTTTTTACACACAATTATGTATCATGTCTATCATGTTATCATACGAAGTAGTAAATGTATCATTAGATGCAGCTAAAAAAGATAGTGTGTATCATCTGATTTCTTACGTATCAATATGCATCATGCTATAGAATTGAAATGAGTGGACCGACCTTTAGAACATCATTGATGCCCTCAATAATGTAGTCAAAAATTGCAGTCCTCTCAGATTCAAAGGCACGCCAATGAAGAAGGCATTTATATATCACACAAGCACCACTGGCTTACCATCTTTAAATCCTAAATCCTCTTTAATGCACTTCGAGAGGATTTCATAACTCTCCTGCATTAGAACAGCTCATATTCAATTAAAAAGCATAAACAACGTCCCACTTTTATTATCAAAGAAACCTTTTCCAAAAGTGGTACAAATATAAATGTTAAAAACTAAAAATACAAATTAGCAACAAGGGGAAGAAGAAAAAAACCTGGTGCCGTTCAACGGTTAATTTTGACCTACGCGAATCAGAAAAACCATGCGAAGGAGGTGCTATCATTTTTGTAGGAGTAGGTGTTTCCTGTATCAAAACAACTATACATGTAAATAAATATATAAATATACATGAACAAAATACATCACTTATGTTCAACAGGAGTGCTAGAATCAAATCGTACAAACGCAGATTTCCGATCAGCATACGGAAGAGCAAGTGCACCAGAGAACTTCTGTTGAAACAGAAAGTAAGCATTAAAAATAAACAAAATTTGCAACAGTAAAAAAAGGTTAGTTCATCCTACCAGAGCAAAGCAAAATTCAAAATTTTATTTTCCTCAGATGAATGAATGAGAGGGGTCAACAGAACAAGATTGAAAAAATACCATTTTATGCAGGTCTTATATTGTCATATTTAGAATAAGGCTAAAAGACATACATAAACATAAAGTGTAGAGAGTTGGTCTCTACAGGTCCATTTGATTAAAAAAAAAAGTTGGGAACTGATTGAAAACAATAGTAATTTTTATGTGAACTTGGAAAAAGAGATGGATGATTTGGTTAAATGAATGTTGTACTACTTTGGGGTTTTCATGAAATAAAATTCTTTGGTGGGTAAGAAAATTTTTCCAAGGAAAATAAGAAAAAGATGGAGAACATCTCACCAAATCACTCAATTTTTTTTTTAACTTCTCATAAAAATTAGTAGCATTTGTAATCATTTTCCACCTTTTTATCAAACAGACCCTACATCTAGCATGAACAAATGACTGAATTACTACTTACGTCCAAAAATGGCTTGGCAAAACCAGGGCGGTTGCTCTTTGGAGTTGCACTTAATGATTTTTGTCGTAGAACATGATTCTCATCCTCTAAATTCGATAGTTTCTCCTCCAAACTATGAATTAGAAAATATATGACAAAATAAAGACAGTAAGAGCAAAGCATATGAAAGAATTATATAGGTAAAATTACAATAACTACTATTAAAAAAAAAATCACTCTACATAATATCTGCAGCAACAGGAAAATAATGATGGTATAGGCTTTCAAAATTCAGTATGGGAAAGAATAAAAAAAAAAAAACCTTCGCAAACTCTGTTGAAGTTGTGAGCACATTTGTTCAACATCCCTCAACTTTTCAACTGTATCACTATTATCTTGTTTCGCCTTGATAAGCTCACACTCCAATAATGATTTCTTCTCCTCCAAGGTATTAAAAGAACCCTGTACAAAACGTTAAATCACAATTTCACAATCAGGAAGAGTAGATTTTCCCATTCTACGCAAATAATTAATTTGAAAACTTAACTTACAAATTAAAATTCTACATGGTACTTTTAATAAATAACAAATTTAGATACAAAACACATATGTTATGGAAAATTTATAATAAATATTTATCCCAAGGCCGTCTTTTGTTATATTTTTTTGATCAGAAATGAAGCTTCTATTGATACGAAAAATCAAATACAAGCAAATAAGAGACTGCAATTGGACGAGAGATCCAAAGCCAGCCTTAAAACAAAAATAAAAACTAACTGCCTGAATAAACAAGACTTCCACCACCTGATCAAGCCACAAAAATCAGCTAGCCCAACCTACACTATAAATCACCAACTGATCAATTGGCCATCTTTTGTTATATTTTGATTTCATTTTTTCTCATTTCTTTTCAAGCTTGTTTAGAGTGATGTCAAAGCTAGGGTACAGAGCTGCCATAAAATTCAAACAGCTTTCACAGTGGCAGATTCAATGGGTCCTTGATAACACATGTAAACAACAACAAAATCCTGAGATTAAGCGACAATGGGTGGGACTCCAAAGCTGTGAGTAGTGGGACTTATAGAAACCCTTGGAAATATATTTCTCATGGTCTTGAATCATTCTTGGAGCATACAAAACTTGAAGTGGGTGGGGGTTCCACAGTTAGATTTTGGGAGGATAAATGGAGGGGTGAGACAGCCTTTGATTCTTTGTTTCCGCGTCTGTATAGACTCTCCGTGAACAAAGGAGATTCCATTGCTTCTTTAGCCTCTTTAAACTCGAACTGTATTGTGTCTTGGAATTAATCTTTTTCCAGAAACTTGAATGAGAGAGAGTTGGAGGAGTATCTTTCTTTGTTGAGAGTCATTGAGGGTGTTAGATTGTCCCAGGGAGTGTAGACTATAGGCGATGGTTGTTGAAAGGGGAGGATTTCTCTTGCTCTTCTTTTTAGAAATCTCTTATCGATTCTCCAACGCATCCACAATTTGCTCCTTCAAAAGTCATTTGGGCAACTGGTATTCCCACAAAAGTGAAGGTGTTCTCTTGGTTAGTTGCTCACGGGAGGGTTAATACCTATGATCTATTGCAAAAGAGAAGACCGAATTGTTGTCTCTCCCCATCTTGGTGTGTACTGTGCAAGAGCAATGCAGAATCTTTGAACCACTTGTTGTTACACTGCCCTTATTCATATTTCATATGGAACAAAGCTTGTGCAGAATTTGGGTTTAGTTGGGCCATTCCCAAAGATGGTGCGAGACTTCTTATGTTAGAAATCAATAGCTACAGAGACAAATCTAAGGGCAGGGAGCTATGGAGATGTGTCAAAGTCGCTTCCCTTTGGCTATTATGGAGGGAAAGGAATTTATAGAATTTTTGAAGGAAAGATAGAAGAAAAGGAGTGGCTGTGGGAAAGAGTCCAAATTCATGGCTTCGTTGTGGGCTTCCAACACCAAGCCTTTCAAAAATTATAGAGTGGAAGACATCAAGAACAATTGGTGAATTGGAGAGCTTGGATTTTTGAATAGTGTTCCACTGTATAATCTGTTCTAAGGGTGCATTGTTGGCTGTGGTTTTTGGCAGGATTATAGTTCTTTTATTTTCTTTTTTTGGGTTATATGTTTTGTTGGTGGACTCCTTGTCCCCTCTATATTTGTACTTTTTAATTCATATTATTAATGGAATCTTGTTTCTTATCAAAAAAAAAAAAACTAGACTAGCTATACAATGGATAAAGATCAAACCATAAATTGTAATAAAGGCAGCATACAAATGTAAAAGAGAAGTAAGGTTAAAAAGGTATTGTAGAAGTAAAAAAGAGGATTTTAATTGAATGGCTCCGACCTTAATTACTTGCCACTAGGGAGATTGGGTTCGTTACCCCTACCCTTCCTCTCCTGTAGTTGTAACAAGGAAGAGGCTTTGACCTTCCCTTTTAGTAGTCAAAAAAAGTATCAGAAAGAAAAATAGAATGTTAGGCCCAATGTCCCAACAGATGTAAAAATTTTGAACCATGAATCTACTTCCTTGATTCACTATCTTGACAGGTTTCTGATTTTCTACTTGATTTACTCCTATCTACTTCTACATTTGCATGATACCAGACCAAATTGATAAACCTGCATCCCAAAATGCATAGGCAACATATTAATCATCTAATTGAAGGGCAAAGAGGAAATACAAGTGGGTAAAACTCACAACAACATTAAGACATAGGTGAATCTGAGATAGTTGACAGATGAATTGTTACATGGTGTTTTATTATTGTACGTCCACAGTTAATTAAACGAATCACACCTTTGTTAGTACTTCCGTTGCAGGTCTGCAGTTTCCCCAATCAAAAGGGAATTTAAGCTTGTGATTAATTTGGACATTCTTTTAAGAGAAATTAACTTTTTCCATAAGATACCATCTTTCCGTTGTTCATGTTCCAAATCAATAATTTTTCTCTAGTCAACAACCCCATGAATTTCTCATTTAAATCTTCCGAACACTCCATGAGTTAGAATTGAATTGCTTATAAATGCACATATTTACAATTCATTAATCGAAAGTGAAATTATTTTAAAATTAGGCAATTTACGCAACCAAACTGGCCCTAAATGGTTATACAATCAAACAGGGATATTTGAGCGGGACAAAATGGTCACCCAGCCAATTGGTCATAAAGAGAAAAGTTTACCAAACAGTAAGTAAGTCACCTTCAAAATTGCATTTTCATGTTTAAGTTCAGCCATCAAGCCAACTTCTCTTTCTAAAGCTGATTTTTCCTTCAGTGACAATTCTAACTGATTCCACAGCACAGCATTCTTGTTGCACTCGTTAACTGTGGCCAGTTTAGATGCATCTAACTCGAGGGTTAATGATTCAATCGTCTTTTGAAGTTTTGAAATATCAACCAACTTAGCCTCTTCATTGGACACCTGCAGTCCACAATAATTGGTGTCACACAATGGACATCGATGATGCAACTTGAGAAGTAAAAAATAATGCAGTAAAACAATACAATGAATGACCTGATACACAGTACAATAAGTATCACAAATGGAGTGAACAATGAAGCTCTCTATGTGTGTGGGGGGGTTTGGACTTGTTTCCATTACCCAACACAAAAGTAAGGAGGAAAACCAAATGGATGAAAGAAAGAAAAATGAGACTTATATCCACAGGATTCTGGCTTTCTAAGACAAACAAGCCAAGGATCCGCAATATGGGAAGGTAGAATCAACCACCATCTAAATGGAGAATTTATCATCCGACCCAGGCACTCCCTATTTTTTGGATGTATATTTGTTTCTCTTTTTACCCCCATTTTACGTTGTGCATTTGTTGTTGAACTTGTTTCTCGGAAAACAATCTTAAAGTCCCAAAAAAATAAACACGAGCTTTCCATGCAAAACTTACCCCTGAGAAATTACCTGTCATTCCCTGAGAAAATAAAAATAATCTATGCTCAAATAAAACATCTCAAACTTTCAAAACAAAAATTGGCCAAAATTTTGGTTGACAAAGCTCCTTACAGACTTCAGTAATGTTTCTTGTGATACAATAAAGGCCAACAGCAAAAGCCAAGAAATCAAGCTCCATATTCATCAAGTGATCCCCCAGAGGTATTGTAGACTTTGTAGTCCAAGTTAGACAAATAAAACAATTACCCTTATTTTTTTCTCTAGTTGCAACCTCCAGGTAAGATCCTCCAACTGCCTCTCGAGCTTTGTTTTGGCTAGGCGCAAGGCACCAGTCTCGTTCGCCTCCTGTAGAAAAACAAATAGAAAAAAGAACGATACTTAAATACTCCGAAAAACGATTGAATAAATAGTTCCTCCTTTAAAGAAAAAGCATGAAAATATTCCAAAAAGTAACAATAATAAAATACGTGTGTTGAGGAAAAAATAAAAAACTACATTTGCCATGGGACATCTTAAATGAAAGCGATATTTTATCCTACAGATGATCTCATTTCTTGCTCTCTCCATCACATTTAACTAAAACCACTTTACATATAATTAAAATAAAAAATACACAATTACAAAGTATACGTGAAGCTAAGACAATAACACGAAAATTTTGAATACCACTGTAAGCAGTCCAAAAATGAAGAACCTATCAATCAACATTGTCTTTCATGCTTATTTGATGTTTGTTGATTTTATTATATGGTTATGCATTTTTTTCTTAACTTTGGTGCTTCTGTTAAAATTTATTTAGGCTGTTATCGATTTTTTTCATTCTGTGCTTTTTGTGTTTTCTTGATATTCTCCATTATTGATTCAAGGGACAAGCAACAAGATTTGGAACTCATTAGAGCACTAGACATCATCAAGCTTTAGTTCAGACATCAGATTGCTCCTTCTCAACTTTTTTCCCTGGAGGACAAATAATTACAAGATCGTTGCTTATCTTCATCTCATTGAATACTCACGGCAGCAGTTTGGAATTATATCCTGCTCTTTCTGATTCTCATTGCAGTTACTTGAGGTTTCTTCCACACGGTCTGCTGCCTAACAAATTGTAGGTAGATTGCTTTACTCTAGCTTCCACTTTGTCCATCTGTCAGGCATCACTATCAACTGCTCAATTATTCGAAATAGTATTTCATCACGCTCCATATTCAGACAATCTTCCCCAGAACATCTCCTTGGTTGGGAGAACATGATTCCACCTCATCCTCTGATACTAACATTAACGTAGGAGTGTAGGACCATGGAGGGAAATGGTTTGGTAGTAGTTA